>CM044965.1:1080682-1449924 GCA_024516035.1 Bactericera cockerelli | reverse complement strand
TTCAGACTTTTATTTTTTATCTTGCTACCTGTTTCCTCCAGTTCTGTTTCACTGTCCACATCAGGCTTCCTCTGTTTCACTCTGTCAATACTTTTCAGACCTTTAGTTTTCTTGCTAACTGTTTCCTCCAGTTCTGTTTCACTGGCCACATCAGGCTTCCTCTGTTTCACTCTGTCGATACTTTTCCGACTTTTGGTTTTCTTGCTACCTGTTTCTGTTTCACTGTCCACATCAGATTTCCTCTGTTTCACTCTGTCCATACTCTTCTTGGCTTTCTGTTTCTTTCCCTGCCCGACGGATATGTCAACAACTTCAATGTCCGCGTCGCTGCCGTTGCTCTGTTCGCTCGGTTGGGGTTCACTTTCGAAGGACACGAGTTGAGTGGAGCTTTCGGGTGGTGCGGGATTGCTGATGGACGTTTTCTTCTTCTTTCTCTTGGGCTGCACAGTCGTGGGGTCTGCATCGTCACTAAAATAAAAAAAAATGTGTTTCTTTGTGTTATTATATTACAATTTTAGTGGGTAGCGCAGAATTATAGGACTTTTACGTATTTTTAATATCCAAATATCTTATTTTTGACTATAATTCCGCGACTGGTCTCTGCTAACATTAAAGCAGCTACTCATTTTCCTCACGAGGTATGAGTGGACCCCGAACACCCAAGTACAGAGCAGAAAAAATCCTGCCCGCTGGGGATCAAACCCAGGTCACCATGCGTGCAATGCCTAGGGCGCTAACTCACTCTGCCACGGTGACTACTGCATCGTCACTAAGAGAAGAAATTTTTTAAAGAGAATGGTCATTAATTAAGTTTACTTATTTTCAAACATTAATAAAATTCTTAATTATTTGTTAATTGTTTTGTATAAAGAAAATAAAGTTTATTTAAATAAAAATGAAATAAATATACAAAACAGTGGCACTCACTCGACTACGGGCGGGCGTATGGTGAGACAGGTGAAGCGGCACCCGTCATTGCTGGCGGCCAGCACCACCGGCTCCTGCAGTGGCGTAGTTACGTCATACACCACCAGGTCTCCGGCACTGGTGATGGCTATGAGGTGGTGCTTGTGGAGGCTGAGTCCTGTGGGGGGGAGGGGGGACACACTAGGTTTAGAAACAAATTCGATAGCTTTGATTACTAAAAACGCCTTCAATATAGTGTATACAGAATCGAAATATAGTGTATACAGAAATTATGTATATACTATACGAGTATACAATGAAAAACCGGGTGAGTCGGTTCGTGTAAAGATACACTGCCGTGCTTGCTGGAACTTGGCCTGGCGCACTGCCGTGCGCTCAGATATAGCTATACAGTCGCTCCTGCCAGTCCTAGCTATAAGTGAATTGGATATAGGAGAAATATTTCCAGTTCAAATTTACCCCTATGAGCTCTTTGTAAGAGAAGGCTGGATATATACGAGAAAAAAAATTACAGTCCCTTGAATTCTCTTATACCCAAGTTCGACTGTATTTTAATATTTTGGGGCTTTCCACCCTTTCTCTCTTTCTCAAAGACAATGGGTGAGAAAAAATGAAGCATTTGGTGGGCTCTGATCCACGTATCTTTACCTTTGACCCGGGACTTGCTAGCCTTGACTGTCCACAGAGTGGATCCGTCCTGAATATTGTAGCACGTGATGCTGCTCTCCTCATTTCCTGTCACCACTGTGGACTCCTGTGAAGAAATAAGATAATGCGGGTGATGTTGTTAAAGTTTTAACCTGCTTGGCTACAGGTGGAGGAAGCGATGGTGTCCAGGCAACTCAAGAGGAAAAGTTAACTTGTTCTATCTAAACCACATACTTTTTTTTATCGATCAAACTATTGAGGTCGGTCTGAAATTCAACCTAGAAACACATAATAATTTAGTGGAATATGTATTTCAAAAAAGGCCATGACTACCAACCCATGTCATCACACAACATCGTGAGTCTTGAGCACAGAAGAGATAATTATACAAGATCTTAATTTCCTATTTAAATAAATTCATCATAAAATCAATTCTCCAGAGCTCCTTGCGAAATTAAATCTTCGAGTCAATTCCAGAAATACGTGCTCTCACCTTACATTTAAACTCAAGAGAAGTCATTCTAACGTGGGCGAATTCTCCCCAATGCAAAGGATTCAATCCGGTGATGATGAGCTTGATTTGTATCACATTTCAAACATTAATTTGCTGAATTCTAGGTAGGTCTAATTTGATTTTAACCCGCAATCAGTACGGTTGTGAGAGATTTCTCTCACAACCGTATACATTACTGTGTACTGGATACGTTACAAAACCGAACCGTACTGATCCCGGGTTATGGTAATTTTAAGTTATTCATAAGTTTTTTCTTTTCTTTTTTTAACATATAAAATCGCGTTTTGTATAAATGGAGACGAAGTTCGCAAAAAAAAAAAAAATTAACTCACGTTAAGGAAGCACACACAGTGCACTTTACAGCTGGACGCGAGAGTATGCAACACGCCCGCCTTCTCCACAGAGAACACCACTGCCTTGGTCTGGATGGGAATGGCGTACAACAGACCCTCGGGGGACCACACCACCAGGTCCAGATTCTCGAAGGCAACGCCGTAGCTGAGATGTGAACAAGATAATTGCATTTATATATAACATAAAACTTCATTTTTTTTCTGTGAGATGTCATGGTGTTGGAGGTATTGATATGGGTTCACCCTATGTCCTTCTTTGTCCAGTGTGTTAAAATGATGCACTTAAAACAGATAATTTTAAAATTATTTCTTAAATTTTAGTAGGTATTTAAAAATTCAGAGAACTTTGAATTTTTTTATTTAATTTAAATAAATACCAATTTAAAGAATAAAAAACATTCACAACAAATTTACAGATACAAACTTAAACCTCTACCGAGTTGAATGTCAAATATTTTGAACATAACTCTAATTCAATTAGGGAAAAGTAGAAATTAGAGGATAAGCAGTCTCACGTTATTTTTCATGTTTTCAAAATCAACGAGCACAAACTTTTATACAAAATCTTGTTGAGCAAATGTGCAGAAACAACTTTTATGAAAATTAGCTTCACCTTATTTTTTCAATAAAACAGTATTTCATACCTTATATTATGATGCTAATTCAATTTACTGCTCATTATTTTAATTCTGGGTTTACTTTGCATCTCATTTGGATCTAAAAATATAGCTACAAAATGTAAATTACCTGGATAGGTTGGTAATATAGGCTGGTCGTCCTTTGATCAGATTCCAAGTCCTCAGGGTTTTATCTTTTCCAACTGACAGGGCGAGTTTACCACTGGGGTGAATTGCTATGTGATTGACAGCTGAGAATTAAATATTACATTAATTAAGTACAATTTTTTTGTTGATTTTGTAACCAACTTGGAGAGTGATAGATTGAAATTGTCTCCAGCCAACTTAAGTTGAAAGTTAGCTTGTTTTGAATAACATATTTATATGTACAATCAACCATTGTGAGAACTTGGGCTTTTTCTTTATAAGTCTTTAAACATTGGAAAACTGTAAGCTACTCTGACTTGTTAGTGAAACATTGGTATTCTCCCTGTTTCACATTACCTAGCCAGACGTACAATAGTAAAAAGGTTGATATAGACCAGTTCTCACTTTTTGATCTGTCACTGAAGTTAAGCAATATCCAGCGAGGTTAAGACTTTTGACTATTCAAATTTGAATCCTTGTGATGCTGGCTATTTCCAGTCCTACTCAGGCTGAGTGAGATTAATTTGAGTACCTGATTGGTGAGTTTCCAGCAAATGAAGGGTAAAACCCTGGTCGTGAAGTGACCATGCAGTTGAAAGTGACATTTAAAATTAAAGTGTAATATAAAAACAACACATTTCTCATACCTGTGCCTTTGTGTGCTTTTTTGAAGAGTTTCTCCAGCTGCCAGCTCCCCACCCTGAACATAGCTATGGACCCATCATCACTGCAGCTGATCAAGTGAGACCCTTCTGGGGTGAACTTCAAGCATGTAATCGTTCCTGGAAGTTGAAGAAACAAGAACATGGTTTGTTAAAGATCCATAAATTCAAAGGTAAATAAAAAACTTTTTGAAACATAATTGTGCATTGAAGTGTGTGTGTGGGTTAAGAAAAAAAAGCCATAGGATTGCATTACAAATTTTCAAAATCCCAATTAACATAATCTACTAAATTTTGTTGATTGTTAAAGCATTTGTTGAAGAGTTGCACTTTACAGAATCACAAAGACTGTCTGCAGAATTGTAAAGTTCAAATAAGCTGAGTGAGGTTGATGTGGGTAACTGGTTTGTTACTTTCCAGCTAATGGAGAGTAAACTGTCATCTCAAATGACCTACATGTTAAAGACCTGTTTAATAAACAACTCTAATTAAAACAATATACTAAAAATATTTAGAACTAGGTGGTTTTATTTTTGAACCCAAGGTGCTTGTTGTTCAACTCAACAAAAGAGACTGGATGTTTTCTTTTCTTGTAACCAAGGTACCTTCATGTTGCATCAAAGCTCCTGACTGTTTCCGTTTGACCATATCATAGAGGACAACTGTTTCATCAGCTCCACTAGATGCCGCTAGTTTACTAGTAGCTGCAACACTCCGTACACTGGCTGTGTGTGAATGAGTGACAAATGTTTGGGTGAGGGTGTATTTCTGCAAAAGAAAAAAAATGTTGAAGTGTGATTTTTTTTGTGGTGAATCACAAGCCCTCTTCAGAATTTTTGAAGCATAACTAAGAACTTCCTTTACTTCTCAAATTATAATATTTTTTTCTTTGGACTCTGTTAATGCTGCCACTGTTTGTTCTTGTAAAAACAACTACTCATTTTTTCTCACAAGGTATACAGTGTACCCAGCTGAGATTCATTGGTATATTGTGTGACATGGAACCTACTAAAAAAGAAAAAATGTTTTGAAGTTTCCTGGCTAAAGCTTGCTGTCTTAATAAACAATGAGGGTGGAAATAATATATGTTTTGGTAATGTACCACTGTGGACTCATGTCTAGGGTGATTTAATAGACACATTCTATATCTCAAGTCATTGCTAAGCATTCGTTTTCTCTATCTTACACAATACATGACTTAGCACCACAGAGGTATTACAAAACACCCTTTAATTCAGCCCTAGATTTCGCGTATTGCTTGAAATGGTGAAAACAATGCTTATGTCTAAACTTGTGATCTCAATTTAGTCTATTAATTTCGCCTTTACCTTCAGTTTGGTTCTATTATTGCTTACCTTTTCTTCATCTTCTGTCTTGATGAGTTGGTAACCCAGTACAAATTCTTCATAGGTTCCTATCAAGATTTCATAGCTAGTTTCAGATGTCATTTTGTGTCAGTTTAAGAATTCTAGGTCCAGAATTGGTTTTTCTAATTAACAAACAGTTTTTCACAATGGCAGGTGTCAAATCAAGAAGAATTATCAAAAATAATCAATTAATAATAAAATATTGAGAAAAAATTATTTTGCCCATGCTCGTATTCGAAATTTGAATTTTTTGAAATTTCGCGGGATTATATTTGTTTACAATTTATTTTTGAATATACAGTGTTGCCAAGTTACGATGCATAAAATGGAGCGGTCGTAGGCGATTGTTGAAATACAAATCGAATCTATGACAAAACCGCAACAGTTGACTGTGCAAATTTATTTTATTTAGCAATGGGTTTTTATTTATTTATTGGGATTTAAGGTAATTTTCAACAATTAGGTCATTTCGTGGTGGCGTGTTTAATTGTTGATTCTCATAATTCCTTCGAAACAAACTACCCAGCTTCTCTTACAACCTCACACAGCCTTAAATTACATTACTTCTACTGAATAGCTTGGACGAGTATACTGTAGGTGAAATAACTTATAAGGCCTTTTGTCGGACTCTAACACAAGCCGAATATTACGGCCTCTTCTTCATTTTACACTTAACTTAACTTTACACAGTCTTCAATTTCAGAAGTTAAGTGTAAAGACCAAGGGCGAAATTAAAAGAAAAAAAATCGAGATAACAAGTTTGATTATGAGCATTAGCATTGATTTCCTCATTAAAAACAATATGCAAAAGAGAGAAATGCTTGTTAGCCGCCTTCCTGCTCACCAGCAGGTTGCCAAGATGACAAAGGGTACCAGATCGTGTAGGTATATGCAGAGATATTTTAGATGAAATTTTATTAGGAAGATGTCTTGAGCTGTTTAATGATAATTTGAATTTAGGGGAAGTTTGTATGTGAAGATAGATTTGGATGAAAGTTAAATGTTGAAATATTTGAGGGTGATTAATATTGGGTCAATGACACTACTAGATTCCATATATGTGGTTTCTCAGAATGAGGATGGAGGATCTAACAACTGACTGAGAAATGGTTTTGAGAGTTGCTTCTTTGATGTTGAATTCTGTTGAGAAATTTTTCATGAATGAGGTAATTGTGCCTCTTGCTCCTATCAACAAACCTCTCACATCTATTTCATCAAGGTCATATTTCTCTTTATAATATGGTACTGTTGGTAAATATATTGCCCTTTTTTCCATGTTCACCTCATCTGGTTGATCTGGTCCCATCTCAAAACGAATTGTTGGATCGATAATTATTCCACTTTTCTTCTGTCTATCAATCGCAATAATATCAATCCTCCTTGATGAACCATCAGTTGCTATACCTTGTACCTCTTCAAAGACCTCATATTTGTTGGCTAATTCTTTTGCTATTATTGATCGTACTGTGTTGTGTCTGTTGATCCTTGTGAGGTGACCAAAAGGGCATGATCCCAATACGTGAGCCAGTGTTTCTGTGTGTAGATTCTCGCCTTTACAACGGCGGCACTGGTTTCCATCTTGGGACCTTCCTGGGATCGCTCTCACAGCAGATGAATTAGTACACATTTTAAATAGTTCTGTGTATTCACTTGTAGTTAGGCCTTCTTTGGTGGTGAGCCACTTGTTATGACTTTTGACTTCGCTGAACATTGATACCCCTATTCCTTTAGATTTAAGTTTCGACCATTTGGTGTACTCCTGGAGGCGTAGATTGTCTCTTATTTTCTTGGTGTTCAAGTCATCAATATTGGCAATGTTAAGAGTTACGAGACACTTGGATATTTCACTGTCTAGGTTTTTAATTTTCTTGATGACACCATCTTGTTTCTGTAAGCTTTTATATAGATTTAATCTTTGAATTAATATTTCCCAGGAGAAACGGAAGACATTCAGGCCTCTTAGGTTTTTGTCTGAATAGAGGGAAGAGTCTGGTACATCTTTAGGAAGTGCATCCCCAGAGTTATCACAGAACGTCTATCAAAACCGCCCTCAAAAATCAAACCACCATTTTGTGGTCATTTTGGGAACTACTGACGAAAAAAACCTCCTATCAAAGTGGTTTTTGCAACACCGCATTACCCTACTTTTCTGTTGAAAAAAGCCGAATCAAGAATTAAGCGCAGTCTTCAATCGACTTTTCCAGCGGCGTCCCAAAAATTTCCACTGAAACAACTCTCGCTGTGTAAGTACATCACTTTTCCTCTTTATTTTTCGATTTTCCACATCCCACTGTTGTTTTCTACCATCACAAGTAAAAGTCTAACGTCCTGCTTGTATTATATCCTTTTAATTCGAAGAAATCCCGACCTCTTCCTACTTTTCCTTGAGACGCCATCTTAGTCTCGCTTTTGCTCGGTCACAAATTTTCGAGAATTTATTACATTATTATAGATTTTTCCCATTATTTCTTACTCTTTTCTTCTATAGAACTCAATTTTACGTTCTGAACTTTCGACAGCTTCGTGGTGTCTGGTAATTATGATTTTACTTTCTCTATTCTGTCGATATTCTCTTCCCAGTTTCATTGTGCACCTATGAAGTATACCATACACCTTAACTGTACCTCTTCTTTAGTCCTCATTAGTTTTGACCATTACCTATATCTTTGAAAGCTTCTATTAATAAAATTGAAATGGAGAATATTATCTTAACTTGTATCTTGTAGGATACACTCAAGAAATTCTTGTAAAAGTATTTCTTTAGTAATGCAAGCTTGGTCTGAGAAGTAACCTTGTTTAAAGCTAGGTTAGTACTAAACAAAGAAACCTGACCATGTGATTTCTACCAAAGCTTCTAGAAGAAAATCTCTGTTGAAAAGCTAGGACCTAGTTGGTCCTAGCTTTTCAATTTTATTATAATTATTTGTAAGCTTTTTGTGTTACATTTAAATTTATTGACTAGAGGAGTGTGAAATCTTCAAGTCATTGTAGATTTCAAAACAGATTACCAATTCATGTTTTGGTCAAAAAATCAGTACAAGTGTCCTTCAATTCAGTTATTTGATTTCAAATTATCTTTCAATTACATGTTCATTTTAAGATGGGGGTTTAGGAAATAGCCATCAAAATGTGGATTGCTATGACGATCATGTGCACATTTAAATGTAGGCAGAAAAAAAAGACAGTTTTATTTGTTAATTAAATTTTGGTACATCTTCATTTTACTTCCGAAAATTTCTGATTTAGAAATTGGAAGTGTTTTACATTGAGACAGTAATTTGATGGGTTTGGTGGCATGGATAACGTCAAACAATGATCATGTTTTATGTCAGTATTTCTGGTTTTATAAAGATTTTATTTACAGGTACCACGGAGAGAACAATTTTTCTTCATATTTATACTTGTGATTACAGATTCACTGACTCAACCTTCCTTAGCCAAATATTATGAAAATGAAGAAGCAAGAGAATGACGTGTCTGACAACGAATTTGACGGTGAGGACGGAGAGGAAGTTCCATCTGAGGAGGACTGGGAGCCAGAGGAGGAGTCGGGCAAGAGGAAATCCGCAGGGGGACGAGGGAGAACACCCAGGAAAGCTACCAAGAAACCCAAAGTAGACGACGATGAAGATGAGGATGAAGACGAGGATGCAGGAAAGAAAAAGAAGAAGACCCCAGCTAAAGGTGTGTCATCTTATGATGTTGATTATTGCATGTTCTTTGTATCCTAAAATGTATGTAATTTTTTAATGTACTGTGTGTACCATTTAAAAATACTGAAAACTTCAAGCTTGGGTAAAATTTACCCCATAAAATTAATGAAAAGATGTATTTGACTTTTTTTAAATACAATGTAAAGCTTTTGCATATTTTTAAAAAATACTAATTCATGATTTCAACACAATGCATGTACTTAGTTTATGCTATAAACTTAAATTAAAATAAGTATCAAATTATAATAATAATAATCATATTCACATTTGTCCCTTTCAGGCAAAGCTGCAGCAAAAAAATCTCCCGCCAAATCACCAGCCAAAGGCCGAGGCAAGAAGAAGGTTGTAGAAGAGCCAGAGGATGATGAAGATGAGGAAGACGAAGACGAGGAAGATTTGGATGACGAGGAAAATGTTGAGGAAGAAGAGGAGGAGGAGGAAGACGAGAATGCTGGAGCACCTGGCTCAACACCACCTAAAGAATTCACGGTGAGCATTTAAATTTGACATCAAATCGGTTTTGAACCTTTTTTGGTTATAATGGTTTTGAATGTTTTTAAAATTAATAAATATAATAATCTTTAAGTTGACTTAAATTTTTTTTTGGGTGATTCCATTACTTCTTTCCTTATTATAGGAAAGTAAAAAATGTGAACCTCTAAATATGTGAATTCATTTGTCAATGAAAAACAAGCTAGTGAGTGCTGAAAGTATCATCAGAGTATATGATGTTTTCTTTAATTTGTTATCTTTTTCTTAATTTTTTTTAGCTTAACATCACTTTCAATGTTATATTCATACATAGATGTACATATTCAGATTGCTAGGTTGGTTTGTTGGTCTTAAAACAGAGAAAGGGAATACCTGTATATTTACTTTAGATGTACATATTCAGATTGCTAGGTGGGTTTGTTGGTCTTAAAACAGAGAAAGGGAATACCTGTATATTTACTTAATATTTTTTTCTCATTATTGCAGAATGGAGCTTTTGTTGTATTAAAGACCGACTTTGAGAATGAAGGTGAACCCATCATTTGGAAGATTGACGGCAAAGCTCTGCTGCAAAAGTATGTTCCTTTCAAAGATGAAGAATCATCAAAGACGCTCTACAAAAACACATCAGTTGTAAGTTGCAATTACAAAGATTTAACAAAAAAAAAACTTCTTTTTATAATATTTTTTATTTTATCAATACTTAGAAAAAATTTACTTATCCAAGATATTTTATTCAACTGTTTAATATTTCATTATTGTAAAATTGTTACTCATACAATTACAACTTTGAAAGGTTTTTTTGGTTAAGCAAGAAGCAATTTTTGGTTAAATCACAATACAGCCATTAAAGTCTTGTTAAACACATAAGATACCAGCTTTGTCAGGACAGAAAACCATAACGCTTAAGTATTGGCACCCTGAACAGGGTTGGTGGCTGGAAGGGTATCCAGCCATATGAAAGGATTTAGAGGTGCCAGAATCAACCAACTTCAACCATGAAGAAAAGGTTGAACATTTTTAAATTTAACTAGGTTGGAGGAAAGACAAGGTTTCCTGACTAAACTGGTATAAAATGTGGTATTACTATTGGTCACACAAATTTGTGACACATCCTCCAGTAATGAAATTCAACAATGAAACTAATTGAACCTGTTTCTTCCTCTCAGTACTCTGGCTGGTCAATCAACAACAAGGAGCAGTACTACGCAGCACCTGTTATCTTCAAACAGCAGACACGCAAAGAACACATTGTCGAGTTCCTGAAGAACGAAATCAAGAAGGAAGACGTGGAGGCAGCTGATGAATAAACTCTGACCGTTGCTTCATGTGATTTCTTCTGTATTATTTCTGATATTATAATTGTATTTGATACGACCCTGTATCTGTTTGTACATTGTGCTGCTCGAATGTGGATCTGAGATGTAAAAAATCAGACTGGATTTTTTTTATGATCAAAAACTTTGAATATGTGATTGGGAAACAAGGCTTTTTTTAAGTGATTTTACAATGAGACATGGGGATCGAATGGTAATCAGTTTTATGTATGAATTATTTTACTGTGGAGTACCTACTTATTTTGTTGTATGTTGATCTGGCCCCAAGCTGATATCAATGGGTATGTTCTATGTTGTGTTCTGTGTCCTCTGAATAATATTTTATATTTATATTTTTTAATAGACCAGAGCCCTTGCATCTCTGGCCTGAGAACTGGATCTTTTCAATTTTAATTTAGCCTAAATTTTCGAAGACAAATGAAGGGTTGAAGTTTAAATTATATGGATTGTATTATGTATACTGATTAGGATCTAAGAAAAAGTCGAGAATTTTTGTGTACACTGGACATACTTGATGTTAGATTTTTCAGCATAGTACCTAATTCATTCTCAACTAAAGTTCTCACCATGGGATTGAAAGTATGCATGGGGGTTTTAGTTGACTATTGAAAGGGTTCCAAGTTATCAATTATGAGAAGTCATATGATTTAACCCATAGCTTTTTCTTTTCAATACGCCTACTTCTTCAATACTGAACAAGTATTTTTCAGTGAGGACAATGAGTGTCCAATAATTGAGGCACTTCCATTTTATAAAGGGTTTGTTAAAATTGATTTTCCATTCTCTTAATGGAACACATACGAGAAACTTCAATATAATTGGAGCATTCAAGTATGTTAGTTTTCTCAGATCATCAAACAAAGCAGTTTGGATTATGGCTTGTATGTGTTCATTGGTCTTCATTCTGATACAAGAAATTTTGTATTTCATCTTTGAGAGATAGTGATTTCATTTTCCATTTTTATTACCTTTTTTTTTATTTAAGAAACAATTAATTAAATGTCACTTTAAAACAGCTATTGTTTTTTATGTTTAATTTTTTTAATTAATAAAAGTTTAAACAATAAATAAAACTATTCATTTCATTTTCAGTGTCTCTCAATACAGTGTGTTGTTTGTTTCTTTTCATGAGTAAAAGTCAGTGATCAAGTTCTGTTTGGTTGGTTATGGTTAATTCACTCTTTCTCGCAAAGAAATATGACTGAATTGATAAATTATGACACACGTGCATAGTTGTTAATGAACAGATTAAATTAATCAACTTGAGACACAGTCAAATGGCTAGTGGCCATGCTTCATCAGGGCTGCTGGTGACTCACTTGGGGATCTATGTCTTATAGAAGGGATTCTGCTGATTGATTGATAGCATTGGTGTAGGTAAAATGTGGGGAGGGGGGGGTTAAAAAAACTGGTCAGCAAGCTATAAATAAATCATTCTTCTCTCATATGCCCCTTATCTACAACCTCATACTCATAAGATTGAATCTCGGAAAATTCCTACCAGGTTTGTCTTTGTTTTCCACTGCAAAATTTCAATTTTTTGCAGATTGTGTGAGGATCTGAACCCCCCGATCACCCTTTGACCTACACTGATAAGTGATTGATTAATGGTGGAGTTTATTCCTAGTGAATTATCAGAAATGCTTTATTTAGTTTTTACAAATACTCGTTCATTTTCTTATCATCGGGGATAGACCCCATTATGCGCACAGCATTCCCTTTTTGAATTGCCAGACTCAATCTTTGTTTAAGGAATTCGGCATATGTTGGCATACAATGGTGGAGTGCATAGTCACTAACATCCTGACTATGCCCAGCCATTTGATGTATGTTAGTTACGATGTATGCACTTGGTGGGCCTTAACAAAATAGGTAGGTAATGCATACAGTATGTTCATAAGTCTTACTCTCTGTTTTGAATCATCCCTGATGGTGTATTACCCTAGGTATTGTGATCACAGGTAAACAGGAAAATATTAATGCCAGATCGTGAACGATGGTAGCCAGAGAGTGGAGGTATGACTCAGCACTTCTTCCACTGTCTTTACAAGGAGGCTAATAATTGAAAAGGGCCCCCAGAACCAAGCCAATGCTGGTCTACTCCCCATTTAGAGTCCCTCAGCCAGACTGGCAATGATGAAGGATAAAATCATGGAGGAATAAATAAGTACCTAATGGATAAGTCAAAACGCACATGGTTGATCTGTCCCATGCCCTATTACAAACTATCCAAAATGGCTACCATTATTATCTCCAAATGCATGTAGGTAAGATTAAAACAATATTGCGATTTACTGTGTTAAAACTAACCAAGATGGTCGATTTTAAGGGACAGTTTTGAGGCAATACGAGTTCTCCAATACTGAATCCTCCATGGATGAAATTCTAGCATTATATGAGGCGGCCTCAAATTTTAAAGTGAATTATTTTGTAGTAATAGAACGTGTGAGATGGAAGCAAGTACTTTGGGGATCGCTGTCATTGCGATCATGAGAAAACCTCTTTACTATTTCAACTGGCAACGCTGCAATTTTTGGCGGTTTAAAATTTTGAATTTTCTATTGCCGCCATTTTTAAATTTTATCAACAAAATATGATTCGCATGCATTGCATGATAAGGGGTATCATTATTTTGGATAATTTTTTTTCCAGGTTCGATATTTCCAAATATTTCCATTTTATTCCAACCAAGGTCAACTTCACTACATTCGTGAAAGAAAAATGCGTTTCTGTACTTTTAAAGATAACCTATAAAATGGACTTAACCTATAAAAAAAACTAGAAGCAAGAATTTTCTACTTCCATTTTGGTTAACCAAACTGGAAGAAGGAAGAGGAAAAATTCCCTCTTCCAAAAGAAAAAATGACTTGCTTCCAGTTTAGTTCATTTTATTCCAGTTGTATCCACTTTAGTTAGAAAGAAAAATACGGCTGTAGTCTTCTTTGACACGGAAGTCACGGAAGATCATCAAGAAAGAGTAGAAAGACGTCTTCTTTCAAATAGTCTTCGCTTGTCACTTGAAAAATCTGGAGTTTAACTCCGTGCTTACTATTAATAATAATAATAAAAAAAATAATAATACGTTTGAGTGGAAGATAACCACCAGCGAAGTTTGTGCTCAAAACATTTTCTACCACCTAACCCTCAGAGTCTTATTATTATTTGGTAACCAGGCTAGGTGAGGTTAATATGGGTACCTGATACGTTTCCCAGCAAATGGAGAGTTGACTCCCCTGTCCTGACTATCTCAAATCAGGACGTTAAAACCAAGTAGAATCAATGGACATGAAAGGAGCCTGGGCGTTCAAGTAATCCTCTCACCACCGTGATATAGGGGTATCTAGACCTACCTCACGGACACGGAATTATTATTATAGAAAAGTCATTTGAGAAAATAGAAGTCTCTGTGGTTACTCTGTTGAAAAATATTATTATTTTTAATGCTCTTTATTTTTCATCTTTTTTTTTTTAATAAAAAATCAAAAGTATAATTTACAAAATAAAATAGTCAAATGTAAAAACAAAATATTATCATAAAGCAGAGAAAGATTACACAAAATGAAAGTAAATAGAAAAAACTACAGGTAATATCCTTTTATTAACCTTAGAATAATTATAATTTAAAACAATGTTATTAATTACTTGTATTCCAAGGAAAGCTAAACATTTGGATATTTAAAATTCTTGAATTCCATAACTTCAAAGTCAATGGAGACTTATCTTCTAGAACTCAAATAGCTTTTCAAGTGTTCTAAAAAGCTCTTCTTGAAATAAAAACCGGTAAGTCTCATTTCAAAAAGAACATGATTTTCTTGGTAAAGTACAAATAAAAAAATTGAATAAAAAATGTTTCAAATGAAAATACATATATAATAACGTACATGAATTAAAAAAATCTAAAACCTTACACCCATTGAGTTAGTTCTGAAACATCAAAGATACTAGAATATAAGTAGGTAGTGTTTTTTATGGTACTGTGTTAGTTTATTAATAGCAAAGAGAAAAGAAGAAGATAAAAATAGCTGGGAAGTTCTCTTATCAGAACATATATTATGTCTAACAAGAAAACACACCACCAACTTTGCACAGTTCATACACGGGTATGTATGTTCATACACGGGTATGTTCTTAAAATACATTTTTTTGGGTATCTTAACAACAAAAAAATTTCAAGTTACAAAATAATTGGAATTATAAAAATAGTTAAAGAATTGTTAAGTGTAAAATAAAAAGGGGCTCTCATTCATCATTTCTTTGTAAGACTAAAGGGAAAGCAACTGAAAAATGGTACAAATTTTAATTAACGACGGCAAATGTCCAAATTTCCATTTCAATTTTCAAGCTTACAATAGCTACGCAAAAAATGCCTTTACAGACGGTAACACGCCATTGCGTAAAGAAAACGCCAACACAGTATTTTAAATAATCTGGTAAAATTGGAATCTAAAGGAATGGAATCTACTGATCAAATGAGGAATCTTAGTGAATAAACAAAATGACCGAGACGCCAGCTAATAGTTTTGTTCCTTAGTAACTTCCAGAGGACTAGAAAATGGTAAACAGGTACCAAACAAAAATTTAGGTAAGAAAAATCAATAAGCGCCAAGACAAATTTTGCAAATTTTTGAAAACAAAAATTGCAATAAATTGACAATTTACTTCTCTATACGTAACCTTTTGATAGATTTTTTTATTTGGTGCCTTAGTTTCAAATTAACTTTCGTGTTTTCATATAAATATAAATTTTTATACACATTATACGAGTTGGTAATATCTATAGGTACAAAGAATATAAAAATCTGGTAACTATCTTTAGAATTTTGTGGTTTAAAAAAAATCTGAAAAAATTTGAAAAAAAAATCAGAGGCTGAATTTTGAATAACCTGATGGTAGATGGAGAACATGGTTGACCTCCGTTCACAAGGAACCGTAGCTAATACTAATAATGATTGCTGGACTAATAGTCTCTCATGCTGATTGTAGACAAGCAGACTGACTATTACATTGGTTGACAGCTAGACTAGTACACTTTTGCACCACTAGGCAAGAAGCTAGCTGGCTGCTGGGCTAGTAGACTGCCTGCTAGCTGGCTGCTGGGCTAGTAGACTGACTGCTAGACTAGTAGACTGGCTGCGGGACTAGTAGACTGGCTGCTAGACTAGTAGACTTTCTGAACACTAGACTAGAAGCTAGCTGCTAGCTGGCTGCGGGACTAGTAGACTGGCTGCTGGCTGGCTGCGGGACTAGTAGACTGGCTGCTAGCTGGCTGCGGGACTAGTAGACTGGCTGCTAGACTAGTAGACTTTCTGAGCACTAGACTAGAAGCTAGCTGCTAGCTGGCTGCGGGACTAGTAGACTGGCTGCTAGCTGGCTGCTGGACTAGTAGACTGACTGCTAGCTGACTGCGGGACTAGTAGACTTTGTGGGCGCGGGGGTCGGAATGGAAGCGCCGGTAGAAGGTCTGCACGTAGGTGAACACACACTTCCAGTCCGGTCGCTTCATCACCACCATGTCCTCCACATCTAGCAGAGGCATCAGGTCGGCTTGCTCTCTGGGGGCGCGAGGGAGAACAGAAATCAGGATACAAATCAATTTTAACCAGCCAGTTTTGGCTGTATGGAATGGCCTTGCGTAACAATGCCAAAAAAAAAAAAAAAAAAAAAAAAAAGCCAGTTTTTGAAGCAGACAACACATCAAAATTGAAAGCTCCTAATTTTCCCAAATTTCATGTTTTTAAATGAAAGATCACGACATGTTACAATTTTTACTACAATGTGCGAATTGTATTTTAATATTTAATATATTTTAAATGTATAATGTACTTTAAATGTATAGGTATCAAATTTAATTTTATCTTTATCTTAATTGTAAACATACAGTAATTTATAAATATACAGTAAAATTGATTGATTGAATGTCAAGTGAAATTTACTTACATAAATACCCCAAACACACAGGACATGGAAGGAGCCGAGAAAATTGCTTATAAAATAAAAAAATAAATAAAGTTTCGTTGAATCTCATCTTAGAAAGCCAAATAAAAATGGCTTAGGATGGGTCCTCTGTATAAAAAAATAATATGAAAAATAAAACAAATGATTTTTTATTATTATTATTATAATAATAAAATCGTCTATTGAGGCGGCTGAGGGACTTACTCGGCTACGCGGAAGGCAAGCTCGAAGTTGTGGCGGCGCTGCTTGGGCGTGAGTTTGTCAAAGTCGAAGGCGTGGGGGTAGAAGTGATGAATGAGAGCGCAGAAAGCCATGCCGTCGTTCCACGAAGTGGAGAAGTTGTCTATTTGGACGTTCTGAAAACAAAGCCAAGAGTGAGTTATTTGTGGGGAAGCAAGGGAGTTGTCTATTTGGACTTTCTGAAAACAAAGCCAAGAGTGAGTTATTTGTGGGGAAGCAAGAAAGTTGTTTGTTTGGACGTTCTGAAAACAAAGCCAAGAGTGAATTATTTGTGGGGAAGCAAGAGAGTTGTCTATTTGAACATTCTGAAAACAAAGCCAAGAGTGAATTATTTTTTCCTCATTAATTTGAGTTTATGACCACATAATAATAAGTTAATAAGACTCTGAGGGTTAGGTGGTAGAAAATGCTTTGAGCATTAACCTCGCCTGATGATTACCTTCCACTAAAGAGTGTTATTATTATTATTATCAAACACATATTTGACTGAACATAAATTTTAATGAACCTTGACTGAATCAAAATTATTAGAAACCGATTGGTCTCACCTTTACAATTTGAAACCATTGTTAAGTATTAGTATCTACCGTTACCAAGAATCAATGATATTAATTTATTTCTATTGTCCCTTAATTTAATTTACTAGCTAATACAATCACCTTTAAATTAATTTATTAGTGCCTGTAATTTACACCAGGTGTGTCCGTAGAAAACCGATCACGGCATTACCTCATCCAGCGCATTGCAATTGTTATACAGAGAGGTAATGCTGTGAGCATTAGAGGAACTCTCCCAACCTCTGAAAATTTGGAGGAGATATTTTACTTGTAAGCAGTGGCGTAGGCAGGGGGGGGGGGGGGGTTTTGGGGACAAAACCCCCCGGAAATTTCCAAGAAACCCCAGCAAAGATGGAATATACGTTAGACGAGATTTCTGAACCCCCTCAAACCCCTCCCCGAAATATAGGTCTAGCTACGCCACTGCTTGTAAGATGTTGTTCATGTTGTTCTTGTTTTATTATATACACCAGGTTATTATTAGGTACTTAAAACTGAATAGTTAATGGGTTAATTTAAATACCTTGTATTCCGCCGTCTGCGCCTTAACCCAATTGAGCATCGTGTCTTTGATACTAGACGCACTGCGTACAAGATTAGGCGTAGGGCTCGCTGTGCGTGCACTAGGAAGCGAGAAGAGAAAAGCAGACCAGACAGAAAAGGGTTAATGTTAGAATCTTTTACCCCGAGACAAGCAGAATGAGACAATACAGTCGAACCTTGATGTAGGAGAAAATATTTCAGGTCAAATTAACCTCTTTAATTATGAGGGAAAATTAATTTTTTATAGAGAAATTTGGATGTAAGAGAAAAAGTTCCAGGTCTCATTGACCTCGGCCCAAGAGAATTGGACATAAGAGAAAATTTACCAGGTCAAATTTACCTTTTTAGTAATGAGGGAAAATAAACTTTTTTATAAGAGAAACCTGGATATAAGAGAAAAAAATCCAGGTCTCATTTATACTTTGGCCCAAGAGAATTGGACATAAGAGAAAATTTACCAGGTCAATTTTACCTTTTTAGTTATGAGGGAAAATAAACAGAAAAAATTCCAGGTCTCATTTACTTTGACCCAAGAGAATAAATTGGACATAGGAGAAAATTTTCCAGGTCAACTTAACATGAAAAAAATAACCTCTTCATAAGAAAATCCTGGAAATAAGAGAAATAATTTCGGGTCCCTTGAGTTCTCATGTAATATATCCAGGTTCGACTGTGTATACTCAGTTTAAATTAATGTGATTAATGGCCAAGTTAATAGACATTTTTTTTTCTTCTGCATTTGTAATTTCTTGTAATTGTGATTTTTAATAAATAAAACCACCACTTTAGTGGTGAAAATTGTAAAAAAAATAATAATAAAAAATAGATAGAATCGAGGTCACAAGTTTGAGACAGAACTTATACATTTCCCCATTTAAAGCAATAGGTACGTAGAATCGGGGCTTGAGTCCACAGAGGTATTACAATGTCACTATTAATGTCTATTAACATCGCCCTAAATATGTATGATGAAATGGATAGAAATTATACCAATTGATTTTTACTTTCCTTATCCTATAGAAAGGAAAGTAATGGAATCATTTTTGTGTACAAATGAATGTATACAAATTAAAAAAAAGGATGACAAAAAAAAATAGTACAAATGTGATGTATCACAATATTGTGATTAACAGAAATACTCAAATTATTACGTGTTTCTCTTGATTTTATTTTAATAATAAAATCTACCTTTTGATTACAAATCAAACGATCAAATTCATTTCCACAACCTGTTATATACCTCTTTCACCATTTATGTCCTCCACCATTTTAAAGAAACATGGTTTTATTTGGTTACACAATAATACCCACGAATCCCAGGGTAAATTAATCCATGATCACCTCTCCAATAGTTGCTTTATGAGTATAATGAGTATTAGATAGGCATTCAAATGTATATGAGATGAATATAAAATCACCTTACACCCTTGTTACAAGAAATCTAATCACTTCAATAACTACAATAAATTAATACTAATTTATGTAGTTATAACACCTAAAATAATTTAATATTAATCAAAAGACCAATTAATTATTCATGCGCTGATTTAAGTTTTCGAAGATAATTTCGTCCTTAATGTTCGTTCAGAATGCAATTTATAATGTTCAGTTTCAGTAGCTCACTATAATCAGTATAAACAGAAAAGTGAGAAGTTGTACTAGATGTACATGAATATCAGAACATACCTGGACAGCTGTTTCGAGCTTATTTGCTCTCATCAGCAGGTAATAGTTCTGATTATCGATGTAGCTAGTTTTACAACTTAAATCCATCGAATATCCAGCTAGTTACTGGAGGTGGATTGACGTGCTATCTGAGGGTTAAATGGTGGGAAATGCTTTCAGCATTAACCTCGTCCAGTGGTTACTGAAAGATAAAGGGTCTATTGTTCCAACTTACTTGGGAGCGGAATTCTGTCGCTCCAACTGCTTGAACTTGGCGAATGGAGAGGCAGGAGCGGTCGGGACCTGTACACTGTTAGCTGAGGAGAGAGGTCGAAACAGAGTTAGGATTCTGTACAGTGAGTGTAGGTGTAATAGGAATTAAGTAGTCACCTTGGAAGAGAATGCCGTTGGCATTAGCACCGCCCTTGATCAAGTTTTGTTTTATTAACGTCAATTTCTATGTATGTATATATTCTATGTAAATAAAACTTGATCAAATAGGTATGTTTAATAATAATAGCGGTAGCACGCTCGGCTTGCACTCCAGTTGACCCGGGTTCAAATCCCGGCGGGGTCGGAAAATTTCCGACAGAGGCTAGGGTAGTCCCGACGTCCAAAGTACAGAATCGGAAAAACCGATTTTTTCCGATTCTGTACACTGGATGTCGGGCCCTACCCTAGCCTCATGAGGACAATATCGGGGTAGTTGGGCAACGACCAGTGGCGGCATTACGAGATTGATATGGGAATATGATGGTTGGTTGGAGATTAACGAAAAAAAAACGAAGAAAAAAAAAATAAAAAATATGATGGTTTAGCATTAGTTCTTTTAATTTCGATGCCACCCACTAAAAATTGCTACATTGAAAAACACAGATAACTAGCTCTTTTTATAATAAATAAATAAATTTTGCTATGTGTTTAGTGAGAAAATCAAATTTTTTTTAAATAAAAAAAGGGCAAATTGGACAAGGACTTTGATTGTTATAGATAGACCTCTCTTGTTCATTAAAAAAATTAATTTTCAGAAGAGATTAGATTATTATTTTGTATTGGTAAAAAATATCTGGAAGTGGATTGACAATGTCCAGCATTGTAATATAATGGGGTTGTAAAATATTGATGATTAAGGAACAGTTTTTATGAGCGCCTTTTTTCAATTCGAGTATGCAATGTGCCATTGTATCTCCATGAAAAACATTTCGTAATTGAATGTAATTTGAAATTAGATGTCTAAAAGTTGTATTTTTGTTTCATTTTATGTTTTTACATATTTTCATTAGAATTTATGATATAAAAAAGAAAATTTACAGGGTAAATATTATTTTTATCCTGATAAATTTTATATAATTACCTTTTGTTAAACGATGAGTGGTTGCAGTTTGGGAAAGAACGCGGGTACGAACTGTGGAAGAAATTGGAAAAGTAATTATTTAATATTTTCTTTTATTCTTATTTAATCTGGGTTCAACGTTTGCCGAGGTACCTACTGTTCAAAATAGTGTCAATTAAATAAAAGTTAAAGAAGGAAAAACACAAAGTCAAAGAAGGAAAATAAAAAATACAAAGTTAAAGGAAGAAAAATATAAGGATTTTTAAAACACAAAGGGTCGACTTGAAATGAAACTCACCTTCAGTTTTGGTGACAGTGTTGCCATTAGTGGTGGTGGTCACATTGTTGCCGTTGGTGGTTGTAACCACCGCGCTGGAGCTATCCGAAACACCTGCAACAGGAATTAACAAGCTCAATATTAACTAAATCTCGTTGCCACAAATCAATGAACAAATTGTCATCAATAACATAATTTACTATAAATTCCAATATGTACATAATAGTAAAACTGTAAATAGATAAAAATATTTGACACAAACAATTTATTGTATTTAAGTAACACTATACGTTTGTTTTACTAGTAACAATATATTTTTGTTAGCACTCTAAAAAAAGAAGAAAAAACTGTAAATAAATATATTATATTTTATCTATCAAGGTGTGTTCGAATACAAATAACAGAATTTTATTGATATTTATGGTTCTTCACGATCAATGATTATCATCTTAGTAAACACCCTGCTAAGATTGCCAAAAGATTTCTTTACTATGGCTATCATTATTATTATAATAATAATACTCTTTAGTGGAAGGTAACCACCAGGCGAGGTTAATGCTCACAACATTTTCTACTACCTAAACCCTCACTAACGAAAAAGCATTTTTTCACAAAAATGTCACATTTCTCATGATACAATTGGATAATGATACATTTTAATGGTATGTTTGAAGCCAGAATTATTATAATCTATCAGCTAAATTAGTATTGGTACTAGAAAAGCTAAGGCACTTGGAATTCGATAAAACTTCCAACACATTTGTATACAAATTATCTATTTGAAAATTTTATAATGACACGAAGTACAGATAAACAATAGACAAGGCTCACCTGAAGAAAAAAAAAAAAATAGTTTCACGCAAACTTGAAGGATATTTACAATAGTTTAACTCCAATTGACATTAGAAAAAATAATGAGGTTAGTGATAAACTTGGTAATGGGGATGTTGGAAAAGACAAAACTCATGAATTAAGTGAAATATAAATTGAAACGTTGAACTAACTTACGAAAATTATTTTTTTATTTATATTTAGGGCTATTAAGTAGGTAGTAAAAATAAATCAATATGTAATACCTTCATCGTTTGCACAGTATTAATATTTTCATTAGCTATTTTATTTTTATTCAGGTACAAACATAAATTATTAATGATGCTTATTTTAATATTTTATAGTTTTTATGAAAGTATTTGAAATATTGAAATTCGAGGAAATCATTTACATAAATATATGTAATTTTAGTATCCAATAAATTACAAATTCAAACACTAATAAATTTAAAAAAATATAAAAAGATATTGATCTATTGGTTACTCGGAATTATTAGCTAAGCTTGGTAGTAAACAAAATACAATAATTATGTAAAACTAAGAGTCACACAGGGAATAAAAAATGTTGGTACAAACAATGAAACTAATTGAAACACAAGAGAGCACACAAAATGTCAATCAAATCAAAATGGAGATTATGGAATTAGTTGAGCAAAGGAAAACTCGTTTAATGAATAATAATTTGAAAGAAACAATTCTTGTAAAGAACTCACAAAGTCTTCGTGATAGCTAAGAGTGTCTTGGACAAGGCAATGATGAAGATTGAACATTGCTCGAAAATGGTTTTGATTAATGACAGAAATATTAAAGTTTGGTTGAAAATGTAGTAATTGAGTGAAGAGTAAATGAGTCTATTGATTCCTTGTGTTACTCTGATTTTAATGGTTTTAGATTATTACTTTAGTTTTGGTTAGACATTTTTTTTGTAACATCCCTAGCGGAACGGTTTTTATTGAGTAGTAAACCTATGAACTCTGATTTTTAAAGAATTTAACATGTACGTTAAGTTATGTATTTTCAAGATGACCTTTCATTTCTAGCAAATTATTTAATTATAATGTGTCTCTACTTGCTACTGTTAAATAAACTATCAAATGCCTCATCTACGTTGTCTAAGTTGTCACTTAGAGGTACTACAGTTTTTGTCGCAGAGCTAGAACTTTTGCTCGTTTTCGTTTTCTTGAATTGTTTAAAATTATATTTGTTGATTTCTTTTTTGTTGCCGTCGGTTTTCAAGTAAGCTTCGACAGTTTTCTTCTTTTCAATCGTATCTGGAATGGCTGCTTCGAATTGTTTTGCAAAGCTCAACGAATGAGAAGATTTGGCTTTTGGTAAAAGTTTATTTGGCCCCACTGGTATTGGACTCAACTTTTTGGGCCCCATTCGGTCCAACACCATTTGATGCCAAGATTCTGATTTTTGCAACACGGAAGGCATTTTGGGTGAGGATGATGGTGACATGGGTGACAAATACCCGATACTCGGTGATATAGTGTAAGAGGTTTGATGAGGTGAGGTTGGAGGTAGTTTTAAATTTTGTCTTGGTATTGATGAAGAGGCAACATTTTGGTTGAATGGTTTAACGGGAACAAATGCAGTTTTGGAGGATATTTTGAGTTGAGGTGTTTTTGTGAGAATTGGTGGATTGGGGAAGTGAGGAGATGAAGGAGTTGACAAATTCATGTGAGGGGAAATTAGTTTAATGGAGAGTTTTCTGAGATGGAACTTTGAGTAGAGCTTTGAGATAGCTCGCCATAGCTCTGGCTATTCTGTCCTGATGGAGATATGCTCTTCCTACCTGGGCTGTAGTTTAGCTTACTCTGCATTGTTTGAGGTGAAATTTGCGAAATATAATTCATATATGACATTTTAGTATCACCTCCTGGTCCTTTAAAATTTGCTCTAGGCGTATTTACTGCACCATTATTTACTATTGCTGGGTTGTACTTAGATGAAGGAGGCTGTGAAATAGCTCTTTCATAGGATGTTACATTATTACTGACCAGTCTTTGTCGGGGATCTACAAATTGATTTGACGGAATCGACTGATAGTTTCGTTCTTGAGGAACGTTTGAGGAGTTGTTGCGATAAGGATAATTCACAGGAGACATTAGGGAGGAAGGATATACAGCTGATGAAGATTTAGATCCTGACAAAGCGTAAGGAGCGTTATTGGAACTATATATTGGGTTGTTAGAAAAGTCTACTTTGTTATTGTACTCATCTGATTGCATGTACATTGAATTTGGACGAGTTTTGCTGGCATTGTTGGATGTTTGGTACAAACTATTTTGAGGTATAGAGTGATAATTTGTTTGGCCTGGTGGCGGATAGTATTGATGTTGTTGGACAGTACCTTGAGAAGTCTGATGCAAGTTTGAACTTGACGTGGGAGGCGGTGCAAAGCTTTGGTATGAGGAATTGATGTTATTTGATTGTGGATAGTTGTGAAAGGTCTGAGGTACTGAGGAGTTAGCAGTGTAGCTCATGGACTGTACATTGGTGCGAGGTACCGGGGTAGGGTACACATAGGATGTGTTGGACGGGAGATCAGGAGTAATGAAGGGATACGAGGAACCATCATCAGGGAGTTGATTCTGAGGAGGTAGGGAGATATGGTCATCATAGTTTTGATGTTGGGAGATGATATTTTTTAGCACATTGGTAGATTCATTAAAATGCTGCCTATCTGATTTGTTCACAATAACAGCCTGTTGGCATTGCTCTTTTCCCATGACTCTACTAACTGCTACAGTCTGAGGTTCATAGGAAATAGTATCTACAACAGCAGGTGATATTGGGGTAAAATGAGCACCATTTTTGGTACAAAGAGGAGATTTGTGAATTTCTACAACGCTTGGTTCATAAGGTGAAATTTGACTCTCATAATATCCAGTCTGTGCATTATGTTGTACCTGGAAGTTCGCTGGATTTTCGTTGAAACCTGCTGAACTATTTTGAGTAGGAGAGAAACGAGACTTGTCGTGATAGTCTTGAGGTGGTGCATACATTGAATGTTCTTTAAATGCAGTGATACCGTACTGGGGAGACAGTACTTTAGGCACAGGTTTCTGATACTGTGGTTCGGGAAATTGTTTCTTAACAAATTGATTGGGTTGATGATTTACTTGATTTGGTACCTGAGGTTTTTGATAAGGATAGACTGGTTGTACAACGGGTTTGTAAGTGTGTGGTACATCCGACTTAGCCGGAATAGGTTTGAAATTCGTTTGTTCTGGAATAAAACTATGATTAATTGAGTTGGTTGGTGAAAATATATTTTGTTTATCAGGTCTTCTGACCTGAGAGTTGTTATTTTCATAATTATACAACTGTTGGTCATAATTACTGATCTTGGGATTTTTCACTCCTACCACCACTCTCGGTCCAATATTCTGAACATTTTCAGCTTTGTTGAACTTTTCATTTGCCATTTGTTTGACTGTACCTGAAAAAGAAGTTTTGGTTTGGGGTATGGATTGAATTTTGTTGACCGCTTGGAATGGGGACTTGCTGGCATGAGTGAAATTTTGCGTTGGTTTTGTTTGAACCACCAGAGATCCGGTTACTACATTGGTTGAATCCTCTTCATTAATTTTCCCAGGTACTCTGTTGTTTTGATACATTTTTTCTTCACTTTTCTGCCAGAACAATTTAGCTTTAGATTTTTTAGGTTCAACCGGAGTACCATTTTGTTTCTCTGCGTTTTCAAATGTAGTTTTGATGCAACTGAAGCGATTACTCCAGTGGGCACCTCCTCTCGCGGCAGAGTTGTAAGATTTTGTGTCTTCCGTATTATTTCTTTTAAGAAAAGCTAAGAATTTAAAATCATTTTCCGTTTTAGGTATAAACGTTGGTGTTTTAGTTTTCAACCGGTCATCAGTTGCAAGTTCATCCCCTGAAGAATAATATTTCATATTTTTTGGGATATCTATCGTGTTTGATCTTTTCATCTTGATTTTCTTGCTACTTCGAACAAGTTGTTTTGATTTCATTTCATTTTTAGCAAACTTCATGAGTTTCCTAGCATTTCTGATATTGTTGCCTCCCAGCTCGTCATCATCACTGGAAATGTCACCATCATCCGCATCGTCCATTGCTTGGTTATTTTCACGAAGTGTTAATGTTGCAACCAGAGGCTTATCTAGTCCATGGGACTCAACACTATTTACATCAGGACTGTAATGTGTATTGTTATAAGGTTTTACATTTGCATTCGTGTTTTCTGTTCGAGCTGCCTCACTATTTAGAACTAATCTTGGAGATATAAGACTACCGCTATAGTCAGTGCTATCTAAACTAGATTGTTTTTGAAACTGGTGATTACGACTTTGAGATTCTAGACTATTTTCTTTGGGTATACTTTGTTTTCCTACATCATTATTGGTTCTATTGCTATCAATGATATCTTTTTGAAAGTGTACAACATTTTTATTTTTGTTAATATTATTGTTTAAGTTTACTGCTTGTTTTAACTGTCCGTCACTTTGTCTGTTTGAAGTATTGTTAATTATAATTTTGGGTTGGTTATGTTTCCCTACTGTTACAGTTCTATCATCCTGATGATCATGTTGGTCTGGTACTGTCATGTCATTTTGAGAGACTGCTATCGAGTGTCTGTGTTTGTGATATTTTCTTGGGGGTGGTGTAGGTATAGTCTGACCGAGCTGTTGGTTATTTTCATTTACATTTTTTACATTTAGAAAAGTTTTTAATTTATTCATTAGTCCTTGTACATTGTCTTTGTTACTCGTTTTATTTAGTTCGTTCTCAAGCCTGGCTAATGTTATCTGTACTTCTGTCATTAATGCTTTGTCTTGGTTTTCATTTTTATCGTGCTTATCGACAACTGTTCTGTTGTTTTCAATCTGATCCTCGCTAGATTCAGTTCCAGAATCATTGACAACTTTTACATCATCTTCATCGCTGTCATCGCCAAGATAAACGCCTCTTGTTCCCATCGTTGTAGAGTCTGTGACATAGAATTCATCATACAAAGAGAAATAAGAGAATGTTAAGGTGAACGGAGTACATTTTCAACCTTGCCAAGATTTTAATTTTACACACTTGTCCATTTGCAAACGTTCGTACATGACCAAAAATAAGATAAAATAATATCTGTGTTTTTATAGCGATTTTTAAAATCTATTTGGAGGTAATTCAAGGTTGAGAATTGAAGATATAAATACAATTAGATAAAGAGAAGCAAAGTGAGGAAACGCAATAACTTGAAACTTTTCTTTGTGTAAAAAGAAGTTTGGTCTCTTTTGTTAGGCTAACTGAGAGGCTAGATTTTGTAACCCAGCCAAGTAGGAATCAAGCAAGGCGGCCAGTGTAATCCCTGATATAAAAAAATAATACATTAATTTTCTGACTCATCTAAATTTAAAGAACTGTGGCCACATTTACATAGAAGTAAAGAGAGACAGTTGTGAAGAAAGTCCGCTAGTAAATATATAGAATATACATAATTATGTAGATCAATTTACATAGCTGTGCTGTCTCCTTAATTGTATTATTCACTACCTTTTGTTAGAGATGATCTGACATTAAATGCATCTAAAAAATCCGTTTATTTCCTGAATATTCTTTTCAGGCTGTATTTAGATTGTTTTAAATAAATAATAATAAGAAACTCTTTGATTTGTTGATTTGTCTTCTACAGCGAAACTTACAGTTTAAAGTACTTACCAAATCCACGTTAAAACCAAATTTTCGAACATAATCGATAGCAAAAGCACTCGAATGTAGTTATACTAGTTATGGAGTTTCCTCAAAGCTATGTGAAATATGAAATTGTAGTCAGCAGAAGTATAAGAAGAAAGAGATGTAGATACGAACAATAAGAAATATTGTACTGTCGGTCCTGTTCGAAAAGAGATTTGATGGCAGTCCATAACAATTTGGTTAATTTAATGTGAAGCGGGTTGCATGGTGCAATGTTTATTCCGAACAAAAAGACAAAATTGCATGTATGGTAAAATAAATTAGAGAATACGAAATGTATAGAAAAAGCATGCCTGGATTGTGTATTAGTTGTGTTGGACATTCCCCTTATAACGGTGCGAGAGAATGAGAGTTTGATCCTAAATCATGGCATGAATTAACTCATGATATAGAAAAATTGTGGAGGGGTGATTTTAAATTGAATAGAAATTTTTGGTCCTTCGGGCCGGATAAACTATAAAAGTGTTCATATTAATAATAATGCAGGTGAATTGATAATATAGAAAAATTGTAGAGGGGTGGTTTTATATTGAATAGAAATTTTTGGTCCTTGGGGCCGGATAAACTATAAAAGTCCTCATATTGATGATAATGCAGGTGAATTTTATTTCTCTAGAAGACCGAATGAACCCTAGAAGTCCTTATATTGATGATAATGTATTTCAACGATTGAGTCAGAGATATAACTCGGTGCTGTTTTGTTTACATTGAAAAATGAAATTGAAGAGAAGATAAGACTCACAATAGATAATACAGAGAATATGTGCTATTATATGCACTAAAAAAATACTAGTGAAAAAAAAACAGAACCTATATTCTAGAAAACTGGATTTATCCATTGGTACTCCCCTAACATCTTACTCACTCGACTTACCTACTCCCCTCCCACTCCCTACTTACACAACTTACCTACCCCCCCCCCTAACTCCCTACAAACTCAACTTACCGTTATTTTCCGCCATGACGTCACGAAGTCTGGCTCTAATCTTGCGTCGACCTTCGTAGTCAGAGCACGCGTCCAACTGAAATGGGGGAGAAAACAGAAACACTTAAATAATGACAGCCATAACTGGTATGAGACACCGACCTCAGTAGCTTGATCGATAAGGCATCGGAGTAGTAATCTGGAGATGGGTGGTTCAAGTCCCGGTTTCGGCGCAGATTTAGTAAAGCGAGATTGAGTAGTTGTGATATCACAAAAGTTATTAACACAAATATGATAACATAGTATGAAGTATGAGACTAACAAGTATTAAATTCATAAAAATAAAACGACTTCGTCGAGTATTTTTTATCTAAGACACCCAAGAGGCATCATTACATAATATAATACAAAACTTTCATAGAACAATAATATGAGAAATTATTATGTTGATAGAAAACATAGGTCCTAATGCCTTAAAGGTCTTAATACCCTGTTAAATTCATCACTAATGTCCTGTTAAAATCCTGTTCTAATGTCCTGTTAAAATGATGATTATTCGAGTTGATGACTCACCAGTATCCTCAGCTGAGATTCGTCACTGATCAGGTCCACGTCAGATAGGTCCAACTTGTGGCGGGAATCAGTGCGGGAGTCGCTGGAAGCCTGGGGAGCAGAGGAAACAGTCGAATCATGAGATAGATATAGAAAGAGTTCTTCCAAAAAAAAAAAAAAAAAAATAGCGACATGTCGATTCGAGTGAAGGAGATGGGTATAAGAGCGGGTATTTTTCTCACGCAAAGATTGTCTCTTGAAATCCAGAGAGGTAATGCAGCAAGTGTTCTCTCTGGATTACCTAAGGGAAAAAACTTTGTGTGTCATGAGGTGTCTGTAAAAATATAAAATAATAGTAATTACTAATTACAAATGTAATTCTGACGGTTAGGTGGTAAAAAATGTTTTGAGCGTTAACCTCGCCTGGTGGTTACCTTCCACTAAAGAGCATTGTAGTCGTGTACTGGTGGTCAAGTGGTTTACGTGCTAGTCTGGTACTGCAGGTAACGTAGGTAATGTTTTAATATTTGACTCGTGATGAAATTGAGTGAATCTGTGATATGCGGAAGCAATAAACGTTTGTGTAAAACCTCTGTGGAGTTGAGTCTATATTTCTAGTTATTGTTTTAGATGGGAAAACTAATGCCAAGTAGTCAAGTGGTTAACGCGCTAGTCTGGTAATGCAGGTAGCCTACATCCGTTGGTTCGAATCCCACCCAGTGCATGAATTTTCCCTCATTAATTTGAGTATATGACCACGTAATAATAAGACTCTGCGGGTTAAGTGGTAGACAATGCTTTGAACACTAACCTCGCCTGGTGGTTACCTTCCCCTAAAGAGTATTACAGTCGAGCCTTGATAGTAAGAGAACTGAAGGGACTGAAAATTGTTTCTCTCATAAAGAGGTTATTTTCCCTTACGGAGAGGTAATTTGACTAGGAAATCGTTCTCTTATATCCCAGGTTTCTCTTATATCCAGGTTCAAGTGTACTATTAATATAATAATTGTATCGCCTTATTTATACTGCCCAATTAGGACTAATGAGTCCAACTATTCCAGCAGTAAGCCCAAGACGTATTATTATGTGGTCAAAATCCCAAATGGGAGCATAACTTGTCATGTCCCGGTCGGGTTTTGAACCCGTGACCTCTGGATTACCAGTCAGACGCCTTGACCACTGAGCTACCGGGACAGATGTTGTCATTATAACTATATACAGTATGTAAAAAAAGTCCAGGAAGCTCTGGTCGCCTCGCGGTAATAAAAGCTTCCATCTACATAATGCGGACTCCGAAACTTTTGTTTACAGTTTGTGTTTACATAACAGCATGGAGTACCCTGGCCTTAAAACCTTTGCCAAGTAGGTCAAGGCTGTGGTGTGACTTACTTTAACGCCATTTACACTACCCCTATTCTGTGGAGATATCTCTCGTTTATAATACTACCCCTTTTTACCGACCTTAGTAGCTTGGCGGAGGTTTCTAGATTTAAATTGATGTGATGACGGTATTGAGTTCCAAATGGAATAAGTCCTTCAGTGTGGTGAAAAACTTCGTATGGGTGAACAACCAATTCTCAATTATAAGATCCATAGACTTGAGAATTAGAGGTTCAAGAAAAAAAATAAGACATTTTTCTGAATATGTTTAATATATGTAAAAAAAGGAAAGGAAAAAAAAAAAAAAAAAAATGTGATGACGGTCCTATCTATTTATTGTGAATGAGATAGAAACTAGAGAAAGAAAAGGACAAGTCTGATCGATAAGGCGGTGGACTTGTAACTTGTAGGCCACCGGCCACCGACAACAAGTCCTGGTTTCAGCCTAGATTTAGTAAAGGAAGTTTCAGTCGTTGTGATAATATATGACGAAAGTGAGATTGACACATAAATGATAGTATTAATACCGCACCGCCCGATTAGGACTATTAAGTCCCATTATTCCAGTAGTAAGCCCAAGACGTATTATTATGTAGTAAAAATCCCTGATTGTGGGATAACTTGTCATGTTCCGGCTATGTTTTGAACCCGCGATTTCTGGAATCTCTGGATTCACAGAGTGCTGCCTTTACCACTAAACTACCGGGACAACAAAATGATAACTTGAAAGAAAAAAAATATACTTCTACCACCCCTTCTTATTATTATTTATTTTAATCTATTAGGAGGACACAATATTTACAGTATAAAATTAAGAAAAATAAATTAATGATAAAATAGTAAAAAAAATAATAAAGAAGAAAATAAAATTCGTGTACTTATTAAAGGGCGGTGTAACTGCCTATGGCTATCTCTTCCACCCAACCCTTCTTAGTGGTGTTAATAAATAGATAAATGTGGGAATCCCCATGAAAAGAGTTGAAAGGGTTGGGAGGAAGAGATTGACATAGGCAATAACCCCGCCCTTTAGTTATAGGACGCATATAATATATGTTTCTATATATTTTTCTATTCTTTTTCATTTTTATTGTATATATATTGTTTCCATTTTTTTCATTTTTAAAATAATTATTTGTACTGTACATAATTATGTCTATTTATATCTAACTAGCGGGCTGCACCCGCTTCGCCAAGCCATCACACACACACACCACCCATACATCACACACCACATACACACACCTCACACACACACACACACACATCAACACACATACCCATCAACACACACACATCCACATCCACACACACACCCATACACAGACACCCACACAAACACACCCACACAAACACACCCACACACAAACACACACACACACCACACACACCACACACACCACACACACCACACACACCACACACACCACACACACACACACACACACACACACACACACACACACACACACACACACACACACCCATCTACACATACACACATACACACACACACACACACAAAACCATCATCGCTGTAAATTTAAAAATCCCGAGCCAAATCTATCATAGTGGATATTGATAATGTAACAAACTGGCCCATATTTCGAGAACGATTTGTCAGAATAGGGCAACAAAGGGCTCAAATAAAATCATGTGATGTTCTCAGACGTTTTTACAATAAAAATATAGGTCCTCGCGATAACTTTCAATGTTCGTGCTGGAATCTGTAAAAAAACGTGAAAAGTCTGAAAAAATGGTCAAAATTTCGAACATTCTGGCTTCTATCTCGAGAACGGTACGTCAGAATGTGGCCTAATATGAATTAAATGAAAGGTAGTTTTGTCTAATGTGTTATTTAATAATAAAAAATATAGGTCCTCGCGACAAATTTTAAGTTACGCGCTGGAATTTGCTAAAAAACGTGAAAAGTCTAAAAAAAGGTCAAAATTTCGAACATTCTGGATTATATCTCCAGAACGGTACGTCAGAATGTGGCCTAAAATAAGTTAAATGAAAGCTAATTTTGTCTAATGTGTTATTAAATAATAAAAAATATAGGTCCTCGCGATAGATTTCAAGTTCCAGGGCAAAGACTGTCTTAAAATCGGACCCTTCCTCAAGGAAATACTTGAGGAAGGTCATAACTCAAGGACGGTTTGGAATTTCGGACTTTTGATAGTTTCCCTGGTGTCGTACGGCAATTTTACTTGGGGTCGTCTCTCATCAATTTTTTGCTATCTCTTACCGTTTCGCCTAAACAATTCCTGCACACAAAGATACAAAGTCCGTCCATATTTCTCATTTATATATAGAGATGAAGTGTTTAATAATAATAATAACCTTGCGAATTTGTATCAAGGAGGAGTGATGTAGGTTGGAGGGAGTGCTGAAGTTTCGTCCATGTCACGCGAGTAGGGAGGAAATTAAAGTTAGTTAAAATTAGGTTAGTTATTAGGTAATGTATTTATAATTGTTCCAATATTAGATTAACTATGTCAGGGCCGACAGCGTCAATGTGGTTGGTGGGTTTGTGAGTTTCCTGCGAATAGAGGGTAACATCCTCTTTTTTTTAATGATATTTATTTAGAGAGGAGAATCAATAAATGTAAAGTTTGAAATTTAGATGTTGAGCGTAAAATATAGATTCTAGATTACTGTTGAAAATAACTCTTTGTGAGATTGGTTTTTATTATTATTATCTGATCTGGTTGCAGGGTTTTCAGTGAAACCCTAAGAATTAACACTGCGACCTAATTAGATCTATTGCGACCAGTTGATTCTATTGGGTTTTAACGTCCTGATGGAGATAGATAGTCAGGACGGGGGTTTTACCCTCCATTCGCTGGGAATTGTACCAGTTAACCACATTAACCTCACCCAGCCTGGGTAGGGCCGGAAATGAAAGTCTCACGTGTTGGTTTTCTTCGAAAAGTCTACTCCAACCAGGGATCGAACTCGGGATCTCTGGACTACGGGCAGTAGTCACAAGCATTACGCCACGGAGGCTGGCTAGATAGGTTTGGAATATTGGAATATTACTGTGGTAAGAAGAGGAGTTCAAAAGAAACCAATTTACAGGAGATACAAACGAGATTTTTCAATTTTCTCGGTTAGGTTTTTTTTTCCTCTCTCTCTATTTACATAGGTACCTACAACTTTTTCGTTTCTATGTAGACTGAAGACTAATAAAAAGATAAAAAAAAAACAAATTGTTATTACGTAAGTCTATGTAGGTGCATGAAAGTTCTTTAAACTGAACTTCATAAAAAATTCAAACAGTACCGAGAAAATTGAAGGGGTCAATGCACTCTCATGAAAAAAATGAATTATTGAAACGAAGGAGGTGCTTGACTGCCCTGCTACAGTAGTGGCGTAACGGTTGTGACTACTGCCTGTAGTCCAGAGATCCTGAGTTCGATTCCCAGTTGGGGCAGACTTTTCGAACAGAAAATTATGTGCCCTCCGAACACGTGCAGCTGGCCTTTCCAGGCAGGGTGAGGTTATGTGGGTAGAGTTCCGTCGCACCAACAACCAACAACTCGATAATATAATAATTATATCTGTCATATTTCACAATAAGAGATATTTTATTTTTACATACATACATAGATGCAAAATGAAGGTCGAAATTAAAAGACAAAATCGAGTACATAAGTCACGACAGTTATTGTAATAATAGTAACACTCTTTAGTGGAAGGTAACCAACCACCAGGCGAGGTTAATGCTCAAAGCATTTTCTACTACCTAACCCTCAGAATCTTATTATTATGTGGTCACAAACTCAATTTAATGAAGAAAATTTCATGCACTGGGTGAGATTCGAACCAACGGATACCTACGCTACCTGCATTACCAGACTACATTAGTTTTCCCATCTAAAACAATAACTAAACTATAGACTCAACTCCACAGAGGTACTTATTACACAAATGTTTATTGCGTCCGATCTAAATATCACAGAATCACTCAATTTCATCACGAGTCAAATTTTAAACCATTGCCTCAAAAAGTAACTAAGGGCGAAATTAATAGACAAATTCTATATCTCAAGCAATTGCTAAGTGTTGGTTTTCCCTATCTTACACAGTAAGCAATCCGTGACTTAGCGCCACAGAGGTATTACAAAAACGTCTATTAATTTCGCCCTAAATGTCGAATAATCTCGCGCGGAATAATGCAAAACAATACCTTATTTAGATTCAAGGCGATGACACGATCGAGAGATGTCGAAACTATGTCAGAAACTATGTAGAGCCACTAAATCAGCCAACAAAAATAAACCTAGTAAAGCACTGTTCACGGGACACTTTTGAAAAAGACACTACCTAAAATGGCCAAAAAATCGGGGACCAAACTAAGAGATTTTTTTTTAATTTTTAGTTTCACGTGAAAATTTTCTTTCCAAAACAAACAATAATTTTTGACACGAAATTTTCGGGAAAAAAATCAACAGGCAACTTTTTTGTTCTATCTACACACAAATTTCCAAGTTGATTACTCTCTCCTCGGCTCTAGTGCCCAAAATAGGCGAACGCGAAATTTGGACCTCTCGTTTTTTCTATTTTTGAGTCCCTTAGTTCTCTCTCTCTCTCTCTCTCTCTCTCCCCCCTTTCTACTCTCCTGTTCCTAACTTCCTCTCTTCTCTTCCTTTCTCTCTCCCTCTTCCTCTGTCTTTAACGCGTTTTCCCTCTCTCTTTATCTTCTCCTATCTCTCCCTTTTCCTCTCTCTTTGCCTTATTCCTCCTCTCTCTCAATCCATCTTTCTCTCTCGCTCTCTCTCTCTCTCTCTCCCCATCTCTCTCTCACTCTCTCAGTTCATAGCAGTTCGTAAACTCGTCAAATTCTACGCATGCGCACCAGCACTGTTTCGTCGTTTCTGTCTCTCTCCTCCTCAGCCGACTTAATGTTGTTTTAATACTCTCCTAACACTTTCCTCCATCCTACACTCCTCTTTCTCATCCATCCTACTCCTCCTCCACAGATAGGACAGCTACACACGGGCAAAAAATACTTTCCTCTTTCCTCCTACTTCTCTTTCTTATCCTCCTCCTTTTTCACCATTCTTCTCGTCTTCCTTCTTATCCTTCTCCTTCTCTATCTCTTCCTCCTTCTCCTCCTACCTCTTCTTCTTCTTCTTCTTCTCCTCTTCCTCCTCCTCTTCCTCCTCCTTCTTCTCCTCCATTATTCTCCTCCCCCTTATCCTCCTCCTCCTTATCCTCCTCCCTCTTCTTCTTCTTCTTTTCCTCATCCTCTTCTCCATTCTTCTCCTACTCCTCCATCCTCCTCCTCCACAGATAGAACAGCTACACACGTGACATGAATCTAGCACATGTTTGAGCAACTGAGAGTCTAGTGAAGAGTTCCGGGTTCGACTTTGTGCGAGGTCAAGTTTAGAGGGCATCGACCAGAGAGAAAACTGTCAGCTATCCAAATATACAAAAGAAATAAATTATCTAAAGATTGAAAATTTTCATTAAACAAGTTTGACATCCAATATGTAACAAATTACAGGTATAATATATTCATAATATGAAAATTTTCAATGAGTCTTACTATGAAGGTCGATGGTCTGTCTCTCGACCCAACTTAAGTGGAAAAGTTTGCTTGTTCTAAACCACATAATTTGCAATGAACCATCGTGAGGGTTATTTCTCTTCAAGCCAATAAACCCTTGGGAAACTGCAAGCTAGCCTGGCTTGTTAGGGTGGGCTAGTCCGTTCTCTGTTTATAGTCCTCTAGCGAGACATTCCATCAACATTGTTGACCAACACTAGTGGGGACGCGGCTTTCAATAACTATGTGGTTTTATTTTAGATATTATGTGGTTTTATTTTCCATATTATGTGGGCCAATTTTCCACCGCGTCTAGGGACCACTTTCAAATTCGTTGTGCCGATCACGTGCTTGTAAAATTTATTCATCAGTGGTGGATATACTGCTGGGCTGAGGGGCCAATGGTACTTGTAGGAAGGTTGCACCCGAGGCATGGCCCTATGTTTATCTTTTCTAACCCAACTCTACACAATGAGGCATTGCCGTACTTCAATTTAGCGCCACAGTATAGAAATATACCATCAGTGGTATGGTTGTTGCTGTTGTGAAATTAACTTATTGTTGATGTTTCATTTCTTTCGGCCTAACCTTAAGACGATGGGGCTGGATTACCAGTGATATACTGTTGATGTACCATTATTTTATTATACATATACCGTACATCATGGTTTTCTATTTAAATCAAAAAATTGTTGATATTTTTGCTCAGATTTTTACCGATTATTTTTTATACTTTTATTCATAAATTCAAATTATTTGCAAATTACCTGACTCGGAAATCCGCTTCTGTGTGCTTTGTGCTCTCAGCAATAAAGAAATTAAACAAACAAAAGAGGCAATGATACTTGTGTTGTAAGTGACACTAATAAATTTCTTAATGCAGACTTTTTGTCTGTTGGGTTTTAATAATAATAATATCGCCTTATTTATACTGCTCGATTAGGACTATTAAAGTCCCATTATTCCAGCAGTAAGCCCAAGACGTATTATTATGTGGAAAAATCCCAAATGGGAGGATAACTTGTCATGTCCCGGCTGGGTTTCGAACCCGCGACCTCTGGAGTCTCTGGATTCACAGAGTGCCGCGGTTTCTCAACACAAGAGATCTCATAGAAAAGATCGTTCTTTCAAATCTACTAGCACAAAATTCTTTCAGTCAAAATTCTTTCAAAACATGACACTTAAGAACATATTCACATATTTCGTAATTTTTAAACAAGTTTCGTAACAATTTAAATGCGGATTTGGATAAAACTATTTATCTGTGAAAATGTAAACAAATGTTAAAGTCACAATTTATACAACACTATAAACACTATTTAAGAGTAAATTTTCTATTAATGTTTTATAATGATAATATCAATTAGTTTATGTACATATTGTTTTTAAAACCTATGTATGTATGTATACTGTATACCTCAAATAAATGTGTATTGGAGAGCAGATGGCTTTTCCAATAGTTAATGGAAAATGAGCTTACGGTTGTCGTTCGTCAATCTTCTTCTGCTCTACGCTGGGGCCGCTGATCAAGATGGTAAGTCGCCAGGCCTGGCGAAAGCGGCTAGCGGAGCAAGATGATACGGTGGATGGTTGCGATGTGTGCTGGTCAAGAGTTGATTAGAGAAGCAAGAACTTTCCTCACGAAGAGTCCGACGTGAGATTTTCCATCGAGTTGGAGACAACCAATTGCGCACGCAATCGCTCATGGAGGTAGATATAAGTGGTCATTCATAGCAAAAAAAGTGAAGCCCTAACATTTCCCCCCCATAGAATCCAACAGGATTATCTAATGGTCAATGTTCTTCCTGCAGCAAGAAATGAACGGTGAATATGGTATGGGCATGGAGGTGATGAATGATAAAAGGGTGATAAAATTATGATAACCAACCTATTTTGAAGATATTGCAAATTGAAATTTCTCCCCTGAGAATCTATATAAAAATTAAATGAAAATTAATTGCTCAACCTGAAGCTAGGATTAAAATTAAAGTACCTCAGACAGCAACCACAAAGTTAAATGATCAGTAATACTTTTACAAATTATTATGGAAGAAAAGGGTTAATTGGTTAATTGATAATAAAAAAAAAAAATAGTGAAAAAATTCCAATAGGAAAAAATGAAAATAAATAAGTTTTAGCTTCCTATTTACAAATTTAAGCTTGGCTGCTTAAAGGTTAGTCGCGGGGATCGCCCACGGGTAGAAGGGCAAGTTTGGAGGCTGGTCGTGTCAGCACACCATGAGATGTTCGAACCGTTGCAACACGGACAACATTATCCTTGCCGGGCATCACATTGATTACAATTCCAATGGGCCACTGTTGAGGTGGACAATTTGGAGTATGAAGAATCACAACATCGTTGATCTTGACATTATCATTAGAGGAGGTCCATTTGTTCCTTTGGATCAATGTGTTAAGGTAATCAGATTTCCATCGCTTCCAGAAACACTGTGTTACCTGTGTGACAAGAAGCCAGCGCTTCAAAGGTGGGATATAATCTGTTGAGGTATCTTTCTCAGCACGAGCTAACAAAGGCGCTCCTGTCAAGAAGTGTCCAGGAGTCAAGACATCCACTCCGTCGTTGGGATCTACACTGATGGCGCACAAGGGTCTGGAATTGCAGATAGCCTCACATGATACCAGGATGGTTGAAAACTCTTCAAAGTTGAAGGTTTGATTATTCAACACATGTTTGAGATGTTTCTTGACAGATTTCACACCCGCTTCCCAGAGTCCACCAAAGTTGGGAGCAGATGGAGGATTAAAGTTCCATTGAATTTCACGTGATAGAAGATGAGATGCAATCTGACCTTGTGATGAGGAAAGAAACTGTTGAGTTTCAGAGATGTGACGGGATGCTCCTTGAAAGTTAGTTCCATTGTCTGAAAAGATATTAGAAGGAAGTCCGCGTCTTCCGATGAACCGATCTAATGCAGCCAGAAAACAAGGGGTAGATAATGAGGATAATAACTCAAGATGAATTGCTTTGACTGACATGCAGATAAAGATAGCAAAATATGATTTTACAATTGGAGAATTGCGACGTGGTCCAGATTTCAAGGAGAAAGGACCTGCTAGATCCACTCCTACATTTAGAAATGCACGACCTTGGGCAAAACGAGATACTGGTAGGTCAGCCATCATGGGTTGATGGAAGAGTGGTTTCATCCTAATGCACTTGATACATTTTGATAGATGATTCCGGATGAGGTTACGAGCTCCAATGATCCAATAGAACCTTTGTAGTAGGGATTGAACTACTTTAGGTCCTCCATGGAGAGTCAGTTGGTGATAATGATCAATAAGAAGTTTGGTTAGATGTGCTGTCTTTGGAAGGAGAACTGGATGCTTTGAACTCTCAGGCAGAGGAGATTGGGAGAGTCTCCCCCCCACAGCCAAAAGTCCGACAGAGTTTAAGATGGGAGATAGAGAGCGTAAGTTGTTTCCAACCAGTTGTCCACTCTTGACAGCTTTTACCTCATCCTTCAGGTAGCATTGTTGAGTGATACGAATGATAACTTCAAGAGCTTGGTCATTTTCAGTCACCGATAACTCAGGTTTGAAGTTTGATTTTTGCTTGCGACAACAGTTAATAAACCGAAGCACAAATCCAAAGATTCTCTTTAGCTTCCTTAAGGAAGAAAATTTCTCCACTATCTGGAGTAAAGGATTGATATCAATGTTAGTGAGTAAAGCTGTGACAGGCTTTGTCTCAGGACATGGTTTATCCACGTCAATTACTTTGAGTGGCCAGCTCTCAACGGGTAATTTTAGAAAAGATGGTCCCCTCAACCAAAGTCCATTTTTCAAAAATTGAGACGGGGTTAAACCCCGACTTGCTGAGTCTGCACTATTTAATTCAGAAGTGACATATTGCCACTGAGTGGGTTTAGTAGTTTCCAAGATTTGAGATACACGATTTGCTACATATATTTTAAGTTGATAAGGTGGGGTTTTTAGCCAAGATAGAACAACACAACTATCAGAAAAGAGATAAACATTATCAAATGATAAAAAATCGAGTGATTTGACTATTTTTGTCAATAATAAAGCTGCGCACAGTTCTAATCGATTAATGGTTTGCACTTTGAGTGGTGCAACTTTGGTTTTTGCACGAAGAAGGTAATTTTTAACTTTGCCTTCCAAATTACACACTCGGAGATACACCACTGCAGCATAAGCAGACTTGGATGCATCTGCAAATCCCACAAGATCCATGGATTGACACTTTTCTCTATTGATGTAACGGGGTATTTTAAAGGTAGATAACAAGGTAAGTTCAGTTGTGAATGCTTGCCACATTTCACGTAAGTTATCTGAGAGCGGTGTGTCCCAAGATAAACTATTATCAAGCCACAATTTTTGGAGAAAAATCTTCATCCAAATGATTACTGGACTTAGATAGCCATTACAGTCATATAATTTAGCGACAAATGCCAAAACTTGTCTTTTAGAAAGAGTGGGTGGAAAGGATTGATTATTCACTACATAAAAAAATGCATCAGATTTAGGGCACCATTGCATGCCTAGTACTTTTATAGACTCCTCTCCCCCCTCTGAAAAACATTTAGGTTTTTCACAAAGATCTTCAGCTATACCTTCAAGGACAGTGGAGTTAGATGAGGCCCATTTTCTCACAGAAAAGCCACCCTTTGCTAAGAGAGAAATAATGTCATTTCTCAATGCAATAGCATCTTTTACGGTTGATGATCCCGTAATCAAATCATCCACATAGGCTTCATTTTGCAGGGCATTTGCTGCTTTCGGGAACTTTTCACCCTCATCTAGGGCCAACTGTTTTAAGACACGTTGAGCCTGATAGGGACTCCCTGGTAATCCAAAGGTGCAGGTGGTGAGTTCAAATTCTGTGACCTCCATAGAACCCTTCTCGTGCCACAGGATATGCTGAAACTGACGGTCGTCAGGATGGATTAATATGTTTCTGTCCATGGCTTGTATATCACAAAGAAGAACAACAGGATGAAGTCTCCACTGAGTAAGTAAGTCGCTAATGTCCTTCTGGAGCTTAGGACCAACTAAAAGATTTTTTGCAAGATTGTTTCCATTATTACTGGAAATGTTCGGATCAAAGACAACACGTAGGGGTGTAGAAGATGATGTTGGTTTATAGATGCCAAAATGCAGTAAAAGATAGTCTGAACGGTGTTGAGCAATAGTCCATATGTCCAGGTTCAAGATAAGATTCCAAGTTGTCATAATACAGCTTCTTTTGTTCTGGATCACGGGACAGCTTATTGTCGAGAGATTCCAGCCGTTTTAGTGCTATTTTTCTATTTGATCCAAGATCAGGTCGTATGAGGTCCTTGAAGGGAAGACGCAGCACATATCTTCCATTTGAGTCTCTCTGATGGGTGTCAATGAAGTGTTGTTCACAGGCAACTTCTTCTGGATTTGGAGAATGGATGTATGGCAGTTCTTCGCTCTCCCAGAATTTTTGTAATTCCATGGCAATTGGATCCTCTTTGACAAAGAAGGTATGGTAGGACTGAGGTTTTAGTTGGTTAGGACACTTGCCCAGCAACAGCCAACCCAAAATAGATGGTACAGCTGATGGATTACCTAAAATTGTCTTTGATGAATGATCAAGAAGTTGACAGTAATACTCTGCTCCAATTAGAAGTTCAATGGTAGAATCTAGTTTTGGATCCACATAAGTTAAATCAGCTAAAGGTAAGTGGGAATACATTTTAATAACATCATTGTTAATAGTGTTTGATAGATTACTGGTAATCTTCGGTAAGATGACGGCTTGAATATTCAAAGGTCTACTATCTGATTTTATAATATGTTTATGAGGTAAAAGTTGAACACACAACTCCCCTTTGGCTTTTACTGGATTGGACGTATCAATACCCGAGATGTGAAGGTTCGATGCTTTCCATCCAAGCTTGAGTTGTTGAGCTAAGCGATGCGAGATTATAGAGATTTGACTACCTGAATCAAGGAGACAACGAACAGAATACCACATCCCAAATCTGTCTTGGAGTTGCACCACTGCAGTTCCCAGAAGTACCGTTGAGTTTGAAGTGGTTGAGGTTTCAACAGCATGATTTCCTGAAAATAGATTGGTTGAGGAAGATTGTCCTTGAGCAGGAAACCTATCCTTGTGTGAACTGGAGGTTGAGGGATGAGTTTGTTCCTTAGTGTGTCCTTGATATTGGTAACCTGACTTCTGTTGACTTCCACCTGGTTCAGATTGATGTAGCAAGGAATGGTGATTTTTGCTCTGACAATATTTGCATTGATACATAGATTGACACTCTGGACGGGAGTGTTTGGAACTCAAACAAGCAAAGCATAATTTTAATTCTTTGACTTGAGCATAGCGCTTGGTAACATCCATCTTTAAAAATTTGGTACATGATGCAATCCTATGATCACCAGAATTACATACTGAACATGTGAACTTTGATTTTTGAAACTGCTTAACTTGATAAGGTTGTTGAGGTTGAAATGAAGAAAATTGATTATCTCCTGGTTGAGCAGTAACTTGATAGGTTTTGCGATTAGATTGGCTAATAGGTAATTGAGATTTGTGGTTATTCACTGAGTTGTCATGGGTAAGATCCAGAATAGAACATTTGTGACGCACAAATTTAACTAGATCCTCAAATTTGGGAAAATTATTCTGAATCTGCTCGGTTTCAAAGTCTTGACGGGTTTTTTCATCAAGGGCTTTTAATCCCAACTGAAGAAGGATAAATTCTCCTAGGTTTTCAATGTTTAGACCTCTCAAAGATTCTACATTGATATGGAAAATATCCAAGAAATTCCTCAATCCTTTTATGTGATCACTTTGTAAAGGTGAAAATTTTAAGATTTTTGAGAGATAGTTATTGGCTAAAACCCGCTTTTTTCCATAGCGATCAACCAAGCTTTGATAAGCTAATGGATAATTTTGAGCCAAAAAAGATATATGATCAATGCAACTAGCTGCATGGCTGCTTAGGTAAGATTTAAGATAACTGAATTTTGAATATCAGAAAGGTCGGTATTGGTATGGATTAACTGGTCATACAAAGATTTGAAAGCAGGAAAAGCAGAAATTTCACCACTAAATATTGGTACATTTATGGTTGGAAGGTGAATTTTGGGTGCTTGAGGGGCAGGAGAAACCGGTGAAGCCATTTCAGCCTTCAAAACGGCTTCTTTAGCCTTGACCTTGAAGTACATGGCCTCAAAACTAGATAAAGTTTGATCACAGTCAATGCGGTCAGCCTCATCCAACTTTACATTCAAAGTATCCATTGTACCTAAGATTTTCTCAAATTTGTCCAACGTTTCATCAGCCTTTGCAACTCTCACTTTAAAATCACTGACCTTATTTGCATCTAAGCTAGCATTATAACACTCTTGCATTCGCCGATACAGCCTATTTCTGTAGTCTGATGCAATTTTCATTTGGTCAGCTGGAGAAGTCATGTTTATTATTGAATGTAGAAAGCACTAGGTAACTAAAAACCGGTAAGTATTCTGTAGAAACCAATATTTCTTCTTTTTGTTAGATTATTGACTAGTTATTAGTTAAATATAGGTGAAATTTTCACAAAAAAAATGTGATAACTTTAGAAAGTGGGCAAATTATTTAATAGATGCAAAAAAACACACTTGAAAATTTTTAAATGGAAAATTTTAATCCAAAAAATATCACTTGGATTATATAACCACTAGAAAATAACTCTCGTGTAAAAAAAAAAAAATCACTGCCAATATTTAAATGGGTTTAGCTGATAATTGTGACAAAATTTAATTATTAAAAATCACTTGTTAAGATTAGTTAGGTGGGTAATTCCTTATGCAGATAATAGCACAGAACAAGATCATTAAATTTTGGATAATACAAAAAATATCCCCTTGAGCACACTTTACTCGGTAAACTCAGATATAATAACTCTTTAAACTGAGGTTTGTTATAGAAATAACTACAGGTAAGTGTTATAGGTTAGCAAATATAAGGAGATGAGATAATTAGTTGCTTTAACTGCAACAAAATCTCGGTGGGTGAGAATTATTAATTATGCAACTTTATAAGATTAGATTGTAATGAAATGAATGCAGGTAAATAGCAATATCAAGGTTTCATTAAAATAAGATAATATGCAGAAAATGCAAGATCAAAAACCCATGAGGTCAACAAATGTAGCTAAATTTTCCAATAACCAAATAAGATCAAAATACAGAACTAAAAATTACTCTAGGTTGCTGAAATCGGTAAATTAATGTAGAAAAATGAGGTTTTTGTGGAGATATGAACAATTAGAAACCAGACTTATTCACAGAATGCAAAAAAAATCTTGGAAACTGAGCTTTGGCTAGTAAACTTTAGAAGATAATGATACTTTAGTATTATGCACAAATGTAAGGTAAATTGACAGTTGTGACACAGGATCAGATAACAAGATTATTACAAAGGGTACTAGATTGAGTATTAATAAGATAAAAATAAGGTAAAAGCAATTCTTTTTCACTTGATTATGATTTTAAAACACTGATTAAACCCCAACTTTACTCAATTTTCAATGCCAGTAATCCAGATAGGAAGTATAGGCAATCAAGAGTAATATTTCACTTAGATTGAAATTTTAAGATTTTAAGATGAAATGATTGTGAAATAGGTAATGAAGATGACAAACGCTACAGATAGAACATTGACTCACGCTAACTACTGTCTACTGCTTTGAGAAAGACTTAATGGTGCGAACGCGAGACACGAGGCCAGAAGCAAGTACAAAGATTAAGTTAAACTATAGACCCATAAAACTGGCAAATTACGATTTCGGTTCGAATGACCAACTTATGTATTGGAGAGCAGATGGCTTTTCCAATAGTTAATGGAAAATGAGCTTACGGTTGTCGTTCGTCAATCTTCTTCTGCTCTACGCTGGGGCCGCTGATCAAGATGGTAAGTCGCCAGGCCTGGCGAAAGCGGCTAGCGGAGCAAGATGATACGGTGGATGGTTGCGATGTGTGCTGGTCAAGAGTTGATTAGAGAAGCAAGAACTTTCCTCACGAAGAGTCCGACGTGAGATTTTCCATCGAGTTGGAGACAACCAATTGCGCACGCAATCGCTCATGGAGGTAGATATAAGTGGTCATTCATAGCAAAAAAAGTGAAGCCCTAACAAAATGAGTGAAATTTTTGAATAATAATAATAATCTTTATTATTTTATGAAAAAATACATTTTTCAATTTTCCCATTTACTTGTGTATTTTTTGGGAACTTCATTTCATTAACTTTCAATCTTCATCTTCTTTCTTCATGAAGTTTTCTTTTTTATTTAATTCCTTTCTTATTCATTTATATATTTATTCTTATTTATGTATCTATTTATTTAGTTCTGGGCGCTTAATAGCTCTGAGCGGGTATTATTATTATTACGTTGTTTAGATTGTCAAGTCTCAGTTTGAGACAGGAAATCCCATTAGGTCAGCAATGTCGACAGTTTATTCTGTTAGGTAATTAAAATACAGGAAGTCAAAAATTTAGAACATTAAGAAGAGTTGATGAGAACTGTTTTTTTTTTTTTTTTTTTTTTTAATTGTGAAAATAATATGACACTATTTCTTAGTGTTGAAAAACGTGTTTGATCTCCTGTGCCATGAAATTTTTGACTTATCAAATTTAAAAATTCTTATATTGATAAGTTAGGCACCGAGGTAATTTTATATTTTATTCCCGCAATGTTAGGACTGTTGGTGAAAGTTCTGCTAAAACGAGATTTTTCTAAGAATTTTTCCTAATTTTTGTTTTTTTTTTTATATGTTCAATGTATATATCTCCAAGCTCTTTCTACGTATCTCTTTGGGTTTTTTTTATCTCTCTCTCCCTCTCTTTCTCCCTCTCTCTCTCCCTCTCTCTCTCCCTCTCTCTCTCTCTCTCTCTTTCTCTTTCTCTTCCTCTTTCTTTTTCTTTTTCTCTTTCTCTCTCTCTCTCCCTCTTTCTCTTTCTCCCTCCCTTCCTCCTTTTCTCCCCCAAAACGAGAGAACATCGGGGGTGCAAGGCATGGCTGGGGGTGTGCTCAATTATGTGTTTGGCATGAGCTCAGAACAGATTCGCGAGCTGATAAGAAACGCGTGAGATAAGATGCTTGCATTAACGCTGATAAGAATCTATTAGAGAGAAAGAGAGGGAGTAGGAGAGGAAGAGAGAAAGATGAAGAGAGAAGGAGAGGAGAAATAATGAGTTCATTGATCCCAAATCGATGCAAAAATAGGTAATGTAGAATCGAATATAAAAGTAAATTCAATGCAGTAATTGGAAGAGAATAAATTAGATTAGAGAAAGTCATAATTGAATTAATTTTTAATGATTATTGTCTTCATTCTATACATACTGATGCTAACTTAATGTACCTAAATCTATACATACGAATGTCAACTTAATGTACCTAAATTGAGGAGGGAGGGCGAAAAAAGATAGATAGAAATTAAAAAGTGAGATAAATTTCTTGAAACCAATAATGTACCTAATGCGTTGGTATTCTTTCGTTCCGGGGACGAAGAAAATTTCATGCACTGGGTGGGATTCGAACTAACGGATCTCTACGCTACCTGAATTACCAGACTAGCGGCTTCAACACTTCACTACCAGTGCACGGTATCCACAGACCCACCGTTATTATTATTATCTGACCTGGTTGCAGGGTTTTCAATGACCCTTACAATTAATACTGCGACCTAATTAAATCTATTGTGACCAGCTGATTCTATTCGGTTTTAACGTACTGATTTGAGATAGTCAGGACGGGGATTTTATCCTCCATACGCTGGGAATCGTACCAGCGAAATTTTCTTCGAAAAGTCTGCCCCAACCGGGAGTCGAACTCGAGACCTCTGGACTACGGACAGTAGTCACAACCATTACGCCACGGAGACCCACCGTTAAAAGTAAACAAAAAGAAACAGAAAAAAACATTACGTTTGAAAATTATTGATACTACACAGACCCGCAATCCGCAATCAGCTTCGCCCGAATCTGTTTTAATAGCGCGTAAAATTCTCACGACCTTAGCCAACTAATTAAAAATAAATCAAGATGGTTTATTAATACCACACCTTATATTATTCGTAGGGTACCTAAACTTATGAGGGAGAGTATAAAAAAAGAGTTTACAAATTTCTACTTGCCAGCAGGCTTTCAAAATACTTGCGACCAAGTAATTTATAAGCTTCAAATGATAAGCACATAGAAAAAACGTAGAAAGTATTGTTTCAAAAATGTATGCTAGTAGACATTTCGCTTTCAATAAAATAATAATAATCCCTCAGCTTCTGGCAACCAGACTGCTACCTAATGTACTGACCGCAGACGTCATATCCCTTAACAAAATTAATTTAATTATGCATGATGATGATAATGATGGTGTTTGTAATGCTGATGGCATTAAAAGTAACGAAAAAAAAATGTTGATGATAATCCTATGGAAAGTGTTATAACTGGAGCAGAAAGAGCACTTGCCCTTAGCCACGTACAATTAGGATAATGACGACCTTAATTGAAATGAAGCACTGATGAGTGATGATGACGGAGTAGAGAAAGTGAAAGAAATAAATGAAATAGAGAAGGACAGACGAGAGAGCCAGCGAAAAAGAAATTGAGATTATCAGACACACACACACACACACATTGGCACACAAAGTATCAGAGTGCAAGGACAAACGGAGATGAAGAAATATTGAAATACTAAAAAAGATAGATGCAGAACAAAAAAAAAAATATCAGTATATTCAAAAATAATTCAAAACCAAAGTGAAAAAAATACAAGTTGAAGGTAAAGAAAGAGAAAAACCTAGAATGATTCATTACGAGAGTAAACAGAAGACTACAGAAGTACAAAAGCACTAGAGTGAATCAGTGAAAATTCATGAAGGAGGAAGAACAATAATGAAAACTGATGCATTCATCTTTCTAATAAGTACAGATGTACTTTCTGTGGTTAATATACTCGTCAACCATATGCAAAAGCACAGTGAAGAGAGACAGATTTGATAAAGTAAAAGAAAAGATAGAAAATAGACGAAGATCACCATTTGACATAGGTACTCGGATTACTAAGGTTCAGGGTAATTTCTCTTAAATCAAACAACACACAAAAAATCGAGGTCACAATTGCATTCACATGAGCATGCATAATTGCATATTGTTGCATTCTAGACAAGTGTCGTTGCAGATCCATGTGCACTTGTGCAGTAGCAACCAGCACTTTCGTCTTTCACTATTCAACTTGTCACATTAGCCTCAACATATTCCTCAATTATTACACCCAACACATGCAAATCATATCGAACAAAAACCAGCATCCAAACAAACCATAAGGTGATTTTTTTCCGTCAGAAAGCTGGCAATGTGCCACACGGCCCCTCGAGTATTAAAAGAAAAGAAAACATTAAAAATAATTATTCTATAATAAATAATCTTTCCAAGAAAACATCGAACTTCGTACGTACGTTTGAGTGTTACTTAACATGTTTCGCAATAAGCGAATGATGGTTTGGAATTGAGTCTATTCTTGGGATGTGATTTCTTTTATTTAAAAAAAAATCACCGTTCTATGTTTTGGATTTCCCTACTTCTAAAGATGTTGATGTTTTGTAATCCTTTCTTTTGGAATTGTAATTGAAAATGCAGAAGATTGATAACTGAAATCTTGGAAGGAAACGTAAATGACGTAATTGGTGAATATGACAAAAGGCAACGCACGCGTCAAATACTGTTAGAATTATGTGAAGGGTCGAAACCATAGACCTAATATATTATACTCGTATATACTCGTAGACCTAATATATTTACTATATAGACCTAACATAAAAGAAATCTGTGGTCGTCATTATTGTGGACATTGACAAATGAGCACTGGACGTGTGTCAAATTTGACCAGAGAAAGCGAGTGGCGGTTGGAACGCGAGCTAACATTTTGGCTCTCGCATTGTCGTTCCACGATTTCATTATGAAATACAAAAAATATGGAAATTTAAATGCAGACTTGCCGAATAGAAGTGGATTAGTAAGTTTTCAAAGAAGATAAATCATTTATCCTATAAAATATTGACGTGTTTGACTGCTGGAGTAAAGGGACTTTTCAGTCTTACCTCGGCAGTATAAACAAGGTTTATTCTATTTGCATTCAAAAACGTAACAATTTGGTATATTGATTCAGGATAGAGGTAATTCTAATGCCGGGTCCACAAGCGAACATGTTAGCTAACAATGTTCGCTAACAATGTTATTTCAAACAAGTCGTAAAAACATTTTCTAATGCCGGGTCCACACTGCGAACATTGTTAGCTAACATGTTCGCTTAGTGTGGACCCGGCATAACGAGGGATATGAACATTCAATCTTCAACTAGTATAATGAATATCAAACAAGACGAACTTGTCAAATTGTTATAACTATTTTACTCAAATTAAAAATAAAACTTTCATAAAAGTCAATGTTTTGTAAACTTTTCTTATGGAATTGGCATTGAAATTGGTGAAAATCGTAATCCCAAGTGGGAGAATAACTTGTCATGTCCCGGCTGGAATTCGAACCCGTGACCTCTGGATTACCAGTCAGACGCCTTGACCACTGAGCTATCGGGACATACAGAAGAATAATAATTGAAATCTTCGAAGGAACCTGAAGTGACTTTGAAGAAGGCAGTCAGCTTTTCATTTGTCAGCCTGACTAATAAAAGGAAGACAAGCTCAGCTTTCAAATTTGACAATATATTGCAAGATTTGTTTTAACAATTGTAACAACAATGAGTGCACGAATAGCTCAGTGGTTAAGCACTCGCTTGCCATGCGGAAGGTCCCGGGTTTGAACCCTCGACAAAAAATTGTATTTAAAATTAGTTACAGTTGTTTGTAAGGGATACCTTCCGGCTTCGCTCGTGTTGACCCAGCACCTAATTGGGAAGTATTGTGTCACTTCTCGCCCATCAGAGGGCAGGCATACTACAGGATGGGCAGGCTACAACACAGACCACAAGCGTCTACAGTAGCTCCTGTTTCATGGCTACGAAATAAAAAACACTCATCTTAAAGAAAACCACCCCTCTAACTGTCCGCCACAGCCTCCACTACTGCTGACCTTGAAAAGTCGGGCTATTTCTTTATTTACACCAATTTGTGCGTCAGACTAGGCCGTTAATTTTAACTCTCCCCTGCCCGTCGTGTCTTGTCATGGTTTGGTGGTTCAGATCAGTTGGCGAGAGTTGCGGCGGATTCTAGATTTAATTTGATGTGATGACGGGTTTTTTTTTACACTTTTTTTTTTTTTTTGATAGACGGTCTATTTATCGTGAATGAGATAGAAACTAGAGAAAGAAAAGGACCAACCTGAGTAGTTTGATCGATAAGGCGGCGGACTTGTAACCTAAGGGTTTAATGGCTTATAAAGAAAAGTCTAAGTCCTCATGATGGTTGATCGCACATAGAAATATGTGGTTCAGGACGAGCCAACTCTGAAATAAAGTTGGTTGGAGACCATCACTCACCCCTCCAGCTGTAGCCAAGCTGGCTACAACAACAACAACAACAACAACAACTTGTAACCTGATGGTCGGTGGTTTGAGTCTCAAGTTCGGTAAACATTTAGCAGTGTGAGTTTGAGTAATTGAGTATTTGAGTAATAACACAAAAGTGACACAAAATATGATAAAAATATGATACGACAATGAACTCAATACCCAAATTTACTGTTATATTGATGATCAAGGTACATCTTGCTGTAGCGACAGTTGACAAGTCAATTCGGATCAGGTTGTTGTTCAAGTTCTAGAAAAGTTACAAACTTCTACGGGTTATTCCATAGGTCCAGGACAGTAAGAGGGTAGTCGTAAAGATGGACATAAATGAATTGTCTATTAGAAAGATTACACGAACTTGTTATCGTAAATGTAGTGGGTCAATGCTAGGTGATGGTAGGAACTCTTTTATTTTATGTTTCAGGAAGTAAATAAATTGACGTATGAAACGGGGTGATAGTGGTCAGTTGACTAGAGTGTTGCAGGGGTGACTAAGTAAGTGACTAAACTTTAGGTACATAGGACGGGTCACTTCCAAGTACAGAATCATATATTATGGAGGTATAGGTACTCACCACGCGTTGTTTCTCCACTCGGCTGACCAGCGCTGCGCTGCTGTTTCCTATGTCTTCCTCTTCTATGATCTGTCGGACGCCATCTCCTGAATCTTCCTCCTCTGAGTCTTCGTAGCTGCTGCCCTCTGTAAAAAAAAAAAAAACAATAATAATACTCTTTAGTGGAACGTAACCACCAGGCGAGGTTAATGCTCAAAGCATTTTCTACCACCTAACTTTCTGTAATCATCTATCTAGTCTCCTATTAGCCAGTGAACATTGCGGATAAGAAATTGAAAATGCCACAGACGTAGGATAAGAATAAATAGGTTAAACAGAGTATAGTATTGTACAATAAAACTATCGAAAACCTGCCTTTTTCTGGCCGGCAAGATTTCCGCCCGTGACTGGCATCCTTTACCAAGTTGTTAAATATCTGTTCTTAGTATCTCCCTACATGACAAATGGAAGTTGCTTACAAATATCTAGAAAAACTCACTTGTGACTGTTGAGAAAGTCTCGGTTCTCGTGGAGGAAGACTTGGTGGTTGTGGTGGTGGTTCCATTGGAGGTGCTGACGGTTTTGCTGGTCTGGTTGTTGGAGGTGGCGACAGCTTTGGATTCGTTGCTGCTGGGAGCTGCGGTCTTCATGCTTGAAGACACTGGAGGAGGGAATCAATAAAAGAAAAATGCGTCCTCTTTTCGCCAGATTTTATTTTCACCTAAGCTAGTAACCTCAAAATATATCTTTGCGATTCTTCTATAATGTAAAATAGTTTATTTGACGAAAATAATTTTACTCGTACAATTAAAATTTACTAGTACAATTTTACTAGTGAAAGCAATAAAAAATGTTCTCTTTATATGCAAAAAATTATACCTCAGTGGGATTTGAACCAGAGATCTCGTGTCAAGAGCCCCTAGCGTGAACCACTCGACCACCGAAACTTACCAGTGGCTTGCTGGAACTTGTGCTGCAAGGCCCTTACAGAGTCTCCCCGCACCACGGGCTTACGTCGCACCTCCACCTCTCCTTGATCGTCTTCGTTGGCGGCATGCTGTCTACTAGACTTGATGCTCCCGGAGGAGTCAGTCTTCTTGTAGCTCCGCTTCTCACTGCTCTCGGTTACCTGGGAGACGAAACATCAACAACTTAGATTGACACTTCGAACAAAAATAGTTATTCTAATAAATAGCTTCAGAAAAATAGTCACAAGGGACGCAAAAATAGTGATTCTAATAAATTACTTTATACGAAACGTCCCAAAGCACGGAATAAATACAGGGAAAACCTTAGTTAACTCGATGCTTTGTTGACTCGATACTCTGGAGATTATAATGTTGTAGAATATTATTAAACACCTCAACAGCCTACCACTAGCAGATGATTGGGATTAAATCCAGGTAGTGTAGGGATCAAGGAAATATATAACAGTTGGAAGGAGCATTTACCTGTTTGGAGCTGAAATTAAAGCTCAAATTCTGTCCTTCTGATACTCATCAAGGAGGTATGTAACAGTTGGAAGGAGCATTTACCTGTTTAGAACTGAAACTAGAGCTCGAGTCTGTCTTGCTGATTCTCATCGAGGAGGTATGTAACACTTAGAAGGAGCATTTACCTGTTTGGAGCTGAAATTAAAGCTCAAATTCTGTCCTTCTGATACTCATCAAGGAGGTATGTAACAGTTGGAAGGAGCATTTACCTGTTTAGAACTGAAACTAGAGCTCGAGTCTGTCTTGCTGATTCTCATCAAGGAGGAATGTAACAGTTAGAAGGAGCATTTACCTGTTTGGAGCTGAAACTAGAGCTCGAGTCTGTCTTGCTGATTCTCATCAAGGAGGTATGTAACAGTGAGAAGGAGTCTGTCCCGGTAGCTCAGTGGTAAAGGCGGCACTCTGTGAATCCAGAGATTTCAGAGGTCGCGGTTTCTAAAACCAGCCAGGACATGACAACTTATCCTCCCATTTGGGATTTTTACCACATAATAATGTGGCTTGGGCTTACTGCCGGAATGATGGGACTTTAATAGTTCTAATCGGGCAGTATAAATAAGGCGATATTATTATTATTATTACCTGTTTAGAGCTGAAACTAGAGCTCGAGTCTGTCTTGCTGATTCTCTTGTCGTCCGCGCTCTGCTTGTAAGTTTGGTTCGAGTCGGATTTCTTTCGTTTCTCGACGCCGGCGCCGCTCTCTTGGTTCTCCTTGGCGTCGGTGGTCTTCCTGTGGCTTCCCCCTCTCTTCTCGTTCTCGATGAAGTTGTTGCGTCCGTTGTGGTCGGTGAGCCGGAAGGATTCGGTGATCTGGGAGTCCTTGATGTTGCGCGCGTTCAGAACTGCGGTGGTGGTTTTCGACTCACTGTGGCCCTTGTCCTCGGCGCTGGTCTTGTTGAATTTGAACTCGGACTTGACGAGTTTCCCCTTCGGCTCCTCGTCGTCTACGACGGAGATCTCGCCTGTAAGGAATAATAATAATAAATCATTTGTTTTATTTTTCATATTTTTTACCACGGAGATCTCGCCTGGAAATAATAATAATAATATAATAAATTATTTGTTTTATTTTTCATATTTTTTTTTCATACAGAGGACCCATCCTAAGCCATTTTTATTTGGCTTCTAAGATGAGTGTGTAGAAGAGAGGAAAGTTGAGAAGTGTTGGAAAAGTTGTTCAAAGTTTTTTTTGGTGGAACAGGAAAGGGGATCTTTAGTCTCAGTAAATTACCAATTACTTCAGATACATTTCTAATATTAGAAATCGGAAGTGTTGTGTTCGTTTTTGTTAAAAAAAAATATGTATTTACATTTTTTGCTCCGATTTTTTTTTCTTCATATTTTTGTACGTTTCATAACCTCCTGAGCAACTTTGGCTTTGTGTCTGTCTGTAGGTCTGTCTATCTGTGTGTCTGTTTTTTTTCTTTTAGAACGTATCTGAGGAAGTTTTGCTAACGATTCGTTGGTGAATATGCTTTTAGGATTCATAAATGAACTTAGTTTACATTGTTTAGAGTCTAAAGAAAGTACCAAGTGTACTTGTCTTATGCCGTTTCTAGAACGAAATGATATGTGACTTTCCAAAGTACTTTTTCAGTAATCAATGTTCTTCTTATTGTTTCGTACTTGATAGCTTTCGAAGGACACAAAAATAAATAAATTAGTGAAACAACATTGTTTTTTTCCGGCTTCTTACAAAAATATACATAGTAAAAGGTTGTATGAAAATCATAATTATATAAACACTCAGATCATCAATCTCAATAGCTTGATCGATATAGCGAAGGACTCGTAACTGGAGGTCAGTGGTTCGAGTTCCAAGTTCTAAAAATATTGAGAAATCGTGATCAACAAAAATATGATAACTTATAATACACTCAAATGGAAATATTTACTTCTCAGATTTAAAAGTCTCACCTCTCCAAATCCGGAGTACAACACAGAAAAGTTTCAAGAAAATAGCAAACACAAAGAGACAGGTCTCTGGAAGATGATTGGTTAGCCAGACAGTGAGACCCAGATATAAGTTAGTCAGCATGGGCCATCACCCTTCTCATCATTTCACTTGTGGCTGAGTGAGCCACCAATCGTTTGAGCAGACAACGTGTAACTCCTCTCATACGAGTATGGATGAAACGGCGAAAAGGTTGAGTGGGTATTAAACGGTCCAAAGGGATATTTAATTTAGAGTCATCATTGAAGGCCTAAGAACATTTCTTCTTAGGACATTGACATTGGTCTATCCATATCATTTTTAGACACTAGGTACAATCCTAAGAATTGTCCAACAGTAAGGATCTAAACTTCAAATTGGTGGAACTTATTGACAAATCCAAGTCCAGAAGATCACTGCTTCACGTCACATTTCGGCAGTGGACAGGAAACTTTGGCTCTGACCTTCGGCAATTTTCACGATCACAAATCACTTTTGGCGGTCACTCAAACTAAACAATCGAAACGTGTGTCGGAGAACTTCGAGAGAGTTTCGTAAACTGCGGGCCACTGGTTCGATGACTTTCATCAGTCTGTTAAATCTCCGATAACTGAGACACAGCTGAATTCAAGAGATCCGATAGAGTTCTTCGTTCACCAGTCTATTAAATGGAGTCCTTAAAATTAAGGATCTAATAAACTGATTTGAGCTTTGGTTTGAAGAAAACTTGGAGCGACGTCACAGATAAACCTTCGTCAGGATCGAGGTTCGAACTGGAGAAACACAGTGCGGAGAGGAAAAAGCGGAGCTACTGAGTTCTTTTCTCGGTTCTGAATATCCAGACTGCATCGGTGCAGAAACTGGTGTCCAATTTAGAACATGCCGGTGAGGTATGCACGGATATTGGGAATATGAAAACAGTTCGGCCGGTGTTCTGTAGCTGCATTTACTAGCCCATCTTGCACATTTTTATTACTTTCTATTACCTACAAGGCATACAAAGTATTGTTTTTCGGTCGGTTTCTTTTTTCATCATCATAAGGTGGTGTCATCGTGAATGATGTAGATGTAGCCAGACAGTGGATGAATGACTCAGCACTTCTACCACTATCTTCACTAGGAGGCTGATAATTGACAAGGGCCCCCAGAACCAAGCCAGTGTTGGTCTACTCCCTGTTTATAGTCCCTCGGCCAGACTCTTTTTCATACCAAAGCTTAAATAAGACTCTCGAGGGTTAGGTGGTAGAAAAAGCTTTTAGCATAAACCTCGCCTGGTGGTAACATTCCACTAAAGAGTATTATTATTGTTGTTGTGAGATGGCCAGAGATGTTGTGAGATAACAGTAAAGTTGTTGTGAGATTAACAAATTAGTGTGTGTCATCGCAAAAGAGAATGAGACATAGCAGGTCAGCCTGGCAACATATTGCAGAATGCGTTCACATCGTAAGAAGATAGTGTCAACATTGTTGGTATATGAGTAGCTGTTTTACTCCCTTGCTAACTAACGCTATATGATTAAACAATATATCAGAACGATAAATCTATTTTGACATTAATAGAAAGAGGGTTTGCTGCCTTTTGTCTCCCGAAAATATATTACTGTCTTCTTTTGTGACTCAACTCTTTTTTCTGAAAGGAAGTCTTTCATCATCATAGGGTGGTGTCATCGTGAATGATGGTAGCCAGACATCAGAGGAATGACGCACTTCTACCACTGTCTTCACTTCACAAGGAGGCTAATAATTGACAAGGGTCCCCAGAACCAAGCCAATGCTGGTCTACACCCTGTTTACAGTCACCCAGCCAGACTTATAGTCCCCCAGCCAGGAAGTCTTTGGAGGAGTTTCTTTTTATACTATCAGACTCTTCATCATCTTTTACTTCGCCCTTCCCCAAACCTAATTGGAGTCAGCATTGGCCAATCTCTTCCACATTTCAAATGTGGAAGACATTGGACAATGCTGACTCCAATGACCAAATGGTTGACAGGTTGTGGAGTAGTAGAACCAGCCAGCCTTTAACAAGGTTGGGTGGAAGAGATTGCCACAGGCAATAACCCCGCCCTGTAGGTAGGGCATTAGCTTTATTCTCATTTTTGTTCTTGTTTCTTTGTTCAATCGATTTATTTTTTCTTTATAATTTCATTGTATTTTACTGTATACTTTGTCTTACCTAATAAATTCTAGGTAGGTCTAATCACAGTTTAAGGTAATTTTTAAGTTATTCATAAGTTTTTTTTTTCTTCTTCTTTTCTTTTTAAACATATAAAATCGCGTTTTGTAGAAATGGACACGAAGTTCGTAAATTTTAAAAAAGCATAATACCTTATAATAATAATAATAATGGTTGAGGTTGGCTGGTTCTGGCACTCCTACCTCCAAATTGTACGGCTGGTTGGCTTTCCTAAAGCCAACCTGTGTTCAGGGCGCCAACAATTTGTGTTATTGTCGTTTGGTCTCATATTATGTCTGGTACCATATTATCTGTGTAGCATCCATCAGCGAAATCATTATACTAGCAGACTAAGGACTGAATTATGAAACAGGATTAGTTAATCTCAGTGGAAACCATCTTTAAACTTTCACCTTGACAACAACTGTAGAGGTCATATCCAAGCTGGGCTTTGTAGCTGTATATTACCACTGTGGCGTAACGGAGCATTTCTTATGTAAACTTTGGTTGATACTTAGAAATTTCAAGTTTCTTAGTCAATACCAGTGGGATAGTCCTTTGACAGTGCGTCATTTCCGAAACGCAATTTCTTCCACAACTGTTGGCGCCCCGCCAGGAGCATTTCTTTGCACTTTTTATGTCCATGTCGGCACTGGTGTGCGTAGTTGCTGCACATTTTTGTCTAAATTTAAAATCCCCTTCTCACGTCAATTCCATCGATTGCCGCTTCTCCAGTGCTTCTCAACCTCCTTGAGGCAAATCAGATGCCTCAAGTCTAGAAGTTCATTTATTTCCTTATACATTTATTTCCCTTCCTTGTATCGTGTAAATAACACTATAAAGTTGAAAAACACCACTTTTATATAATAGAATAATTATAGATAGATTTCCTTATAATTTTTATAGCATGCCCCCCCTTTCGACAGTCATAACCAAACTTTCCAACACTTAACAAAAACCATGAGATTACACAGGCAACTCTCACCCACAGTCAATTGACCAACTATGTTTGTGAAGATATTATCAAATTGAGTGTCAAAAATAATTAAAAAATCCCTTTGTTTTCTTAATTTTTAGTGACAAAATATTATGTATTAAACACAATATCAGACCTCTGCAACTAAATACTGTTCCGTTGGGAACCACTGCTTCGCTTTAGCGTTCAGTCCCTTATTTTGGCTACTTTGATCCTCGCTGCAACAGCACTACTATGTACAATTATAGCTCTAATATGTACAATTGTACATAGCTCTAATATGTATTGTATATAGCTCATATGTATTAACCTAACCAAGGATACCTCATATTTTAATTAAACACAGGGTTAAAACTGTGTCACATATATGTCTTTAATAAAGGGCGGGGTTATTGCCAATGACAATCTCTTCCACCCAACCAATAACGAAATTGTATTTACCTGCCATAGTGTCCCTGGTGCCTATGACAATCTCTTCCACCCAACCAATAACCAAATTGTATTTACCTGCCATGGTGTCCCTGTTGCCTATGACAATCTCTTCCACCCAACCAATAACCAAATCGTATTTACCTGCCATGGTGTCCCTGTTGCCTATGACAATCTCTTCCACCCAACCAATAACCAAATTGTATTTACCTGCCATGGTGTCCCTGTTGCCTATGACAATCTCTTCCACCCAACCAATAACCAAATTGTATTTACCTGCCATGGTATCCATGTTGCCTATGACAATCTCTTCTACCCAACCAATAACCAACTTGTATTTACCTGCCATGGTGTCCCTGTTGCCTATGACAATCTCTTCCACCCAACCAATAACCAAATTGTATTTACCTGCCATGGTGTCCCTGTTGCCTATGACAATCTCTTCCACCCAACCAATAACCAAATTGTATTTACCTGCCATGGTATCCATGTTGCCTATGACAATCTCTTCTACCCAACCAATAACCAACTTGTATTTACCTGCCATGGTGTCCCTGTTGCCTATGACAATCTCTTCCACCCAACCAATAACCAACTTGTATTTACCTGCCAAGGTGTCCCTGTTGCCTATGACAATCTCTTCCACCCAACCAATAACCAAATTGTATTTACCTGCCATGGTGTCCCGGGTGACGGAGACCTTGCCACTGCTGTCAGTCTTCATGCTGGTGCGAGACGAGACCACGGTGGAGTGAGAGCTGCTGTCTGGAATGCGGAACAGAGATAATGAAACTAGAGACATGGAATGAAGGAACACGGAACAGAGACAATGAAAATGGAACAAATCTTTCAGTATGGTCAAAAGCTTTGTTTGGGTGAACACACAGTTCTCAATCATTAGATCAATCAATTTGAGAATTAGAGAATCAAGAAAAAAAAAATTTGACAATTTTCTGAATACGAGTATGTTTAAAATATGTAAAAAAAGAAGAAATTTTTTTTTGACTATAAACAATAAAAAAACTAGAGACAAGGAATGAAGAAACACTGAACAGAGAACAATGAAACTAGAGATATGGAGTGAAGGAACAATGGACAGAGATAATGAAACTAGAGACATGGATTGAAGGAAAACGGAACAGAGGTAATGAAACTACAGACGTGGAATAAAGGAACACTGAACAGAGAACAATGAAACTAGAGATATGGAGTGAAGGAACAATGGACAGAGATAATGAAACTAGAGACATGGATTGAAGGAAAACAGAACAGAGGTAATGAAACTAACAGACATGGAATGAAGGAACACTGAACAGAGATAATGAAACTAGAGAAATGGAATGAAGGAATACGGAACAGAGATAATGAAACTAAGAGACATGGAATGAAGGAACACTGAACAGAGATAATGAAACTAGAGACATGGAATGAAGGAACACTGAAAAAGGACAATCAGGCTTATGGAAATGAAACAAATTGAAATAAAAAAATCAGAGATATAGATGAATAATAAAAAAAATACATACGAGTACATACTCGTTTCACGCGTGAAAAAGTAAAATGAAACGATCCTAGGTAGTTATTTACATATTCACCTATGAAATACATAAGACCTGCTTGACTTTTCAGTCTTACCTCTACTACAGTATTCCATCTTGCTCAGAATAATCAGATGCTCTGAAAAATGAAAATTTCTCAGGACTATTTCAAACTGAGACTATGTACCTCAAACGGACAAGAACATCAGAGTAAGCGTAGAACTGACACACGAAACAAATGAGTTGCTAGAAATTGACAAACTGTGAAGGAAGATGGTTGTTATAATAAATACAAACAAAATATTACATTGCTGTTGTTAGGGACAACACAGTAAAAGCACAAAATGTGAGAGCCTCAACAAAACAATTAATAACAAACCATAAAACATAATGTGAAAATTGTTAGGTGTTGGTGTCATGACAAATTGAAAGTGCCGGAAATGGGAAACAAACAATTCATAACGAAATAATGAATAAGAAAGAAAAACTCAAATTAATTAATCAAACAAAAAAGTGTACAAACAAGAAATACGGTGTCAAATCACTTGTGATGGAAAATAGTGCGGTGAAAAACTTGGAAGTAGGTGGTGAAGTACACAAAATAATCTATGAATAGAGAGGAAAAACGAAGATAAAGGAAAGTTAGTGAAAAGCGTGAATTAAATAGGTACTCGAGTGAAAACAGAACATGAATGTGCGCGTGCGCCCCAGATCAACACAAAAACCTGGACCTCGTCCCTGAAAGCACCCTCACTCTCAAAATCTCTCTTTTAACCGTCTTTAAAAAAAAAAAAAAAAAAAAAAAAAAAAAAAAATACTGCATTCAAAGAATGCGTTATTCAACCGAAAGCTGATGATTTGAAAAGCAAATTTGAGGGTTTTCAGAGTGCTTTCTGGAATAACTCACAGGTGAAAACATAGAACCGGTGCTCATCCATAAGAAAACAGACATCAACGGAAAGCCACTGGTGATGTTCATTGCAAGCAAAACACAAAACTTGGTGAAAACGAAGATTTCGGTGCTCACCACTTCCACCGCTGGCGACCCGTTTACCTTCGACACTTGCACCGCGCGTCGCCGGTCCAAGCTTGACCTCCTTGCCATGCAGCCACAGGGATTTCAAGGACACAGGAGCCGAAGGACTTCGGTCAGTTTCGGCTCGAGGCTCCTCTGTGTCTGTCTCGTCGAGGATAAAACTTCGCCTGAACTTGGCTTTCGGTTTGTCGGTTCGTAACTCGGGAACTGCGGCCGCATCTCCTGAGATGCAACGTTAGAGAAACAAATGTTATATTTATTATAAAAAATATATAACAAAGATGCTGTCAGCATTTTTGCTGATTGCTAGTACACAGCATATCCATCAATTAATACATTTTTTTTTCTTCCTAGAAACAATTTTTTTTTCTTCTTTTTTTTTCTGTTTTTTTTTTTAATTGCTTCTTTTTTTTCATACTCCGTGGATGTGGTTATGAATGATGTGTATTGAATCTTTCAGAACTGTCTCACACATTTCTTGGATTTGTTTTGGTGTTATCATGAACTGTTTTAGTGCATTCATCAGGAACTTTGATACTGACCCTCTACTTCCAAACCACAAACCAATCACTTGATATTCTCGAAGAGGATATTTACTACTGTATTTTTCTTTGAGATGTTCTATACACGGTTCATAGATTCTTTTTTTCTCTTCGTCCACTTTTTCAGCCTGGTTTCTATCATTTGATTCATACCTCACTGTTGGGTCTAGAATGTATGCCATTTTACTATTTTTAGGAAAAGCCAATATATCACAGAAGCGTTTCGATCCGTCCATGTCCACACAAAACACCTCTTCAAAACAGTCTACTTCTCTGAGTTTTAACAATTGAAGAGAATGCCAAAGGCATTATCACCACCCTTGATCAAACTTTGTTTATATTTGATTAATTATACCTTTTGACTGTACCTGTATATAAAAATTGTAAATAAAGATTGATCTAAATTGTTGAATAATAACAATTCAATGATCATTCTCTTCACTTTGTGATGACGCATAGTGATCAGGCGTTCATTATGCGAGCAACTTCCAAGAACATGGGGGATGGTTTCTTTCTCTCTTTTGCATCTGCGGCAGAGGTAGGAAGAGTTGCTTGTCGTTTGAACACCAGGAACACCAGCAAGGTTCGCATAGTTTGAATTCAGTTTTATTGCGGCTGTCCATTCTGATGATGAAAGAGAGTTTTTATTCATGACAAAGTTATTAGATGGAGTATGATCTGCAAAGTATTGAACCCCTATTCCTTGATATTTGGCTGAACACCATTCTTGGAAAGAATTGTCGCGAAGATGGAAACGAAGAGATTTAGCATTGTCCCCAGACACTTTTAATTTTGCAATACATAATTCCATTTCTTTTTGAGCATCAAAAGAACAATGTAATAAATTGTCATCCACGTTCATTAGTTTAGATGCAATGGAAAAGTGCTGTAAGTATGCTTCCCATATGCAATTGATAATACCCAGTCCACGTAATCTTCTGGGAGCATATAACATGGCATTAACAGTATGTGCTGGCAATCCCACAATTGATTTAACACTTCTTCTAATTATTACGTTGATACTCTCCAATACATTATCAGGCATTTTTTCAAGAGGGACAACTTGTAATGGGTATACAAGAGAAGGGAACAAGTATTGATTGATAACGTTCAATTTTTGATCAGGTTTCAACAGGGGTGACGTCACTAATATCTGACAATTCTTGGTGAACACTTCAAGAACATTAAAATCAAATATGATTTCATCAGTGAATGAACAACCTAGGTACTTTATTTTTTCATCTCTAGAAATTGTTTTGATGCTGTCACCATTTAGTAATGTTAATGTACCAAAATGTACCATTCCAAAGATACCCCTTTATAATTGCAATGCATGTGCTTTTATTGGGGTTTATATTTAAACCAATTTTTTGAAACAAACTTTGTAACAAATCAATTGAATTAATTGCTGATTGAAGAGAGTTTGAAGTAATTAGTGGTTTTACCTACATCTATGTGGAAACTGCGGGCTCTACATTCTTCTGTTAGTGCTGTACTAGAGAGTGGTTTTACCTACGGGTTCTAGGTTCTTCTGTTATAGTAGGAATTTTTGTAACAAGTTCACGAAAATAATTGCTTCTTTGCACCATGGTCCCAATGGTGAGGAAAAGCGGGTTCTGTCATGGATACAATGCCCAAGTTGCTATCTGTGGACGAGATATTTTACAACTCATTTTTCCTCACGAGGTATTGAGTGGACCTCGAATATCCAAGAACACGTCAGAAAAATTCCTGCCCCGCTCGGAATCGAACCCAGGTCACCATGCGTTCAATGCCTAGCGCGCTAACTCACTCTGCCACGGTGACTACTTCCAACGGTCGGTTATTTAGTACTATTAGAAGCTACTCACGGGCAGTTTTCTCGTGTTTCTCCACCAGATCGCGCAGCTGGGAGGAGGAGGGAGGCTCCGGCATGTCTACAGACTGCAGCGCGCGCAGACCTCCGAACAAAGGTCTCCCACTCGAGTCCCTCAGAGCGCCTAGAATTTCGCTGTCTTGTTGCTCGCTGATCTGAACGGAGGTGACGGTCTCATCCTCTGAAATGAAAAATGTAGTTATTTATTTACATTTTATTTTTTACAAAACAATCAACAACAAGAAATTCATAAAAAATAAATTTAAAAAAAAAAACTTAAAAATATGTACAAAAAAATAAAGAACATTAATAATTTTTAATTAGAATTGTTTTGTGATCCGGGGCGAAGTTAATGACTTAGGCATTCTCTGCCACTACATTTTATGTTACTAATACGGACAGAGATCTCAATAATTTAAAAATGTCCAAGAATGTAGCATTTCAAAGTAAAAAATCTGATGAGTATGATGTCACAGTGTCACACTCATACGACTTTCCTTATCCACCACTGGTGACTCAACTTCGTAATCAGCACCTCAAAATCAATGGATTTGATATGTCGCAACCCCCATCTAGGATTAATAATAAAAAAGTTAGTCAGAGCGGGCCCCCCAAAATACCTGTCAATTGGGGCCGAGGTCCGAATTTTTTTTGTATCTTTTATCGTTTAGTCAGAATAGCCAATCGCCGCCAGGTGGCGGCACCGATTTCGTTGAAAAGTTTCGTGTCGCGTCCTCTATAAATGAGGTCTACATAACAAATTTCAAGTCTAGCTGTTACCATTCTTGAGATAACTTGTTTACAGACACACACACAAACGGACCAATGGCTGAAACTTTGGATTTAGGCTCTGGGGACCCTAAAACGTGTTTTGGCACTGAAAACTGACTTTTGAAAATGTCGGTCGATTCCATTACTTTCCTTTCTGTAGGACAAAGAAAGTAAAAAGGTTTAATATAACATAGGTAACAACCCCATGTTAAAGTCATTACTTAAGATCTCGACCTTAAAAACTATTCATGGAATCAGACTCACCGACCAAAGCCTTGTTGGTGTTGGCGCGTTTCAGCGCCTTCAGTCCGAACAGAGGTCTCCCGTTCTCGTCGGTAGGGCCCACGCCATAGCTGCTGGTGATGGAGTCCGTGCACGTCTCTTCACGTACTGGGGACATGGTGGACACGAGACAAGGGGTATGAGAAACGTGAAGCAAATAGTTGAAGAACTAGAACTATTACATGTCACGTACTGGGGATATGGTGGACACGAGACAAGGGGTATGAGAAACGTGAACCATCAAATAGTTGAAGAACTAGAACTATTACATGTCACGTACTGGGGACATGGTGGACACGGGAGAAGGGGTATGAGAAACGTGAACCAAATAGTTGAAAAACTAGAACTATTACATGTCACGTACTGGTGATATGGTGGACACGGCACAAGGGGTATTAGATGATAATTATGAAAAACGTGAACCAAATTGTTGAAGGACTAGAAGTATTACATGTCACGTACTGGGGACATGGTGGACACGAGACAAGGGGTATGAGAAACGTGAACCAAATAGTTGAAGAACTAGAACTAGTACATGTCACGTACTGGGGACATGGTGGACACGAGACAAGGGGTATGAGAAACGTCAACCAAATAGTTGAAGAACTAGAACTAGTACATGTCACGTACTGGGGACATGGTGGACACGAGACAAGGGGTATGAGAAACGTGAACCAAATAGTTGAAGAACTAGAACTAGTACATGTCACGTACTGGTGATATGGTGGACACGAGACAAGGGGTATGAGAAACGTGAACCAAATAGTTGAAGAACTAGAACTAGTACATGTCACGTACTGGTGATATGGTGGACACGAGACAAGGGGTATGAGAAACGTGAACCAAATAGTTGAAGAACTAGAACTAGTACATGTCACGTACTGGGGACATGGTGGACACGAGACAAGGGGTATGAGAAACGTCAACCAAATAGTTGAAGAACTAGAACTAGTACATGTCACGTACTGGTGATATGGTGGACACGAGACAAGGGGTATGAGAAACGTGAACCAAATAGTTGAAGAACTAGAACTAGTACATGTCACGTACTGGGGACATGGTGGACACGAGACAAGGGGTATTAGGCGATGTGAGAAACGTGAACCAAGTAGTTGAAGAACTAGAACTATTACATGTCACGTACTGGGGACATGGTGGACACGAGACAAGGGGTATTAGAGAAACGTGAACCAAATAGTTGAAAAACTAGAACTATTACATATCACGTACTGGGGACATGGTGGACACGAGACAAGGGGTATTAGACGATATGAGAAACGTGAATCAAATAGTTGAAGAACTAGAACTAGTACATGTCACGTACTGGGGACATGGTGGACACGAGACAAGGGGTATTAGACGATATGAGAAACGTGAACCATCAAATAGTTGAAGAACTAGAACTATTACATGTCACGTACTGGGGACATGGTGGACACGAGACAAGGGGTATTAGACGATATGAGAAACGTGAACCATCAAATAGTTGAAGAACTAGAACTAGTACATGTCACGTACTGGGGACATGGTGAACACGGCACAAGGGGTATTAGACGATATGAGAAACGGAACTAACTAATAATTGAAAAAATAGAACTAACACATATTAGGAAACATCACATATTTGAAAAAACTAGAACCAACACATATGTAGGTATTTGGCAAACTAGAACTCATTTATAATTGGTAAACTAGAAATAAAATATATTTGGAAAACTAGAAATTGTATTTGATACGCAGAATACGGAAAATTTCCTGTTTAAAAAAGAAAGAAATTTAGGTGTCAAAGATAGTAGGTATAGCATAAAAATGCGTTTTGAAAAAATGAGAGAGAGAAAAGAATGTAAACATTTTAGTTGCCTGTTTCGAACGTATGAAAACTGGATGTTTGGTTGGGTTTCGAAAGAATTAGAACGAAAAAAAAGGAACAGAGAAAGAAAGAAGACAGTGAAACGAGAGACAATATGGAGACTGCAAGAGAAATGCCAGATTGTTAGGAAAAGTTGATGAGACTTTCAGGAGAAAATCAAAGTAGTTGTAAAAGCAATCAAAGTCACTTTGGATGTTACTGATACTTTAGACACAAATGAAAAACCATCAGGAAGTAACAGTGAAGTTGACGATAAAACTATTGTTGTCGAGAAAATAGTCAAGATTCAACTGAGTGGTATGCTGCGTGATATATTGGCACATTAGGTGAGGGACACACGACAAACATAGAGCTTGCTATCTCATGGGAAACTGAGGTCCATGATGTTCAGGGTGTGGTAGACTGTTGTAGACTCTATAGAAATAATTTCTCTATATTCCTTTAATATTCCTTTGAAGATTCTTGATAATTGAAACAATTCTTAGAAACTTTAGCTTAGGAAAAATACCTTTGTAAATGTTATATTGTTATTAAATAAGTAAATAAATTAAAAAAAAAAAAAATGTTGCCCGAGATTTAAGAAATAAATTTCTTTGAAAGTGTGTTATGAATGTCATTATATTTTGAGATATCTTTTTTCGAAGAAATCGATAGTCTATCTTGTTCACTAGCAAACCTCCCACTCAGAAGTTATAAAATTAGTTGTCATATTTGTGAAAGTCTTGGTCCATATGTACTACGAGGGCATAAATTTCTTTCTACCTACTTTAATGACCAAAACAGCAAAAAAAATTCATGTTGAATAAAGCGCCAATGATATCTGAAGTTAAGAATCGTTGAGAACTCCTCAGTAAATAAATTCAACAAGTTTGTCATACAGTTTGTAACATATTTAACACAAGGGTAAACCCCGTTAAATTGTAAAAAAAACAAAAAAACGAAATATTTTATATTTATAATACAGTAGAACCTGGATATAATAGAACCCAAGGGACACAGCCAAAATTCCATTATAAAGAGGTTTCTAATATAGCCAGTTCTCTATCACACATAAGCAGGTGACGCAGGGACCTGAGATTTTCTCTATTATATAGCGGTTTCTAATATAGCCAGTTCTCTATTAAACATAACCAGGTGGCACAGGGACCTGAGACTTCCTCTATTATAAAGAGGTTTCTAATATAGCCAGTTCTCTATTACACATAAACAGGGGACACAGGGACCTGAGACATCATCTTTATAAAAGAGGTTTCTAATACAGTCAGTTCTCTATTACACATAAACAGGTGACACAGGGACCTGAGACATCATCTATTATAAAGAGGTTTCTAATACAGTCAGTTCTCTATTACACATAAACAGGTGACACAGGGAACTGAGACATCATCTATTATAAAGAGGTTTCTAATATAGCCAGTTCTCTATTACACATAAACAGGTGACACAGGGACCTGAGACTTCCTCTATTATAAAGAGGTTTCTAATATAGCCAGTTCTCTATTACACATAAACAGGTGACACGGGGATCTGAGATTTTCTCTATTATAAAGAGGTTTCTAATATAGCCAGTTCTCTATCACACATAAGCAGGTGACGCAGGGACCTGAGATTTTCTCTATTATATAGCGGTTTCTAATATAGCCAGTTCTCTATTAAACATAACCAGGTGGCACAGGGATCTGAGACTTCCTCTATTATGAACAGTTTTCTATTATATCGAAGTCCATTATATTTGGGTTCGAGTGTTTAAGAAATTAAGACTAGCATTCATTGTCATCAGGACTAATTCACAATTACATGATTAAAAGCTTCACTTGTGTATATCTTCTTTTTTTCCCCTCTAAGGCTCTTTAATTCTGCGATCAGCAGGTCGTTCCTGCCGATTCCTCTAGGTGTATATCTTTTAAAGTCTATGTATGATAGCTTTTAATCTCGTGGCTATAGATTAGACCAGATGACAGTGAATTCTAGTCTCATATTATCAATATAAAATATTATTATTATATTGCGCTTTATTAGGTAAGGACAAAGTACAATATTGACAGAACAATACAAAGATAAGGGGAAAAAATAGATCGAATAAAGAAATAAAAATAAAGAGAATAAAGCTAATGTCCTACCTAAAGGGCGGGGTTATTGCGTGTGGCAATCTCTTACACCCAACCCTTTGTATTATAATATATTATAATATAATAACAAACAGGACACCCTGTATATAAAGTCCATACATAATCTTTCCAGAGGAAGGATTACTCTTTGCCGAATTATCAACAGTACATTGTCCGATAGGTCACGCAACACTGATAGACACAATATCAGACCTATGATGCTAGGCATGCTTTCATGCACTGTGCCAATCTTCTCATGGAGGTATGAGTGAGTGGAATGGATGTAATTTTATTAGTGTAATTACCTCTTTGACACTACAACGGTTGGGTGGAAGAGATTGCCATAGGCAATAACCCCGCCCTTAAGTTAGGACATATGTTTTTATATATTTTCTATTCTTTTTCATTTTTATTGTATATCTTGTTTCCATTTTTTTCATTGTTAACATAATTATTTGTATTGTACATATTGTCCATTTATATCTAATAAAGCGTTGTATAATAATAATAATACATACTTCCGAGACTATTATCTATAAATTAATATTAGATGGTTATATGGTTATATGGTTTTTATTATTATACATGGTTTTTTATTTTTATTATCATTTTTGTCAATGTACGTTATTTTTATAGCTGTTCCAAAATAGGAGAATTCAAATTTGTTGAACGAACAAAATATCACATAGTTGCTTATATATTTTTTTTATTTTTTTTAATGAACATTTATTTAAAGAGAAGACTAAAACTGGTCAGTTCATATTTATATTATTTTTTTTCTAGATTAACTTTCACCTTTCAAATCTAGTTATTTTATTTATTTTTAATTTCCAGTAATTATGCTTTCTATTACCTTTATGAAATTACACCGCAGGTGATTTTTGACTTGACTGGCTCAAATATTTTATAAAAAATTAGTCACCTTCAATGAGTCACACAATTTAATATCCAAAAGTGAGAACAAGTATTTCAAAATACGTAACTTAATCAATTAAAATTTGGATGAACCACTTCCACTGCAAGCCTAATAATCTCATTGAATGAAAAAATTGGAACAGAAGTTGATTCGAACGGAAATGAAACAATTACCAAATTGTTTTGCGTAGGGGATTCGCACAATTGAAATTGAATGATGCTCTCATTTGCGTAGCTCACGTAAATCAAATCGCGGCATCATTCCCAATACCTATTCTTGGTCCCACCCACGACTCGGCATCGAATTTTCATGCTTTATTGGTCGAGTGGTCTAACGTCCTAGTCTTGCAAACCAATAGAGTCTTAAGTAAATGGGACAATGTTTAAAAAGAGTAATAAAAACTTTATAAATTACCAATTAAGGTAGTAAAATGGAGTCTGGAATATTACATTGCCGAATAAACTTGTCTCCGGTTAAGTTTTCTTGTTATTTTGAAATTTTAAAAGTCTCAATAATAATAGTTCCAAAGTTTCTCAATCTAGCAGCCTAACAAAATATAATGACTTGGTAATATTCTTACGCGACTATAGTTTGAAGAAATCCTTCAAAAGGAAGAAAAAGAAGTCCAATACCCAAATAATAAGAAAGTCTCAATTATATTCGACAAGTCTGATTTATGATTTAAAAAGATTACCTGTATCAAGGCTAAGACACAGAAGAATTAGTATTGTCTCCCAGAAGAATTAGAATTCGAAACAAAAACAATAAATTAACTATGAACGTACTTTCCTTTGTTGTTTGACAAACCAACAATGGAAAAAAAGCAACATGATTTCTGACAAGTTGACAGATTTGAAAATACAACTTTTTTACAAACTTTTGTAAGTCCGTAATGCCCACACTAAAATTGTGAATTCTGACGTAACTAAAGACACACGTCACTGACATCACACTCTTATGTAATCGAGACCTCAAAGTTTTTTTAGATGTTGAAGATAAATGTATGGTTTCAGCAAAATACAAGTTAGTATAGTTCCTTTTGTTATCAGTACAAATGGCTTTGTCCACAAAGTCCACAAACTCAATAACCAAAGACTGAAAGATTGTGGTCTGAAATCATCTGTTAAACTAATCACACTCTGTCAAAAATCAGTAATACTATCAACTACCATACTACCAATATCATCCGGAAATGCCTCAATTTGTATTCCTCAATTATTTACATCTTGTTTTTTATAACCAATGTATTTTTATGTAACCTCAATTAAGAGTAAAATATTAATAATGTAAATTGACTTTATATATAATTTATATATTGACAACATACTAGCTGTTTGTTTCTATAAATTCCGACTCTGATTACTCCCAGCCTTGCTCATGCCCAAGTAAAGCGATGACCAAAATCCACGCCGGCAACAAGTTGTCAAACTCGGCTCTGTTCTAGTGCGTCTGAGTCTTGAGCGGATAAATAATTCATACGAATTAAATAATCAAAAGAATGGTTCATGAATTATGTATGTCGGCGGTTCGGTTGTTGCATGTGGCTAAGATTTTTGCAATGGGGACACCACTTGCATCACTATCGGCTGCAAAGGCCTTGAATTTGACAAGAGATTGTGGTAGCTCCCCATTTGGACAAAAGTAAAAAAAAAAACCTGTTTTCTTTATGTTTTATTGGTTTTGGTGTACGATGGGCGAGCTATTGTGTCGTGAAAAATAGAGAGATCATTGAAATGTGAAGTTTTTTTAACATAAATTTTCTATTCTTGGGGCAGATACTTTGTTTTTGTATCTCTCCTTGTAGTGTCATCAAAAGCCTGTTTGTCGGTTTTGGTTTACTGACAATACTTGGAACTATCGGAAAAACTGAAGAGATAATTGAATATAATACCGATATGGTATTTATTTTGAAATTTTCTTTTTTGAAACAAATAATTTTATACATATAGTTGTTTAGATTAAGCTTGCCAAAATAATGTAAGAAGTTGACATTTTTTATGTCTTAGTCTCAAACCGCAAACCGTTTTCAATATATTTTATAGTGCGGTTATGGCTCAGCTAAAAACAAGCACACGGGATTATTATTAAGAAATCATGTTAAGCTGAAGACGATTTTTTTTGTTGATATTTTCGCAAATTTTTACGATTTGTATAAATCTTAATTTATTTTAGTATCGTTTTACGACTCCTCTAAGTGGTCATAACATTGGTCGGTAGCCACTTCAAAAAACGCATGTGTTCTGTGCAAATTGCGACCCACGCGCTAATAAGAAATAAATTACTTAGACTAGAAAATTGGAGATGTTAGCAAATCATGTAAGATTATGTTTTAAATAACAGTTTATATTGAAGAAAGGTTTGAAATGATTGTAATAAAGTTTGGATCTTCACTCCTTCTTCTTAATTTAATGAATGAATGGAATGGGGAATGGCCCACTGCCTAGATACGAAAGTCAAAAAACTCAAATTTAAAACTTGAACTATCAAAAAATCATTTAAAAAACTTCAAAAATTCAATATTATAAGTAAGCAACTAATAAAGTTAGAGAATTCCTTTCTGAGATTTTTTTTTTTTTTTTTTTTTCAAAAAAAGATGAGTGTTTCACAGCCTTTTTTTTATTTCGTAGCCATGAAACAGGAGCTACTGTAGACGCATGTGGTCTGTGTTGTAGCCTGCCCATCCCGTAGTATGCCTCCCCTCTGATGGGCGAGAAGAGAATTCAAAGTACTTTTTGACACAACCCTCGGAAACGAATCTGAATTTGAATTTTCTTTCCTAAGTCAAACTTAAGAACGATTCCTAACTTTCAATATATTAGAATGACTTTATCAATACTGTCTGCTAAGCCAACGAAACAAGATTCTTTTGGCATGTGTATTTTCCGGATCCGAACTTCCCAATTTTCAAACTATGACGAAAAATATGACAGTTTGACGAACTATGAAAACTTAACAAAAACTTTGAAAATTTGACGAAAACTATGAAAATTTGACGAAAACTATAACAATTTAAGGAAAACTATGAAAATTTGATAAGGCAAGATATTTGATAAAAAAAGGAAGGAAGAGAATGCCGAAGGCATTATCACCACCCTTGATCAGGCTTTGTTTATATTTATTTCTCAACTTGTTACCATGTTCATTGTATACAATAAAGGATGTAAATAAAGCTTGATCCAATTGTTTGACAAAAACTGTGACAAACATATCTGACCAACTGTCTAATATTCCGGATTTTCCTATGGTTATGGTTTATTATGCAGAAATAGCTATAATCCTCTTTTCTTTTCTTTTTTATAAGTACTTTCTTTCTTTTTTAAATCAAAATACAATTTGAGGTAACAATATAATACATACAAAATTATATCTTCTATTTCAACATCATGCATCTACAGATTCTACAGCTTTATAAATTTCTGAGACATATAAAACACAACAGATATGGAGTGACAACAGTCCTCATCGCTGTTGGTTGACACTAATGGCTTGTACTGTCTGCTGGTTAACAATTTGCATATCTTACATGGCGGAAACATGCAAATGCAGAGATAACACGAAGATAACGACACACAGATTTGATGAAAAAATATAAATGAAGTGATTAAAGCCCAAAAACAGAATTGTTGATGAGATCAAAATGTTTTCAAAACAACTAACTTTGTACAAATTAGAATGATATTGTATTGGTTTTTTTCTTTTCTTTTTTCTTTCTTTATTATAAATTTAATATGCATTCAGTTTAGTTAGTTTTCAAATTTGATTGGCACATCAGCATATTCGCGTGGTGAAACCTGTCTCATTTAAAATACACTGCCGATTATGGACACAATACTTCCTCGTGATTGTTTCACATTGTATACACGTGGAAATTCTGAGGTTTTATACTAAATCACGTGTATCTCCAAAACCGCTTAACCGATTTTCTTCAAATTTGTTTTAAATGGTAGAATACTATTTTTTCTACATTCTGAATTCTACAAAAAAAATCTGTATCCGTAAGTCGAAGACCTCAATTCTCGGAAGTAAAATTAAATCAAAATACCTCCCCGAGTTAGATTTAGTATGAGAAGAAATTCAACGATTGTTTTCAACACAATTTAAGAAGATCTTTTCCAAAATGAATGATTGAAAATTAACTGATTAGACCAACTGATAGTGTCAGTTTTTTTTTTTAATTTTGGCCAAAAGTTCCGACAAGTTTTTTTTTACTTTTTTCAAAAAAAAATATTTTTGATTCCAAAATTGAGAATTTTTATATAAAAAATAATAATTATAAATCAAGGAATCCTACGTGTATTATGTGACAACCTGATGGTTTGACGAATGTGAGTGACCCTTATATGGAGACGACGTGTGGAGATGACAGAATATTCCGGCAACTAAAATCATTTTATAAATACGGAACTATAACTAATTCTTCTAAATCTTGTTTTGACTTAGGTATTATTTATTAGGTTTTGTCCATTTTAACAAGGAAATAATAGAGCGACACTCGAAACTTTTAAAAGTGCTATTCTGTGTCAGTGGATCTCTTAACAACGTATCCGTCAGATAAACAAGACACCTTTCTCACGGTGGTGGACTGATTATATGGACACCCAGATCAATGTCTAGGCACCATTTCCAATGATTTTATTCAGGTTTAACATCCTAATATGGAGACGGCGGTTTTACCTTCTAATTACTGGGAATCGTACCAGATAATCGGAAGAGTGATTTTACAGTTACTCGCTTTTATGAGAAAAAAAAAAAATCGTATTTGGGACTCAAATCACCGAGCTCCAGATTGCTAGTCCGCCGCCTGAACGATCGAGCTATTGAGATCGGCTGGATTATAAAAATGTCAATTATTAAAAAACAAGAACTCTTATGGGGAAATTAATAGACAAATTATATATCACAAGTCATTGCCTAGCGTCGGTATTCCCTATCTTATACATCAGTACGCAATCTGTGACTTAGCGCCACAGAGGTATTACAAAAACGTCTAATATGAATTCTGCCCCAAGTGTTGCAGTCCACTCTCTAAATAAATGTTCATAAAAAACGAGTGTCTGTTTATCCGTTTGTGTATCTTTACCTTGATCCTCACAAAACTTTGCACACATAATGAAATCGAGGGAAAAAGTGAGTTCCGAATCCCTATAACCACCAAGAACAGCCATGCCTCGGCCTATAACAAAGCTGGTTTCCTCCCTCTAAGTACGGGATTCCACCTCGCTAGAGGACGATAAACATATAATGGACTAGCCAACCCTAACAAGCCAGGCTAGCTTGCAGTTGCTCAAGGGTTTAATGGCTTATAAAGAAAAAGCCCAAGTTCTCACGATGGTTGATTGCTCATAGAAATAAGTGGTTCAGAACGAGCCAACTTTTCTCTTGAGTTTGACTGGAGACCATCACTATCAACAGATGTCCTAGCTAAAGGGAATCTCTTCCATCCAACCCATTATGTAAGGTATTTTTTTATGTATGTAAGGTATAAGAGCAGGTATTTTTCTCACACAAAGATTGTCTCCGGCAATCCATTGGGGTAACGCAGCAAGTGTTCTCTCTGGATTGCCAAAGTCAAAAACTTTATTATTATTATTATTATAGTATGCTTTATTAGGAGGACAGAGTACAATGTTAATAGCATAAAATTAAGAAAAAACAAAAAAATAACAAAATAAATAAGTAAAAAGAAATAACACTAATGTCTTACCTAAAGGGCGGGGTTATTGCCGGTGGCAATCTCTTCCACCCAACCCTTTGTGTGACATTACCTAAATAGAATGTGAACAAAATAAAATATACATCGACTATAATATTGGTCAGCTGGCATCGACGAGGAGACAATTATGTAAGGTCACCCATTGATCATTTCACACAACGGCGAACACTTCCTCAAACTTGTGAAACCACTTGAAGACAGTGGTAGGCTATTCATCGTACACCTATAGATGTGGGCAGATTTCGTGTGGTGGTGCGACATAAATCTGTCACGCCATTTCTTAATGTTTTCGACCATTTTCCCGACTTTATTGTTAATTAATTGACGCGAGAAGTAATAATAATAATAATTATTATTAATAATGATAGTGGGAATTGGAGAATAAAAATCATCTTAGTTCTCAAAGACATCAAAAAACTCCATAAAACAACAATTTATGAAACATAGAAGCAAACAATTCTTTGAAGAAGAAGAAAAAAATGAATAACAATAATAATAATTATTATTATCAATAACGGTAGTGGGAATTGGATAATGAAAATCATCATAGTTCTCAAATACATCAAAAAAACTCCATAAAACAACAATAAGGAACAATATGAAACATAGAACGAAACAATTATTTAAAGAAAAAGAATAATAATAATAATTATGTAGAAAAAAATCCAAAGAGGAGATAAAAAAATCAAAATAATTACATATAAAATAAATAAATACAAAGTAGGTAGATAATATATGATAATTTTATTAATAGACGCAATAACTCATGCATCTGAAGAAGCTGATTTATTCGGACAGACAAAATCCATTTGTTCCAACACGTAACTCGTAGATCCAACATTGAATTATGACATGTTCTCATACACAATAACACACGTCATCTATCAAACCTTATAAGCTATTAGCTTACTCACTGTGGTCAATACTCAATACTGTCAACATTCATGCCAAACTCACAGACAAACAAATATACATAAGAATGAACCATTCGATAAACAAAGTTATCTTGTTTTTGTTAATCACTTTCGTGATATCACAACTACTCGAACTCGCTTTACTAAATCCATGCTGAAAACTTGAACCACCGACCTCCAGGTTACAAGTCCGCCGCCTTATCGATCAAGCTATTGAGGTAGGTTCCATATTTGATCATCCAAAATTCTATGAGTAGAAAATTTCTATAGCTTGAATGTAGTAAAATTAATTATGTAGGTAACCTTACTTCTTGCTGGGGAATGTTGAACAGATAAGGTACCACTTCTGTTAAGCCAGAAAGAACTATTTACAATCTATCTTTGTTAGGAGTTAAGTTAAGTTATCATATTTGTGTTACTCACTTTCGTGATATCACAACTACTCGAACTCGCTTTACTAAATCTACGCTGAAACCGGGACTTGAACCACCGACCTCCAGGTTACAAGGTTATCCAGCTACTGAGGTCGGTTATCTCTGTTAGGAACTGACATATTATTCATATTATGACACATAACACAACATAATTTTGGAAACAGAAAAAGAGAAAAAAATTATGCAAATTGATATCGGATCATGTTCCTCGGAGTTCTGAACAACAGAACAGATTTGATCCGAATTAGGAACTCATTAATATGCTGAGGATTGTGTAGGAGGCTAATGTATAGCAAATAGATGTGTAATATGAGTTCTCGAAAGTTGAAGAATAAATAAATGATTAATAAATAAAGTTGATTAATATATAAAAAAAATGGTAATGTGGTATCATCGGTTCATTATTGTGTGATGGATTTCATATTAATGGGGTCTGGGGCACTCCGGGGCGATGCCAATCTATGTGAATATTCTGGATTCAACCCACTTGCTTTTAGAGTCAAGAGATTCTAGAGTTGCTTAAAGTCTAAAGATGTGGAGATATAGAGAAAGTTTTTGGTGTGGACGTCCCTTTCAAGTGCTAAGATCATATCAGGAGCCACTGTGGACGCTCGTGGTCTGTGTTGTATAGCTTGCCCATCCCGTAGTATGCCTCCCCTCTGATGGGCGAAAGGTGACACAATACTTCCCATTCAAGAACTGGGTCAACACGAGGGCATTGGAAGGCATCGCTTACAAACAACTGTAGAGTTTTTAATGCAATTTTTTCGTCGGCTCTCGGGATCGAATCCGGGACCTTCCGCATGGGAAGCGAGTATCTAACGACTGAGCTAGTCGGGCTCTCTAAACTTACCAACCCAGAACTTTTACCCTGGAGACCAGCCCCCTCCCAGTCTAGATTGAATAGCCAGAATTGAATTAAGGATTAAATAGAACAGCCAGCACCACGAGAGTTCGAATTCAAACGGTCACCCATTCATTCGCTAACCTCACTGGGAGTTGTGTATAACTTCAGGAATAGAACAAATTTAATAATACCACGTGTCATTAACGCCACATTAGGAGGGACACATTTCTCTTACGCATTGGTTGCTTTTAGTAATAAAATTATCGATCAATAAGTTATCATATTTTTGTGTTAATCACTTTCGTGATATCACAACTACTCAAACTCGCTTTACTAACGCGCTGGTCTGGTAATCCAGGTAGCGTAGGAATCCGTTGGTTCGAACCCCACCCAGTGCATGAATTTTTCCTCATTAATTAGAGTTTGTGACCAAATAATAATAAGACTCTGAGGGTAAGGTGGTAGAAAATGCTTTGAGCATTAACCTCGCCTGGTGCTTACCTTCTACTCAAGAATATTATTATTACCAGTCCACCGCATTATCGATCAAGCTACTGAGGTCGGTGCATTGGTTACATACATATCTTATAAGCTCTCTGGTTGGTTGCGTTGTCAACGAGATGAAAATTACTTACAAGAAGTTCGCAGTTCATATCCAGTAGGAGCACATATTTCTTCTCAATGTAAGAAGAAAACACATCAGCAATAATACTTGTTTCTTTTTTACACATATGGAAACACGAAACCTCAACCAGGTTCAAGTATAAGTTCAAGTATAAGTTATCGTATTTGTGTTAATAACTTTCGTGATATCACAACTACTCAAACTCGCTCTACTAAATCCTCGCTGAAACCGGGACTTGAACCACCGACCTCCAGGTTACAAATCGACCGTCTTATCGATCAAGCTACTGAGGTCGGTAACCAGGTTTAAGTATACATAAATCACACCACTCTTTATTATGTTAAAGATAAAGTGATTTATGGTACAAATTTATACTGAACACTGCTGGCGAAAACTTTTACTAACAGAAGCCCCCGTGGGCTCAAAAAAACTTCAAATTCTGAAAACAACAATTGCACTGGTCGTCGTTGCTAACACTTTTTTTTCCACAACTGTTCAAAGAAAATGGAAACAGAAAAAATATAAATGAAAACACAGAGAAGAAAGTATTAATAGTTTCTGTGTTGTGTGTTTAAATTGGTCAGAAACATATAAATAATAAGTGTTGTATTGGGGGCAGCCGTTGGTTTAACCCGAGAAGGAAGGGTGGATTCATGTTCTGTCGAAAGGACTATTTATCTGAGCGCACGGCAGTGCGTCAGGCCAAGTTCCAGCAAGCACGGTTTTATACCATCGGTTGTATGAACTATATGTATACAAAATGACAGACATGACAGTATAATACCATCACAAGAATTGAAACTGGCCAAGTTAGAGGATAGTTTGCAGTTAAAAACATACAAAATGAGGAGCTCAGAAAACGGATTTTAATAAAAGAAATAGTTTAGTACCAAGATAACTTGGCCGCAAACAAGATGTCACTGTATTCATTGGAAAAACCTTTTTGGATAGGAGTTCTGGAACTTGGCTCTTTTTTTAACGGTAGTTTTTTTGTGGGATAATTTTTTTCCGGAAGCTCAGTGGTAAAGGCGACACTCTGTGAATCCAGAGATTCCAGAGGTCGTGGGTTCGAAACCCAGCCGGGACATGACAAGTTATCCTCCCATTGTGATATTTACTACATAATAATATGTCTTGAACTTACTGCTGGAATAATGGGACTTAATAGTCCTAATCGGGCAGTATAAATATGACGATATTATTTTTACTACGCACATATTATGTCTGTTGAAAAGATAATCAGTTGGATTTTTTCAACAGTCAAATGTTCGGTTGCCAGCGTCGATGGCGCTTTGAATACACCAGTTCTCATTGAGGCACTAAAGTTAAGCAACGTCTAGTGAGGCTAGGACTTGGATGACAATAGTCTTAAAATCTCATAAAAAAACTGCGACCGCGGGTTAAAAACCTTGAAAGAAAAACGAGCAAAATGAGAAAAAAACACTAGAAAAAAATGAGCCCTCATTAAAGAAACAAGCCATTTTTTTGTGTTTGTGCAAATTAATATTCCGTTATTTAGCGCTAAACCACAGACCCCCCCCCCCTTCCTGTATTAACCGGGAGGAAGGGGGGGGGGGGGGTAAATCCGCCGTCTCGTCACTTGGACTTTCCAATCAAATAACTTACATGTAAGGGGGGGAGGGAGGTGGAAGAAAAGGGGCGGGGTTAATGGAAAGTTGGAAAATAAGTGTTGCCTAGTGTATCTAAAATATTCTTCTTCTTTAATAGAAAATAATTGTGTCCCCGAACCGCTTTCGCATTACTTCAGGGCTCTTTACTAGTACAAGTAGAACACCCATGTCACTCCGCAAAAACGGAAAAAACCCGGTCAGAATTTTCCGCCCCGGCCGGGATTCGAACCCGCAACCTCCGGGTCAGTGACCAATGCTCTGAACCACTGTGCCAGTGCGGCTTGCCAGATAATTACCCGGACCTGTGCTACCACCTCACTGTTCTCGAGACACACGTCTGTCCGCTTAGGTGACATCTCGCATTAATGTCCCGTGGCACATTAATTTAAATTTATAATACTAATAGAAATATTTATAATACTAAATAGAATAATATATCTCCTAATAGAAATATTTATAATAACATTACATATGTATGTAAATCACGAGAGTATAATCTGAAATCTTAATATAAAAATAAACTACTACGAGAACCACTGAGTGATAAGTTCAGTGGTTTACCTTTCGCGAGGGTTGAGTGGAAGAGATTGCCAAAGACAATAACCCCGCCCTTTAGTTAGGACATATAGGTATCATGTATATATTTATTTATTTTTTCTTCATTTTTTTCTCTTTTTACTTCTCTTATATTGTATATTATTTGTAATTATCTGTGTTGTATATAAATATGTCCATATTTATAAAGTGTTGAATAATAATAATAATACTTTAGGTACTATTAATGTACTACTAATAATTTTAATATTGATGATGTGGACCTACATTATACCGGTGAATTCGGTAAATTTGTGTGTAGATCATGATTAAAGTGACTGCTGATAATATTTGACATTTTGTTAATACTGTATTGATAAAAAAATAAAAATATTTAACAGTTATGTATTCTGTGGTCCTTGCGTTATTATATTACAATTTCAGTGGGTAGCGCTGAATTATAGGACTTTTCCGATTCTTTTAAACCAGGGGTTCCCAAACTTCCTCAAGCCACGGGCCACTTTTGAATTTCATAATTTTCCACAGACCACTAGCAGTACTAGCACCACCACCACCACCATCACCACCTTGTAACCTGGAGGTCGGTGGTTCAAGTACCAAGTTCAGAAAAGATTTAGTAAAGCGAGTTTGAGTAGTTGTGACATCACGAAAGTGATGAACACAAATATGATAACTTTAACTTTGGTTCAACAAGTTCTATAACTTTGAAGAAGACATTCGGATTAGAAGAGTTGGTACTTACCGAAAACGGCAATCCTCTTGTAATTTATAAACCAGAAAAGCACTAAATTATCTAGTTCAAATCTATCACACAAGTTTATTATATTTTTTTAACTGCTAAAAAATTGTGAAGAGAAGATCTATGAAGATTGGCTCTAAATTATGAAGAATAGTGCGCCTCTATTGAGAACGTCAAATTCAATCAATTAATACAGTATTTATTCTTACAAGTAAAATATTTCATCAAGAGATGAAGGTGTTGGTAGGGTGATTAAAACTTTTTTTATTTATTATACCTCTGTAGACTTAAGTCTAGATTTTGAATATTTATTAAATGGGAAAACTAATGCTCAAGTCTGAACTTGTGATATTGATTAATTTTGCTCTAAGCGTGCTTAAAACACTGGAATTGACAATAAAGAGAATTGAGCTAGCAATAATATCGAAACATATTTAGAAAGCAGTTATGATGAGATATTAAAACACGAAGTTAGCTGTCAGAGCAGTCTAGTGGTAATAATTGTGGAAACCTAGTTTCCTAACCAAGAAAACCGCGACGGAGAAGTTATTGTGATAGTTCTGAGTTACGTAAATACATTGAGAGGTTAATAATATTGATAGGTTTAATAGGAACATCCTTAAGACGTTCCCAAAGTGAAAATAATAATAATATCGCCTTATTTATACTGCCCGATAAGGACTATTAAAGTCCCATTATTCCAGCAGTAAGCCCAAGACATATTATTATGTGGTAAAAATCCCAAATGGGAGGATAACTTGTCATGTCCCGGCTGGGTTTCGAACCCACGACCTCTGGAACCTTTGGATTCACAGAGTGCCGCCTATACCACTGAGCTACCGGGAAAATAGATCAAGAAACGAAATAATCATAGATTATTAGGAAGTGGATAACGAACTCTGGTCGATAGTCCATGACGCGTTGAATATTCTCTGTTCGCATAGGATCACCGAAGTTAAGCAACGTCCAGCGAGGTGAAGACTTCTTGATGCTGGCATACCCAAAGCAGGGTGGGTGAGGTTAATGTGGGTAGCAGGTTTGAGAATTTCCTGCGAATGGAGGGTAACACCCCGTCGAGATATGACCATGCAGTTGAAAGAGACGTTAAACCCAAATTAAAAAAAGCAGATGCATTGTATGTAGTGTAGGGATCCAAAGGATCTCTACACTACCTGGATTAACAGACTAGCGCGTTAACCACTTGACTATCAGTTCACTTGGTACCTTTATTTACATCAAACAAATCCGCTTTTGGTGTGTTTCTTTGAAGGTACATAAGACTCCCTTAACGAGTGGGTGATATTAACCACTTGAATACCAGTGCATTGAGCACAAAATACTAGTTTGGTGACCACTGCCCCCCAGGCAGATATAATCAGTACATCAGGATCACCTCGCTTTATAATCAGATGACTCTGAGTGCAGTCTAATGCAATTAGTTCCAAATCATGAAACCCTTGCATTATACCGGGTGATCTCACTCAGTTCCGACAACCGTCATATCATTTTTTTTAAAACTAGAATACTAATTTTTTTATTTACTCTCCAGGGTAGAAGTGGCAAAAAATCCCTAAGGTATTAACATGGAACCGGAATAGCGAACAAAATCCCCACCTTCAGCACAAGATTTTGAGGGTGGGTTTTTTGAAAGTGGGTATACCCTTATTATCTGTTGAAGATGTTTATTTGTGAAATATAAATGCATGGAAACTAAAAAAAAAATGTAGGTGTTAAACTATTTCTCTATTTTTCTTCCGTTGTATATCTATATTATTTAATTTAACACGTTCGTTACCAAGCCAATTTTTTCAAGTTTTACGTAGGGACCAGGCGGTAAAGTTGCTGTTGCATCCTGGGGACCAAATTTTGGTCCTCAGGTTTTTTTTTGCATATTTGGCATCGTATTTGTACAAGAATCGATCCTATATCTGTTCTAATACTAACAACCTACCTCCAAAAGGCCATATATGGATGTCCGGTCCCTCGTTAAAATTTTGATAACAGCCACATGTGTGTTTTCGGTCCCAAAGAAAAACACAAAAACATCCACATCTGGCCGTTCGGTAACGAACGTGTTAAAGATATTGTGTCAAGTCAAGTGCACACTCCAGCCTGAATTTTCCGAGTATATCATTGATATCACCCTGTAGATTCAAATCGGTGGAAACCTAGTTGATTAAATATCTGTGAACACTTTCACTTGAGATTAACCCCTTCGGTGTAGGCGGTGTGCAGTTTTAGGAAAAAGTGACAGGAAAAAAAAAAACAAAAAGCAGACCCAGTGGAAGAGATTGCCAAAGACAATAACCCTGCCCTCTAGTTAGGACATTTATATTATGTATAAAAAAATAAACATTTATTTGGAACAGAAATATTACATACATCAAAATGAATACATATATCAGAACAACTGGTTCCAATTCAGCTTATTTGCTGAGGTACTCGTACGATATTATGTATATACTTCTTTATTTACTTCTCTTGTATTGTATATTAATTTGTAACTATCTGTGTTGTATGTAATATGTTCAATTAATAAAGTGTTAAATAATAATAACATTTCCAAGAAATTCAAATGTCCCCATGAGCTGCAAGTCCTTCAGTGAGTTGAAGAGGGTTGCAAACGACCGAAATGGCTTTACCCACAAGGTCATGGCTTCAGTCTTTGATGATGATGAATATGATGATGTATGTCTAAAGTGTTGAGTGTTAGTATATGTTCTGAAATTGTCCCTTATTACCATTGCGATAAGAAATTTCGTTGTCTGCGGGGGGACTATACACAGGGAGTAGACCAGTATTGGCTTGGTTCTGGGGGCCCTTGTCAATTATTAGTCTCCTTGTAAAGACAGTGGTAGAAGTGCTGAGTCATTCCTCCACTGTCTGGCTACCATCGTTCACGATGACGCCACCCTATGATGATTATATTAATAAGACATTTTTCCCCAAATCTTATCCTAGCTCGACGTTGCTTATTATGGTGTTATGACTTCGGACAGACTAAAACAAGAGGACTGTATCCCCTTAGTGTGGGGTAGCAGCGTTAGATATTTATTACTATTATTCTGTCTGTCCCGGTAGCTCAGTGGTCAAGGGCGTCAAGGCGTCTGACTGGTAATCCAGAGGTCGCAAGTTCAAAACCCAGCCGGGACTTGACAAGTTACCCTCCCATTTAGGATTTTGACCACATAACTATACGTCTTGGGCTTACTCCTGGAATAATGGGACTATTATGACTAATTGAGAAGTATAAATAAGGCGATATTATTATGATTATTATTAATGTTAGAAATAAATTATAAATTACTGACGGCGTAGACAGTACGGCGCGGCGCCGGCGTGTGGAAAATAATAATAATAATTTATTTATTTTCTCACTTTCCTGTTTATCTCTATAATTATAATTATAAAACAGAAAAAAGGGCCGATTGTAAATTCCCCCGCTTTCTTACAAATTCCCCCGATTGCAAATTTGGGACTTAAAAAGCTACATGAAAATTCCCCCGATTGCAAAAAAAGGTATAATGTAAATTCCCCCGATGGTCAACCTACAGAAAATAACAAAAATGTCAGTTTATTGAATATTTGTAATCAAGTTTATTACATTATATTTATAATCATTGTTCAACTACCTATTTTTTCTCTCTTCTACATATAGTACCAAGATACACTGTTTAGAAAATCAAAATAGCTGATTACACCTGATTTGTAAGACTCAACTTTGGAAGCAATATACTTTTGTCTAGCTGTCCTAGCAAATCTTCTTGGTTTACCATTGCTTTGGAGGCTATTCATTTGAATAAAGGAAAGTTTCTGAATATTTATTACCGCATCCATGAACACGTGAATGAAAACTTCATCTATAACAGTTTTCATTATCTTACTTGGTAGTTCGCACAAATTTTCTACAGCTTTTCTCTTGGCACATACACTCAGTTGGCCCCGAAGTACTTTAGTTTCACTAGTAGGTTCATGACAATGTTCCTCCTTCTTGTCTGTAACAGTGTCTGTACCAACCGTTTTAATAAATGACGAACAACCTTTTTAGATACACCGCCACTTGGTCTCGCCTGAACGAAGTTCACTATTTTTATAAAACTTATACTTATTAAAAAGTAAAAGATGTTTTCCACGTTCACTAGTTAAAATCTTTATTGGTGACATAGTTAGAAATTAGACACAATACCTACTAAAGTCTAATCGGAAACTAAAGTTAAGGTCAAGATAAGCATTTCATCAAATCATCTATTTGATTGCCTACATACCTACAATATACAATTTTATACCTGTACGTACAGAATCGGGGGAATTTACCATGAAACCCTCAGGTAATCAAATATTTTACCGGGGGAATTTACAACCGGAAATACGAACCTTTCAAAAAAACGGGGGAATTTACATGTGTCCGAAAAAAGGACTACCTACCTACCTATGTTTGTTTGTTTGTTTGTCCGGAGCTGTTTAGCCAAAACGGTAAGAGATAGCGAAAAATGTCTCAGAATTGACCCCCCCCCAAAACCATTATCGCTTTGTCCAGAAAAATTATAAAAAGTTCAAAAAGGCATTGCTGTCCAGCAGTACGGCCATGCCTTAGTAAATTTGAAATTTAGTCCCGTTGCAAAGCACGGGCAAACGGCTAGTACTGATTAAAATAGAAAGGTTAGTTGATGGCATGGATATTCAGAATTATTACTATACCTGCTGATGAGAGCATCTAAATAATACAACTTCTCACTTTTCTATTTATACTGATTATACTGATTTGTTTCTGAAATGTACATTTTAACTTCAAATAACCTCTAAGTAGTATGTGTACTTTTAGAGAAAAAGACTCGTTAATAGGGTTTTTTCCTCTTATGAACAAAATCCTAAAAAATCTATATGACAGAATCGAGTACGATACAGACACAAAGTCTAATTCGGTTCCACTTGAGCGCATGCGCATATCATCCTCATCCAATAAACTCACCAGATCCAGTGAACAATTTACTGCTGGCGTTATTTAACACCAAACAATGATCTATCAATGAGTTTGTATATCTATGTATATCGATTATTTAATCGACAACTTATGTAATGCAAGCGCCAGGACAAAAAAAAACCTCGTGAGGAAGAATGAGTAGTTACTTGTATGAGTAACGACCAGTGGCGGCATTACCAGAGTAAAAAGAAATTAATGTAATAGAATAATTCGAAATGTGAAGGAGGCTCTTAGTAATGCTGCGCTACCCACAATAATTGTGAAGATGCCCTGTGCTTCACTACAAAAAAAAATCTATATTGTACAGAAGGAAAATAATCAGTTATTTTTTTGTAATCTGGTATGAAATTGTTTTGTAATGCGGTGCGAAATCAATGCCTCGGACATTCTCTGCCACTTAACTGCGGTATTGTTTTAGTAATGTGGGTCGCTAAATAAGATTTAAATCCAAAAGATGGCGTCTAAGCGTCTAATACGAGGTCACCCCTGAAATACCGTTTCCTACTTAGTGCAAGACACCGCATTAGATCATGTGCTATTCATACAGACACCGTCACCCAGACCGGATGCTCGCCCGCCTACCCGTAGCTTAGCACCGGTATCATTTGGGTGTTATCATTACTCATGTATCAGAGGTGCACCTCTTCAGAGTCTTGATGGTATCGGGTTTATTATTATTGTCCGCTCTCCCGTTTTATTTACCATGGGCGAAAATATTTATACATAGAAGTGAAATAATATTGACTGATTAATAATAATAAAATTTAATAATTATTGTAACAGTGTAAATTTGGATCTCGATCTCACTTTGGAACAATTTAAACAAAGGTGTAGGGAGGGCCTGGATATAGGTCTTTATAGTCTGTACGCAGTGTCCCTCAAACCTGTTTACGTAATTGCAGCATTATTGTTGCGTGTAAACAGAGATGAAAAAAGAAGTAGAAGGTACCCAGCAGGCGAGGTTAATGCTTAAAGCATTTTCCACCACCTAACCCTTAGAGTCTTATTATTATGTGTTCGAAAACTCAAATGAATGAAGAAATATTCATGCACTGGGTGGGATTCGAATCAACGGATCCCTACGCTACCTGGATTACCTAACTACCGCCTTAACAACTTGACTACCAGTGCACCTGACTGATAGCTAGGTTTTTATGATCTACAAGCTAAAATCTGGCACTCTGTCGCAGTTATGGCTTTTTTCTGTGTAATGGAATAGCATAAATAAAGTTACCAAAAAATTATCATATTTGTGTTAATCACTTTCGTGATATCACAACTACTTAAACTCGCTTTACTAAATCTATACGCTGAAAGCTGGACTTGAACCACCGACCTCCAGGTTACAAGTCCACCGCCTTATCGATCAAGCTATTGCCTCCTTTAAATTTGATATGTCCTTATTGTCCTATATGTCCTTATTGCCCGCCCGGAACTGAAGAGACAGTGTTGGATTTCTGTATCTCTGATTGTCCTGTTCTCTGCACAATTGCAAAGTTGCATGCTGTGGCGGCACCACCTGATGTCCTATCCCACTCACTCGCCACATTACTCATGGGACTAGTTACACTTGATAGCTCATGCTACTACTTAGGGCCGGAGACATAATTTGGTCCTAAGGGTCAAACATTACTAACATATGGGACTAGTCACACTTGGTGTCTAACATTCCAGATAGCTCATGCTACTACTTAGGGACGGAGACATAATTCGGCCTTAAGGGATAACATTACTCATGGGACTAGTTACATTTGGTGTCTGACATTCCAGATAACTCATGCTACTATTCAGAGCCGAAGTCATAATTCGGCCCTAAGGGTCAACATTCCCCATGGGACTAGTTACACTTAATGTCTAACATTCCAGATAACTCATGCTACTACCTAGGGCCTTAGACATAATTCGGCCCTAAGGGTAAACATTACTTATGAGACGGGTTATAGTTGGTGTCCATAACATTCCAGATAACACATGCTACTACTTAGGGCCGGAGACATAATTTGGCCCTAAGGGCTAACATTACTCTTGGGACGAGTTACACTTGGTGTCTAACATTCCAGATAACTCATGCTACTACTTAGGGCCGGAGACATAATTCGGCCCTAAGGGCTAACATTACTCTTGGGACTAGTTACACTTGGTGTCTCACATTTTAGATAACACATGCTACTACTTAGGGCCGGAGACATAATTTGGCCCTATGGGCTACCATTACTCATGAGACTAGTTACACTTGGTGTCTGACATTCCAGATAACTCATGCTACTACTTAGGGCCGAAGTCATAATTTGGCCCTAAGGTCTAACATTACTCTTGGGACGAGTTACACTTGGTGTCTCACATTCCAGATAACTCATGCTACTACTTAGGGCCGGAGACATAATTTGGCCCTAAGGGCTACCATGGTACATGGGTTGCTCATGGGACTAGTTACACTTGGTGTTATACTTTTATTATTACCTATATCATGTACCTATAGCAAACATACAAGAATGTACATTTCAGTGCTAAAAATAATAATAATAGTAATGACAACCGATATTATAAATGATAGAAGCACCCTGTATAAACGCGGTGTATTTATTTACCTTTCCAAGGCGGTAATTTGTATTGGATTTTCATTTGGCGGTTTGCGGGGTAAGTACAGAGACAGAGCATGATTGGCAGTGGGATGGAGATAATGCTTGAGTTGATGATAATAATGATCAAGGTTGCTTTAAAAAAGATGTGTGTTTTCACAGCCTTTTTTTATTTCGTAGCCATGAAACAGCCATAAGTAATGAAGATGAAATGTTTTATGTATCTTTTAAATAAAATATATTTGGTGACATTTTTAAAAATTAAAAACTTAGGTAAACTAGAAAATCATTTTTCTATAAACCGACCTTAGTAGCTCGATCGGTAAGGCGGCGGACTTGTAACCTGAAGGTCGGTGGTTCAAGTCCACGTTGCAGCGTAGATATAGTTAAACGAGTTTGAGTAGTTGTGCAGATATCATGAAAGTGATTAACACAAATATGATAACTTATGAACTTTCATTTTTCTATAATTTATTATAATGTAGGTAACATAGATATTGATTTTTTACAAAGGAAATGTTTTTTTTTTCTGACCACCCTGTATCATTGATGTTGGTTATTGGATTGTAATTAGGAGATGACCTAATGCAGCAGATGTGACCCACAGTTAGGAGATGACAGAGTGGGACAAATATGGACATGGGAGAGCGGAGGCTGGCTATTGTTTTAATTGCTTGGTTATTGATGGACAGATCACTGCTGATAATTGTTTATTGACGGTACACTGCTAATATTTATACATGTATTTACCGTATGGCTTTATTTCACATATCAAAGTGAGAAGACATGTGTAATAAACTTGATTAGGTAATCTGATGGCAGTGATTGTCGGAATGTTAACAACAAATGTATCGGACACGGGACTAACCTGATGGTATTTGGTAGGTCAGTGGTCTAGTGGGTCCAAGTTGGTGTGTTATCGAAATCATTATTCTCAAAATGAAAAATGAGCTTTCAAACAATACTAGATGACCTATCACTAAGATGCTAATCGAACTTTTTATTATTTATTAGGTACCTATTTTTTTTTTTTTTTTTTTTTTTCATCATCATCATAGGGTGGCGTTATCGTCAACGATGGTAGCCAGACAGTGGAGGAATGACTCAGCACTTCTACCACTGTCATTTGTCATTACAAGGAGGCTAATAATTGACAAGGCCCCCCAGAACCAAGCCAATGCTGGTCTACTCGCTGTTTATAGTCCCCCAGCCAGACTGCTGGCCTACTCCCTGTTTATAGTCTCCCAGCCAGAGTTTTTATTACCTACTTTGTTATTTTTTATTATTACTTTAGATTCTTTAGAGAGCTACTTTCTCCTACCAAATAAACTGATTTTTGTTTGCGGATTTGTTTATGTAAATAAAGGTACCTACCACCAGCTCTTCCACTGAAAAGTTCTTCGTTTCCTTAATTTGAACTCAACCAGCGAAATATGATCACTGATAATTTTCGAGATAGACAATTAAATTATACTTTCTATAATTGACAATATAGTAATATTTAAAGGGTAGGTATTAACACGGAAAAACAAAGATAGTAAGTTAGCTGGCTTTAATTTTTTAATAATTTTTTTTTATTATTATTAAAAAGTAACGCAATATGATTGAAACTTGAGTAACTATTAACAGGTTCTAAATTGAAAACCAGAACGGTACTGAAACTGAAATTGTCTGAAAAGTAAAAGTTATGAAAAGTGTAATTACTACTGCCTAGTGCCTATCTAATGTGCAGGCAGCTAGGAGCACCTACTTCTGATAAGATAAATAACCTACATAATTAGTGTACCTTATGTTCGAGATTAACCCTGACTTGTGAGCCGAAAAAATATGCGGCAAAGTCAAACATATGCTTTATTAGGTAAGACAAAATAAAATATATACGGTAAAGAACAATGAAATTATAAAGAAAAATAAATAGAATGAACAAAGAAACGAGAACAAAAAAGCTAGAGAATAAAGCTAATGTCCTACCTAAAGGGCGGAGTTACTGCCTGTGGCGATCTCTTCCACCCAACATGTTCAGTTGCCAGCGTCGCGTCGATGGCGCGTTGAATGTACCTAACGGTTTTCATGGGATGTTAAAAGTTATCATATTTGTGTTAATCACTTACGTGATATCACAACTACTCAAACTCGCTTTACTAAATCCACGCTGAACCCGGGACTTGAACCACCGACCTCCATGTTACAAGTCCATCGCCTTATGGTGTATAAAATTAGACTAAGTTACAATAATTATTTCTTAAGATAGATAGGCATATTATATAATGTTCATTGTAAATTGTGTTTAATGTTTGAAACGTCACAATAAAGTAAAATTAAATTAAATTAAATTAAAATTAAAATGAATTCCATACCAAATTGCAAGTCCTACCTCTTACCGTTCTCGAGATATCCTGTTCACAGACAGACAAACAGACGCACGGACCAATGGCTGAACACAACTTTTTTGGTATCCTGAGGCTATGCAACGTCCAGAAATGTGAAAAACTGGGTAGGTCAAATTTTCGACGATACAATATTTTCCATATCAGTATAAAAAGAAACAGTATAAACAGATTATTGTAGGATAAGGAAAGTAAAAACAGTAGGATTGTTTTGATGGTCTGGTTCCGTGAGTACCACCCATACGAGTACCACAGTCTCTTAAAGGGTTAATCAACTAGGGGTGTTGTGTCCAGCCTGGCATGCAGAATACCGGGTGTGCAGGAGTTGAGAGACGCGCTTGAGCACCCATGTGAGTAGCCACGTGTACAGGGTGTACCAAACTCGGTGCTCGAGGAATGAAATTCAATCCACGGAATACGCACGTAGTGAATTGCAAGAGACACTCCGCTGTTTTTATGTACGAATATATCATTAAAAAGTCATTCTTGAAACAAGGTTTAACTTTTTTTTTCATAAATAAATACTAATACACGATAGACCATCATGTTATTTAATACATAATAAACATTATTATTATTATTTTCATAATTAGTGCATGCGCATGACCAAATATTTTGATAAATTACAATAAGAACATGTACGAAATGAAATTTGATAAATAAATTTTTAGTAAATTATTATAAGTACCTAGATTAAAAAACCTAAGTAGGTTAAAAACGTACCTAAATACTAAATAGGTTTTAAAAAATAGTGTTCTCTGTGCATTTTCATGTAAGAAAAGTGTCTGGGATTTTTTTTTTTTTTTCTTCATTTTTTCCTGTTGATAATTTTCCGTTACCTACCAAAACCTTTTTTTTTAATTTTACTTCCGATTAATTTCTAACATTAGAAATCGGAAGTACCTATTTTGTTCATTTCTGTTAAAAAAAATATTTTTTGACCCTGTATATGCATCAGTTAAACTTTAGTGAAAAGCGAAAACGCATCCTATACCAGTTTCTAATTTGCATTCTCCACTATAATCTCTCAGTGCACTGATTCTTGCTGAAATTGGCGTCATCGACACATTGATTCATGTTTTCACTAGAGGCTCTTTAACAAATTCATATTAGTACAGTAATTAATATTTTATTTTTATTATGCTTATTTACTAATTCAATAGCTGGTTTGAATAAATTCTTTTTGATTATGTACCTTTTTATATTTACGTTAAATAAATTTTAAGGTCTAATTTTAAGTTGTGTTTTATTTCACCGACCTCAGTAGCTTGATCGATAAGGCGGTGGACTTGTAACCTGGAGGTCGCTGGTTCAAGTCCCGGTTTCAGCGTAGATTTAGTAAAGCGACTTTGAGTAGTTGTGATATTACGAAAGTTATTAACACAAATTTAACTAGAGACTCGAACCACCGACCTCCAGGTTACAAGTCCGCCGCCTTATCGATCAAGCTACTAAGGTCAGTCCTATAAATAAACAACTAAACATATTTATGCTATTCCAACCGACCTCAGTAGCTTGATCGATAAGGCGGCGAACTTGTAACCTGGAGGTCGGTGGTTCAAGTCCCGGTTTCAGCGTATATTTAGTAAAGCGAGTCTGAGTAGTTGTGATATCACGAAAGTGATTCACACAAATATTATAACTTTAACTTTTACTCACAATTGTATATTTATTAAGTCTGTTTAATTATAACCTATCACTTTAGTGGTGAAAATTGTTTTTTTTTTTTAATGCCATGTTTCCAATGTAATGGCTGTTATCACTAAGCCTTAACAATATGTTTTATCAGCAGTAAATAACATATGAACGTCGAAGTATCGTGTGGTTCTGGATATCTTCAGATGAAATGGTTGAGATAGTTGTGATCAAAGTTGTATGTGAGGTAGACCAGCTGTGAAATTACTCTTGAGTGAGTTCTATCAAACAGAATTTGATAACAGCGATAGTGAAGGAAAGCATCAACATCACAGGTTTACTTACCATTTGTGTTTACTTATACGATTTACTATGGGTTTTCTATGGGTGAAATGTTAGTACGCCTCCTCGTGGTTCACCCTGGGCAACGCATTGACATGTGGCTAAAGTAGGTACTGACAATTTTGGCGATCAGACAATCACTGCCATCCGATTTTCTGATCATGTTTATTGCATATATCTTCTCACTTTGATGTGTAATAAAGCCACACGATAAATAAATAAATGGGTTTACTTACCATTTACTATGGGTTTGATGGCAGAGATTGCCTCAGGCAATATTCACGCCCCTTGTCAATATTATTCTTGTCAATAAATAATTATTATTGTTATACACCATTAATATCAGAATTAATTACCTGCTTTGCTGGAACCTATACTCAATTTTTTGGTCATTCAAGAAAAGAAAGACTGATCGCACTTAATACGAAAGGTTACTTCATATTTTTGTACACTTAAAGAAAGAAAAAATACTCAAGTTTTGAGGTGTTTTCTGTAAAAGTGCAAAATATGGGTAGGTATAGGTATGGTATTGGAATGTAAAGCGACCTCAACAGCTTGATCGATAAGGCGGCGGACTTGTAACCCGGAGGTCGGTGGTTCAAGTCCGGGTATCAGCGTAGATTTATTTAATCAAGTTTCAGTAGTTGTGACATCACGAAAGTGATTAACACAAATATGATAACTAAAAATAACTGTATGAATGTAAAACATAATAACACTCTTTAGTGGAAGGTAACCACCAGGTGAGGTTAATGCTCAAAGCATTCTCTACCACCTAACCCTCAGAGTCTTATTATTACGTGGTCACAATCTCAAATTAATGAGGAAAAATTCATGCACTGAGTGAGATTCAAAACAACGCATCCCTAGTTTATCTGGATTACCAGTTAACCACTTAATTACCAGGACACTTACATACATAAATATATGTATCTTCCTTTTAGAGAATAAAACCAATGGCTGTTTCACGCAGAATGAAAATAAAAGAAATGATGTGATAGAGAAGGACCTACATCTCCCGAAAAATACTACTACTTAAAGGAGATGTAAAAGGACTTGAAATGTGCACTTTTCATGCTAAATTTGTCATTTGTCTTTCTTACCTTGACTTGTGGTATACGTGGACTGCTGACTGTACTCTGTGGATCCCTTCCTGCTCACAGCGGTCTCTACCGTGTCGTTTCTCTGATACGAGTTCCTCTTTTCTCCGCTAGAGGGCGCTGGCTTGTCGAAAATTGCCGCCGGTTTCGGCTCGTAACTGGGAGTGGACTTTTTGGTCGGACTCGGGCCGGATTTGGGCGCACTGGCGACGGACTGGACAGTTTTGGCGGCTGAGGAGATGGTGTGAAACTCTTTTTGTTTCTCCTCAATGAAGGATCTCTTCTGTGGAAGGTAAAGTTTTGTGTTTAAGATGCATACATCCACAGGACGAATTCAAGAAAAGTATATCAATAAACGGAGTTCATGTTCAAGCTTCAAGATTTTATTCCTATATCCATTAGCCAAATTTAATCTAGGTAGGTATTAACTTTATTACCTGACTTCATTAATTTCCTAATTGTTGTTTTAATACTTATGTAAATTCCTTCTTATTTCTGTAAATTAGTTGACAGTTGTAAATTTTCTTTCTTTGTAAATTGTAAATCTACACAGAAAATGATAATTTACAACTGAAGAAACATTTTCTCATTTTAAAGAAAATGAAAAAATGCATTGGAAGAGAATGCCGTTGGAGTTAGCTCCGCCCTTGATCAAGTTTTGTTTAATTAATTTCAATTTCTATGTATATATTCTATGTAAATTGTAAATAAACTTGATCGAACATGTTTAATAATAAAATATAATGTCATCCGATAAATAAAATAAATTTAAGTATATCAAAGAGAAATTTAAGCTGGACAATAGTATCTAAGCTACTCAATTTGGACCTTGAGCAATTCCTGATGATATTGTTACATCAGCAAATCCTGATTTTACAATATCCATCAGAATATTGTTTTACGTTTTGATGACTTAATGTAAATTTGCAAAAAAATTACCATAGCAACCATTTCATGGAAAAGGCGGGTTGTGAAAAAGACCATTCCTACAACTCACCTGGTTTGTGTTTCGACTTGGCGAGGTCGACTTCCTGCTTGTTGTTTCCTCCTGCACTCGTCTCACTTCACGGATCTGAGCTCGAAGGCGACGTCTCTGGTCATAGCCCACTGCTTTCTCCAACTTGTAACAACACACAAAAGTATTATGCGCAACTCAGAAAAAATGCTTCCTCAGAAACATCTATATAAATTAATTTTCCCATTTAAAACAATACGCAAAATTCAAGACTCAAGTCCACAGAAGTGTGTATGTACTACAAAATATCTATCATTTAACACTGAAATATCAATACAGTCGAACCTGGATATAAGAGAACAATGTCCAGGTCAAATTTACCTCTCTATAATGGAAACTTTCCTCTTTATACAAGAATCTTGGATATAAGAGAACAATTTCCAGGTCCAATTTACTTCTCTATTAGGGAAAATAACCTCTTCATAAGAAAAACCTGGATATAAGAGAAACCTCAATAATTATAATAGAACAATTTCCAGGTCAAATTTACATCTATAATATGAAAACTTTCCTCTTTTACAGAGAATCTTGGATGTAAGAGAAAAAAATTCCGGTCCCTTGAGCTCGCTTATATCAAGGTTTGAATGTTGAAGAGTTTGAATAAACTGGTTGATATAAATAATAACAATAATAACTTACCATCTTCTCAAGAAGCTCCAAGTCAAAGATGCTCTCAATGTCGAAGATGCTGTCTGTGGTCGTGTTCTTGTTGGAAGACTTGAGAACATTACTGGTGTTGCTCTTAGCCGTTGTCACATTTGTGGTGCTGGTGTTAGAACTCTTCCTCAGCGCAACACCAAACTTATTGTTGAAAGAATCTTGCTTCTGGTTTGGCTTAGCGTCGTGATCTGGGCTAGCACTCTTTTTGGACACTTTCCGAACAGGACTGGATTGATCTCGGCTCTTAGGCTCTGGACTCTTGCTCTTCTTTCTCGTCTCCGTGACGGTTTTATCAGAGCTGATGCGTCTCTCTGAGTATTTCTTCTCTGAGCTGATTTTCCGCTCAGTGACACTTTTGTTTTCAAAACTGGCTCTTCGTTCTTCAAACTTGCTGCTTGGTTTTCTCTGAGCAGCTCGTTCAACAGACGGCTTCCTGTCCTTGCTGATTTTGTCTTGGGTAATATCATTGCTGATGGTTTTGGTAGTGACGGTGGCAGTGTAGACAGTTCGCTCTTGGCTTTTTCTCTCCACACTTTTTCTGTCAGATTTCTTCTCGCTTGGTTTGATGTTTTCCTTTGCATTCACGTTCTTCGGCGCTCTTCTACTCACAGGTTCTGTCTGATTTTCCTTGAGTGGCGAGAATTTAGTCCTCCTCTCAGCTATGATATTGCTGCCTCGGATTTCCATGAGTGAGTCTTTCCTTCCATCATACTTGCGTTTGACTTTCTCTGGAGATTTCCTCGTCGGCGATTGTCTGACGGGTGACTTGTTGCTAGGAGACGCATGTCGTGTGGGTGACTTCTCTTTAGGAGCATTTCTTTCTGGAGAGTGCTGAGATGGAGTTTTCCCAGCAGGAGTAAATTTGTCACTTGACCGGTTAGTTTTCAACGTTGATTTAGATTTCTCTGCTTCGATGGTGATTTTTTCTTCGAAGAAGTTTTTCTTTGACTTTGTATTGTTGAAACTAGTTGAAGGAACTCGCTTGAAAACTTTTTCTTCTGGTTTCTTCTCCTCGACGACTTTTTCAGTTGTTTTCTTAGGAGTTTCGACGAAACTTGATTTTGAAGTGCTCTTTTGAGTTCTCTCTAAATAGATATCTTTTGAACTCTTCTTCTTCACATCATGCTCTTCTTTAATCTCAATATATTCGTCACAAGAGTCGATAGTTGTTTTGTTCAAGTTAATTTGTTCGATCTCTTCTAGTTTTCGCTTGTTCTTTTCAATGTAATAAGTATCGTCGAAAACTTTCTTCTGTGGTTGAGCACCCTTCGCTGGTTTTACAGTAGGAGTGGAACTACGGACAGTCTTTTCCAGGTAAATATCCTTAGGACTTTTCTTCGTCTGATCATCTTGGCTAATGACTTCTTTCTCGATGTTTATGAAATCATTAGTGGTGCGTTTTTCATTATGATTCACCTCGTAATAAGATTTAGTTTCACATACTTCCTCTTCGACTTGTGGACGAGAAGACAATGGCTTCACTGGAGTCTTCATAAGGTTTTCATTGTAGCTGGGAGAGCTCTGAGATTTCGCAATATTCTCAAACATGTTTTTAGCTTGAGAGACAGATTTCTTCTCAATCACTGTTTGAGTGTTTTCTTTGTCCACGTCAGTTCTTGTGGAACTCAAGAACTTGTTGACCCTGTCTGCAACGCTAACATTAAGTAAGTCAATAGTCTCTTCGTCCAAGTCTGTCACCTGCTCATACTGACTAGTCTCAACAGACTTGATAGTTCTCTCATTGTCGGTTTCAGGTTCACTGTAGTAGTCAGCATATCTGGCAGGCTGATTGATATCTGAAGAGTACGGGACTTGTTGAACGCCTGTATTCTTAACTCCAGGAGTGGATTCCCGAGAAGAATTGGGTAACTGAACTACAACCGATAGTAAATCTTCATTTTGTTTGTTAGTACGACTTTCATCAACTCTCTTGGACTTGGTAATTTTGATGTTCTCAATTTCATCATCGGATGATGAGTCCTCGTGATCTATCTCTTTTCTAATATGATCTTGTTTATTGGTGAAGAAAGATTTGCTTTCTGTTCTGGACTCGGACAATTCGCATTCTTCTTCATCATCCAAGAATTCTTCTACCAAGAATTCCTCTGGAGGCACTTCACTTTCAATCTCTGAATCGTAGTTATGCTGTTCTCTCGAAAGTATATCTTCCAATGTTTTGTTGGAAGCTCTGATCTCTTCCTCAATATTAATTGTGGTTTTTGTTTGTTTCTTGGTCGTGTTTGCTTTCAATTCTTTAGTGGTTTTGGGAGATTTAACAGGCACTTTTTTCACCGGTTGTTTTGAAATCTTTGGGGCTTGTTTCACAGGTGCCTTTGCGGGTATTTTTGTAGTTACCACTGGTGTCGATGGTTTAGCTTGTTTGACAGGCTCTGTAGCTCTACGTGCAGAGTATGAGTTAGTTTTTACGAGAGTTGAGGCTTTTGTGATATTTGCAGAATTAGTTCTTGTTGTTACTGGAACTTTCTTAGGTGTTGTCTTGATAGCAGATCTGGATTGTTGTGGAGTCAGACTTCTTTGTGAAGGTGTCTTTGAAGGTGTTACTTTTGGAGTTGGGGGCGTTACTTTAGGACTCGGAGGAGTTACTTTAGGGGTCTGCTGTCTTGTGCCAGATGGAGTAGTTGATGTAGGTCTTTTTATCGATCTCAAAGATTCAGCTCGAGGAATATTTGATTGTCTGGAAGGTCTTTTCTCAACCGGTTTGGATGGAGCTCTTTGTGGTGAAGCTTTTTCTCTGACTGGAGTTTTTCTTTGCTTTTCGGGGCTCTTTGCATCTCTGATTGGACTTTTGTGTGGGCTAGCTTGCCTCGGAGTTTCTTCTCGAGTGGGACTTTTTGTAGGACTACGTCTTTCTTTTATTGTGAGGTCAAACGTTTCACTTATCTTTTGCTCTCTGATCAAACTAGCTTGAGTTGGACTTGTTAATCTTGATTCGAAAGGCACCACATTTCTTGTTGGACTTTCTCGTGGACTCTTTGTTGGGCTTGGTGACTTTTTTCCTCTTGTCGGACTTTGTCTATCACGAACAGGACTCTTTCTACTCTGTTCACTCACTGAGATCTCGTATTCATCTTTGATAATATGAGAATTTGTTTTGACATTTCTCTCAGGGCTCTTTTCTTTCTTCACTGGGCTTTTCAAAATGCTGTCTTTACGATCAACAGTTTTAGTGTCATAAGTGTTTTCCTTGTTTTCCACTTTAGATGATTTCAAAATGCTCGATTTCCTTTCGGTTGTCTTTTGAACTAATTCATCTTTAATGAAACTCTTTTCGGGGCTCGTTGGTCTACTCTTGACTGGACTTTGCTGTGGAGTCTTGTAACTCTCAAAAGTGGATTGTTGAGTCTTGGATTCTTGTGTTATTTGGTTGTCCGTAGTTTTCTTTTTCAAAATACTGGGTCTCCGTGGTGCGTTAGAATCAGGACTGGTACAAGGAGTGACACTTGCAGATGTTTGGTTTGAATCCTTGATGTCAATGTTTATCTCTTCAGCTTGCTCGATAAGAATCAGATTTTTATCCGTCAATGAGTTAGTCAGCTTTATTTCTTTTGTTATGGAACCCTCCGAGCTGTACTCCGGAGACTTTTGTCTGACCGGACTTACAGATGGTGACTTGTAATGGTTTTGTTGAATATTTTCATTTATTTCCGTTCTAATAAAATCGTTCGTTCGAGTTGTTCTCACATTTTCGTTTTCAGACTCACTCAACAACTTCCGTTGTTTCAATTCTTGTTTAGTGATATCTTTCGAATCTTTGCGAAGTTTTTTCACATTGAATGAATCTGTAGAGTCACTTCGTTCATATTCATGGACATCTTCTTCACTATCGATAGTGTATGAGTTTCTAGATTCATTTCTATCAGTTGTATCTTTATCATAGGTATCAGCAGAGTCTCTACGGTACTTGTTGTATGTATCTTTACTGTCAGATCTAGTGTACTCAGAGGTCTTGGTATACGTCTCTTGAGTTGTGCTGTAAGAGTCCTGAACATCATTTCTGGTAACATCCTGTGTCTTCCTGGAACTGGTGTTATAAGTCCCTTGAGAATCATCAGATGTGTCGGAGGTGTTACCATTTCTAGTGGGACTAGTATCAGGAGATACTTTGGGTGTGGATATTCTTTTCTTTGCTGCGTCTTTCGACTGAGCTGAAGAGAACTTCCTCTTACTCTTGTTGGTGTCTTTTTTAGTTTCGACCGTATAACTGCTAGAGCTCAGTCTTCTGTCTTGAACCTTTCTTGTTGCATCAGTATCCTTGTCCAGTCTGTTGTAAGCTCTTTCTGGAGACCGTCTGTTGGGAGAAGTTGCAGTAGGCTGCTTACCAAAATGACTGTCTACTGGGCTCTTACTTGGCGAACCTCTGGTTGGGTTGGGACTTGAGCGAGTGGGGGTTTTTTCGGGTGATTTTCTAGCAAAAGAGTCCCTGGTTGGAGTCTTTTCTGGACTTTTCCTCGTCTGGTAACGGTCAGGGGAAGATCGTACTGGTGATCTCTCCGGAGAAGATTTCAAGCCACGATTAGGGCTGTCTCGAGTAGGAGTCTTCTCTGGAGATTTTCTGTATCTGTTCTCAGACGCACTCCTTGGATTGTACTTCTCAGGACTTGCTCTAGGTGACTTTCTGTCAGTTGAGAATGATCTAGTAGGAGAAGATGGAGATCTCTCTGGAGTGTCTGCACGCAGTGAGCTGGCGAAAGCATTATGGGTTGGACTGACATCGTAGTTTGTGCTGATGCGATTTTTATAAGAATCATTGTATGTTGTCAAATATTGACCATCTGTGGATTCTTTGGGTAGATCCAACGTACTAGGATGTTTCACAGGTGTTCTGCGTACATCTTGGTAATCAGTGTCAGTCACAACACTTCTTGGACTAACAGGGGTAGATGTTGGGTGAGTGGACAGGTAGGAGTCTAGATTGTTCAGTTCTGTCATGATGTTCTGGTCCACATTTCTATTCTCTGTGGTACTACTGGTGTTGATGTTAGTCAAATGTGAAGTTTTGATGTCTTTTCTAGAATTGTAGACTTTAGCATCTGAAACATCTTTTCTATCTTTAATAGAAGATGTGTCGCTTTCAACAGTATCGATCTTGGTAGAATCAACTATATTTTCATTATCAACGAACTTACTGGATGTATCGTACGAGCTTTTTTTCACATAAGTTTGACTGTCATCTGTGACATCGTTTCTATTCACAGTTGTCTGGGCGTTCTTGAGATTTTGACGTGAGGTGTAATCATAATCGTTCACATCAGTACTATCTTGAACTGTTTTGGATGTCAAAACATTTGATGAAGACTCGGATTGGTTCTCGATTATTTTAGATGATCGGATGTTACTAGATGAGTCCGATCTATTTTCGATTATTTTGGAAGATCGAATGTTTGTTGAATCGGTATTATCAATATTGTAATCCGATTCGTTCACGTTTTGAATCTGCTCTGTAGTCAGAGAATTTCTCTTTTGAATCACGTCAGACAAAGATGCAGTACTCGATCTCTTTCGAACAGTTCTGTCAATCTTACTGTTTCTCCTTTTCGTGTCGTAGTTCAAGTTGGACTTGACTTCGTCATCAATCTCGTTCTGTTTGATGCTGAGTAGCTTGTCCACAAAGTCCTCTCCAGAATCAATCGCCTCCAGATTTTTACCGGAAATTATTTTGCTAGATGACATCACAGTCTTGCTGGAGCTAGACTTGGATGAGACAGTTCGGCTGGATGTTGAATATGACGTCACATTGCCGACCTGTTTTACAGAGGAAGACACAGACGTGTCTTGCTTCTGTTTGGAGACGGCTTGGAAGCTGGTGTTGTCATCTTTGTAAGAGGAGTTCTGAACCAGGTCGGTGCTCTCTTGCAGCTTGGTGCTCTTGTCAATGACGCCATCTCTTGAGTTATCAGTGGAGGAGAAGGCCTGAGCCTCCTGGGCTTTCAGAGTAATGTTCTCGTTGTCCCTGGCCAGGACAGCAGAGGACTGCCGCTCCGCAGATTCTGTCACGGTGTTGCCCTCTGTGTTGGTCGTGTAGTTCGCTGTCTGACTGGTTGTCCAGTCTTGACTGTTGGGCAGAACCACCGTGTTGTTGTCCATGAGCTTGATGTCGTACGACTTGTTGTTGTAGCTGTCGTTGCGAATGATTTTACCATTGATGTCCCGCGTGGGGGACTCGGAGTCTCGGATCTCTTTGGACTTCAAGGTCATGTAGCCCTGGTCCTGGATGGAGTCCATGTGGGTCTTGGTGGCCGTGTGCTTCCTGTTGGTCTCCTGGATGATGTTGGAGGAAGACCTGACGCTCACATTGCTGCTGTCGTCGCTCGTGTAGATGTTCTTCAGTCTGGACTCCCGCAGCTTGTAGAGACGGACGCGGATTTCTTTCTTCTTGGCGAAATCCTCCGTGTTTGACCACTGAAACAAATGAAATAGACTTGTTGAAACTTCAACCTGTTATTATTATTATTATTATATAATTCTTTATTAGATACAAAAGGACATTATGTACATATAAATAATAATTTTAACAGTGAAAAATCAAAAAAACAATATATACAATAAAAATGAAAAAGAATAGAAAATATTTGAAAACATAAATGTCCTAACTAAAGGGCGGGGTTATTGCCTATGGCAATCTCTTCCACCCAAGTGTTGATATCATTTCACTTATTTTAGCCAAAGTTTTACTTTCTTTGTGTAAGCGAGACCTTGTTCTGAGTGTAATAGTAATAAAAACATGACTTTGGTTAAAAAAAAATCATACAAATACAATCATAGTTACGTTTGAAATAGAAATAATTCACTTTCAAACTAAAAGGTTGAACAAAATAACACAGTGTGGGAAAAATGAAAACCTTGTTTACTAGTGCGAATATCCTACTCCTGATTCACTTCTTTCATGACCGAATAATGTCAAACTACGCCTTTATGTGTACAAAATCTATATATATAAAATCCATTTACATTCATTCATAATCCACGCAGAGCCTAAACGGCTGGGCCGATTGACTTGAAATTTTGCAGGAAGCTTCCCCTTATGATGTAGGGGCGTACTAAGAACGGATCTTTTGAAGGAAACAGGGGTTCTCAACTTATGGCCAAAAATTAACATTCATTCAAAATCAACGCAGAGCCTAAACGGCTGGGCCGATAGACTTGAAATTTTGCAAGAAGCTTCCCCTTATGATGTAGGGGCGTACTAAGAACGGATTTTTTGAAGGAAACAGGGGTTCTCAACTTATGGCCAAAAATTAACATTCATTCATAATCAACGCAGAGCCTAAACGGCTGGGCCGATTGACTTGAAATTTTGCAGGAAGCTTCTCCTTATGATGTAGGGGCGTACTAAGAACGGACTTTTTTTTAAGGAAACAGAGGTTCTCAACTTATGGTCAAAATTAGTCATTTTTAGAGTGTTAAATTGTCAGCTTCTCAAAAGGGTTGAGCTGAATGACTTGAAATTAGGCAGAAAACTTCTCTCAGTGATGAAGAAGCTTACTATGAAAGGATTTTTCAAAGATAACAGGGGTCCTCAACTTATGGACAAAAGTAGACATTTTAGCGTCTTGCAAGATTCTCAAAACGGTTGAGCCGAATGACTTGAAATTTGGCAGACAGCTTTTTTTGTGAGGTAGGGGAATAATAAGAAACAAATTTTAAAAGAAAATAGGGGTTCTCAGCTTATGGTCAAGCTGGATGGCGAATACTGTGTTTTTCGACTCATGAAAGATACTCTCCTGTCATACATTTGGCCGTCCACTTTGAAAATGCACAAAGGGTAGTTTTTACAACCGAAAATGTCCAACAGAGAATTGACAACCCTCCTAAAACAACATTAATGGCGTTTTTCCAACTATACAACCAGGATGAATTTGCAAAGACTTTTTTATAATGAAGTACCAGCATTTTATGTGTGGAAAAACAACATGTTCCAAAGAAGGAAAAAAAGATCAATTGTTCCAGGACATCTGGGTGTAAAAAAAGACCACGTTCTTGGTAAAATTTATACCGTACATCCGAATGACTCAGAATGTTTCTACCTACGATTACTTCTACATAAAGTGCGAGGACCTACTTCATTCAGAAGCCTCAAAATGGTAGGTGGCATTGAATACCCTACGTTCCATGCTGCATGCCTAGCCATGGGTTTGTTACTTGATGATGCGCAAGCAATGTGAACATTATTACCAACAGAACTTATTTGGCAGAAATTTCATACAACACGTTTCAAATGAGGTCTTTCGTCTCTGAAAAAGTGCCATTACTCAATAGTGAACAGAGATACGTGTATGAAACTGTACTTCAGAGCGTCACTTCATCTCTTAATTCTGTAGGTAATAATTTGTTCTTCCTAGATGCTTCAGGTGGAACTGGAAAAACATTCTTAATAAACCTTTTGTTAGCTACAATACGCAAAGATGGAAATATTGCCATTGCTGTTGCATCGTCCGGTATTGCCGCCACATTGATAGAAGGAGGCCGCACTGTTCATTCTGCTTTGAAATTGCCGCTCAATTTAAATTCAGTAGATACACCAAGCTGTACTATTGGAAAGCAAAGTGATATGGCCAAAGTTCTCAGGGATTTCAAGTTGATCGTATATGATGAATGTACAATGACTCATAAAACTGGCTTAAGGACACTGGACCGTACTCTACAAGACATTCGTGGTGTTAAAAATCTTATGGGTGGTAAAACTGTGCTACTGTCTGGAGATTTTAGACAAACTTTACCCGTTGTTCCACGTGGAACAAGGGGTCACGAAGTGAAGGCATGTTTAAAATCATAAATTATGTGGCCACAGATAACTGTTCTTTCTTTAAAGTTGAATATGCGTGTACAGTACACCTTCACGCTGATCAAAATGCAGAAGTTTTTTCGAAGCTTTTGCTTCGGATAGGTGATGGACAGTTACCTGAACAAAATGAAAAAATTGTAATTCCTACCGAACACTGTCAGTCATTAGTCGATTACAACACCTTCCTAGACACTATCTACTCCAATCTAGATGACCCAAGTGTTGTTGTCCCTGTTTTGCAAAAGATAAGAGCCATACTAACACCAAAAAATGATAATGCTCTGGAAATTAATAATGACTTATTAAAAAGAATGCCCTCTGAACTATCAACTTACGAATCCGTAGACACTGTTGTGGAAGAGGAAGAAGCCATCCATTACCCAACCGATTTCTTAATACACTAAATCCTCCTGGCTTGCCACCCCATCGGCCATGCCTTAAGTTTGGAGCACCAATAAATAAGAAATATGAGACCCCCGAAATTGTGTAACGGCACGCGGCTTCAAATTACATCCTTAAAAAAAACATTATCGAGGCAGTTATATTCACAGGGGCTGGTGCAGGTGAAACGGTATATGTACACAGGATTTTTTTGTCGGTACGGGGGTTCGAACCCGGGACCTTCCGCATCGTAAGCGAGTGCTTAACCACTGAGCTATTTGTGTGCTCATTTAATCTGTTTATTAGCAACTATGCACTTGGGTTCTTTTTTTTTAATGGAAGGCAGGAACAAATCTTTCAAAGACACCCAGATCCTGCCTGGGGTGTGGGATTTCCACCCACTAAAAACACACCTTCTCTCAAAGCTAACCGCACTTGGAACCGAAAAATATCATTACTTCAAGTGCGGCGCTGTAGGACACCTACTGATTTCGTTGTAGTGCCCTCCCATCTCTCTCTTGGGTTCTAATGTGATTTCCGACTACCACTTTAATTTCAAAAGAGTTCAATTCCCCAGAAAACTATGTTTTGCCATGACGATAAATAAGGCACAGGGGCAAACTCTCGAGCTAGCTGGAATTGACCTTAAAACGATTGCTTCTCCCACGGTCAGCTCTATGTTGCTTTTTCAAGAGTAAGGTCTGCCAAGTCCCTCATTGTGTTACAGCCAGATGGTATAACAAAGAACCTGGTGTATAAAGAAGTGCTTCAATAACCATAAAACTTATGCAGCGGCGGTGGCCATGCCTTAACTAAAATGTGGCCATGCCTTGGCCACGCGAAGCGGGCGTAGCCCGCTAGTATTACTATAAAAATCCAACAAAACAAAAAAAAAAATCTTGATCGCAAGAAGGAACTGTTCTTGAATTTCAAGACAAGCTTTACAAACTTGTTGGTTGAAAGAAATTTATGCATCCTCCTCCACAGCTATTGAGTTGGTTCTTTATTTATATCAGTCTATAGTCTCCATTATTATGTATAGTCTCTACATATATCAGTCTATAGTCTACATAATTATGTGTACTCGTAGTCTCTACATATAGTCTGAATAATTATGTTAAACATATATCAGTCTATAGTCTACTCCTCCGTACTCGTTTCCCTAACTTGTTGTTTGCCATAAACTGCATTCTCTGGTGGTCATTACGGAAAAGCACTTGGGAAGATTAGCTAGTAACTTCTCCCCAGGTAATTTGTCCAATGGATAATTATTTTCTATTGGCTAATTCAGAAAGTGACGTGTTCCTATAAATAGAGTCTCCCGGTACTATCGTGTTACATTGAAACTATGGCTTTGTCAGGGTCGAACAATGTGTAACATTTGTAACAATAATAAGCCAACATCGATGGTGCTTTGAATGCACCGGTTCTCGTGGGATCAGCGAAGATAAGCAACGTTCAGCGAGGTGAAAACTTCGTTATGCTGGCATTCCGGCCCAACCCAGACTGACTGAGGTCAATGTGGGTAGCTGGTTTGTGAGTTTCCTACAAATGCAGGGTAACACCCGCATTTTGATATGACCATCCAGTTGAAAGCGATGTTAAACCCAAATTAAAATGAAAAATAAAAAAAGTGTAAAATTAATTTATGGAGTCCCGTGACCAAGTAGTGTAGTGCATTAACATTATACGCACGTCGCACAGTGACCTGGTTCGAATCCCAGCTGGTTAAAATATTTTCTACTCTCTTTTGTACTTACAAACTTTCCAGGTTCAAAGCATACATCGTGAGGAAAAATAAGTAGTTAAAATAATAATAATGAAGAATAATGTGAAATATTTAATTAAAGAGGATCTTACTCGTAGTTTAGCTGTGCTAACCACAAAAAATGTGAAGAGGCCTTGTGACTCACCCCTCCTAGATCTATTATTTATTTCTCAAGAAAATTTCGGGGAGCTAGTTCATATCAATAGACGTGAAAACATTAGGGTATACCATGCATTTTTTTATGACATACTAAGTTAATGCCGAAAAAACTCAGTGTCTCGGAACCCGCAACACTGAACCCACCCCTGATTATTCTAGCACAACGCCTCCGTGACTGATTCTTGAGAAGCTTCCAATAGAAGAACATTATAGACATCAAGTGCCGTCATAGATTACACCTACATAATAATATTGACAAATTATAATAAATTAATAATTAAATCAGTTTACTCCATTTGAACAAATTGGTAACAAAATATTAATCAATAGGTTTTCTTCCAAATAACCTAGCTTATCTTCTTTTGATTAACTAACCACATCTGAATTATGAATTATTATTGGTGCTGATAATGAATCGGATTTTTCTCTGACATTAGAGATTTCAAATTTTACATTAATAATTAATTATTAAGAAAAACTAATTATTACTATTGCACATTGCATAATTATTAGTATGTAGGCGCTCATAAAAAGGTTATTTTTTACAAAGCTGTTAAAGCTGTATCTCATAATTTCCCTCTCTTTTTCTCTCTATACTTCTGTCTTTCTCACTCTCCCTATCTCTCTCTCTCTCTCTCTCTCTTTTTTTACTATGTACCATTAAAATTGTAAAAATAAAATGAAAATATTCAATTCTGTCTCTCCCTCTCTAGAATTATCTATAGACTACACTCGTACTATTGAATCAAATAATGAATAAAATTAAAATCGAATCAAAATGTCTCTCTCCCTCCCTCCCTCCCTCCCTCCCTCTCTCTCTCCCTCCCTCCGTCCCTCTCTCTCTCCCTCCCCCTCTCTCACTCTCTCTCTCTCCCACCCTCTCTCTCACTCTCTCTCTCCCTCTCTCACTCCCACCCTCTCTCTCTCTCTCCCACCCTCTCTCTCTCTCTCTCTCTCTCTCACCATGCGGCGTAGTTGGTCCTCATCCTGGATGTTGGCTATGTCCGTTACTATATCCGCCATCTTCTACTTCTCGTCTGAAACAAAGAAACAAATTTCACAAATCAATAATTTATTACTTAACTATAATGACTCATTTTTGCAACCAAAGTTGCAGTCAAGATCTCGATCACAACTGGCTTTTACTAAATCTTCGCTGAACCCGTGACGCTGAACCGACCTCCAGGTTACAAGTCCGCCGCCTTATGGATCAAGCTCCAAGGTCGGTCCAAGGAGTCAGTTCAAATCAATCTAGGAATGACACCTCATCCATATTGGTGATTGATAGCAACGAGCCCAATATACTCGCTGCATTACCCCTCTGTATGGCGAGAGATTTTTTTTTTGTTTTGAAAGGGAGATTCGCAACCAAAGTCAAATCAATTTTGTGTATAACAGTAAAATAAATTTTATTTAGGAGGGTAACCATGTGATTTCATTTTGGTATTATGCCATAAAAAAATTAAATTTATTTTGTGTAGGTTTTGAAAAGGTTAATTTTTGCAACTCTGTGCAAACTTAAAATCAATTAATGTAAATTATCAATAATAACCAGAATAACGCGCGTGTGCAGAGTCACTAATGGAGGAATTTAATCAAGAACATAATGGTTAAATGTACCAACAAATAGATAATAATATTGATACACATAGATAGAAGATAGATGTGAAATCTCCTACGTAAAAATCATGAAAGTCACAGAGCATCTTCCTAGCATGAGGATAATAAACAACATTAAGCATGATTAATATGCCGTATTTATAATCAACAATGTTCTTCTAGCAATAATTTAATATTCCAAGACAAAAGAACAACAAAAACAACAATTTAAACAACAATAACAACTACAAAAACACAACAACAACACTAACACCGCCAACAACAACAACACCAACAAACCAACAGGAACACGAACAAGAACACGAACAAGAACAGCAACAACAACAACAAAAACACCAACAGGAACACGAACAAGAACAGCAACAACACCAACAACAACAAAAACACCAACAACAACAAAAACACCAACAGGAACACGAACAAGAACACGAACAAGAACACGAACAATAACAGCAACAACACCAACAACAACAAAAACACCAACAGGAACACGAACAAGAACACGAACAATAACACGAACAATAACAGCAACAACACCAACAACAACAAAAACACCAACAGGAACACGAACAAGAACACGAACAAGAACACGAACAATAACAGCAACAACACCAACAACAACAAAAACACCAACAGGAACACGAACAAGAACACGAACAATAACACGAACAATAACAGCAACAACACCAACAACAACAAAAACACCAACAGGAACACGAACACGAACACGAACAAGAACACGAACAATAACAGCAACAACAACAACAACAACAAAAACACCAACAGGAACACGAACAAGAACACGAACAAGAACACGAACAATAACAGCAACAACACCAACAACAACAAAAACACCAACAGGAACACGAACAAGAACACGAACAATAACACGAACAATAACAGCAACAACACCAACAACAACAAAAACACCAACAGGAACACGAACAAGAACACGAACAAGAACACGAACAATAACAGCAACAACAACAACAACAACAAAAACACCAACAGGAACACGAACACGAACACGAACAAGAACACGAACAATAACAGCAACAACAACAACAACAACAAAAACACCAACAGGAACACGAACAAGAACACGAACAATAACAGCAACAACACCAACAACAACAAAAACACCAACAGGAACACGAACAAGAACACGAACAATAACAGCAACAACAACAACACCAACAGGAACACCAATTACAACAATACAACAACAACAACAACAACACATCATCAACAACACGAACAACAACACATCATCAACAACAACAACAACAACAACAAAAACAACAACAACAATAATAAAAAGACTCTCCAATCTTCCTGCTAGGTGGGTGTTGGCAATCTGGCATGGGGATTAGCTGGTCTGTTGTGGCATTGAGAGTGTTTTGTCTTAGGAATGAATGGATTAGAGATATGTAATTTCATAATGGGAATAATTATAACTATTACTTCCGACAGATTTCTAATATCAGAAATAGGAAGTACTATGTTCGTTTTTGTATTAAAAAAAATTGCTGTTATTTCAATTTTCATATTTCTGGACGTTTCATAACCTTGTGAGCAACTTTGGTTTCGTATTTGTCTGTCTATCTGTCGATTTCTTGTGACGCTTAAATCACATAATCATAGGAGACGTTTTGCAGATGGTCCCATTATAAACTCATCAACTTTGCACCAGGGCGAGCGCAGCGTTTCTTGTTGATAGAAAGCATGCGCCTGACAACTATTTCGTGTTCTCGAAATGCACCATCAGTTCTCATTCCGTCACTGAAGATAAGCAACGTCCAGCGAGGTTAGATGGATGATATACCATTCAGTTTCAAAACCCTCGTGATGTTGGCTATTTCGCCGCCACTCAAGCTGGGTAAGGTTAATTTTTGTAGATGTTTTGTGATATTCCAGCGAGTGAATGTTTAAGACCTTCGTCTTGACCACTGGATAACTGTTAACTGGTGCATCCAACAAGGCATCCACGCTGACTCACTAATGACAAGCTTTAAATCGCCTGAATTTCTGGGTGGGCTTGTCTTCCTCTCTATCTCTCTCTCTCTCTTTGTCTCTCTCTCTCTTTGTCTCTCTCTCTCTCTCTCTCTCTCTGTCTCTCTCTCTCTCTCTCTATCGGCCTCTCTCTCTCTCTCATTCTTTCTCTCTCTCTCCAAAAAGTTAGCATTAGCTTAGGGGATGTAATTTATGTAAATGTATAAAAAATTAAATATAAATAAATGAAATGTTCAAAATCAAATCAATCTCTCTCTCTCTCTCTCTCTCTCTCTCTCTCTCTCTCTCTCTCTCTCTCCTCTTTCTCTCTCTCTCTTCTCTTTCTCTCTCTCTCTCTTTCTTTCTCTCTCCTGTCCTTCACAGTTTTCCTGTTTAGGTCCTATGGTTTGATTATTCAGTTTCAATGAGAAGATAACATCTATCTTTCTATGTAGCCGAGTACCAAACAACCAAGTATCGCTATGAGGATCTAAACTATCTCAACATTGCCATGAGAACGTTATGACAATGGACAAGATTTGCCTGATCTGTGCAAGATAAAGTTGGCTGAGTGAGCATATAATATTATGTATTTATAGACATTATTATGTATATAAATACAATAATACAAATAAATACATAATGTATATTAATACATTATGTATTTATTGAGGCTTTTGTACTTTGATTTATCAAAAATATTTATACGAATAAAAATACAACAATTTAGATATTCATACATAACCCTTACTAACAACAATGTATGTAGAATTAGATCGCGTGCTCTAAATAGTGAGAAAAAAATATCTCTCAATATTTTCAGCATTTAACATTTCACTCTTGGATACATTAAAGTTTAAACATTTTACACTAAATTTTAGACGTGACCAGGATTCGAACCCCGACCTCCTGAATCAGAGCTCAGCTCCGAGGTCCAGCATCTTAACAATTTATATTCCAGTCAGTTCGTGACAGAGATAAATACTAATTATTGACCATTATAGATCGATCTAGCGGTCACTTGTTAGTCATAGGGCCATATATCTCGTGCAAGGTACCTGCTGACATTGTAACTGCTTGTCTGGGGCACAGAGACATATTGGCGTATGGTATGGAGGTGATACATAGCTGCCTAGTAAGTTATACAGGGTGTTGAGGGTCGGAATGCCAGTCTCCGTGGCTTAATGGTTGTGACTACTGCCCGTAGTCCAGAGATCCCGAGTTCGATCCCCGGTTGGAGCAGACTTTTCGAAAAAAAATCTGTTCCCTCCAAACACGTGAGGCTGGCATTTCCGGCCCTACCCAGGCTGGGTGAGGTTAATGTGGGTAGCTGGTACGATTTCCAGCGAATGGAGGGTAAAACCCCCGTCCTGTCTATCTCAAGTTAGGACGTTAAAACCAAATAGAATGAATGGACATGAAAGGAGCCTAGACATTGGATCTGGGCGTCCATATTATCCTCTCACCACCGTGATTTAGGTATCAACACCTATCTCACGGACACGGAATTATTATTATTATTAGGGTCGGAATCAAAAACCATGTATGTAGGTACCAGGCGCAGCCGGTGCTAAGGAGCTGTGGAACTGCAGCACCCCCAGACAAAAGAAAAAGGGAGGATAACCTCAAGTCCTAGCTCGTACACAATGAAAATTATCACACATTTCTCGATTATTTAATGCACACTCAAATTAATGAGGAAAAATTCATGCACTGGGTGGAATTCGAACCAACGGGATCCCTACTCTACCTGGATTACCAGACTAGCACGTTAACCACTTGACTGCCAGTGCACTTATTGTGAAAGTAGTCACCGTGCCAGAGCGAGTTAGCGCGCTAGGCATTGCACACACGGTGACCTGGGTTCGATCCCCGGCGGGGCAGGATTTTTTCTGCTCTGTACTTGGGTGTTCGCGGTCCACTCATACCTCGTCAGGAAACTGAGTAGCTGCTTTAATGTGAGCAGCGACCAGTGGCGGAATTATAGGCAAAAATAAGATATTAGGATTATAAAGATATGGAAAAGTCCTATAATTCTGCGCTACCCACTAAAATTGTGATATAATAACACAAAGAAACACATTTATTTATATAATTATTTTAAAGAAAAGAACAACTAACAGTATGCTTGACAATTGCTTGTCCGCTTCAGTAACAGAGTTCAAGCTGCACCCACACCCTGTAGGTACACATTAGCCACTCGTCAAATCCTAACCATCTGATTTGTATGTCTAGGTCACTGCTTGGCTGCCTCAGTGGCTAAACCCAGGGATGAAGTGCTTTGCGCCCTTATAAGGAAGCTTGGACCACGGAGTCTGCGATACAGGGTGTCTGAAAAGTGTGAAGGTGATGTGGAGATACAGGGTGTCTGACAACAAGTTGTGAAGGTGATGTGGAGATACAGGGTGTCTGACAACAAGTTGTGAAAGTGATGTGGAGATACAGGGTGTCTGACAAGTTGTGAAGCTGATGTGGAGATACAGGGTGTCTGACAAGTTGTGAAGGTGATGTGGAGATACAGGGTGTCTGACAACAAGTTGTGAAGCTGATGTGGAGATACAGGGTGTCTGACAACAAGTTGTGAAGCTGATGTGGAGATACAGGGTGTCTGACAAGTTGTGAAGCTGATGTGGAGATACAGGGTGTCTGACGACAAGTTGTGAAGCTGATGTGGAGATACAGGGTGTCTGACAAGTTGTGAAGCTGATGTGGAGATACAGGGTGTCTGACAAGTTGTGAAGGTGATGTGGAGATACAGGGTGTCTGACAAGTTGTGAAGGTGATGTGGAGATACAGGGTGTCTGACAAGTTGTGAAGGTGTTGTGGAGATACAGGGTGTCTGACAAGTTGTGAAGGTGATGTGGAGATACAGGGTGTCTGACAAGTTGTGAAGGTGATGTGGAGATACAGGGTGTCTGACAACAAGTTGTGAAGGTGATGTGGAGATACAGGGTGTCTGACAAGTTGTGAAGGTGATGTGGAGATACAGGGTGTCTGACAACAAGTTGTGAAGCTGATGTGGAGATACAGGGTGTCTGACAAGTTGTGAAGGTGATGTGGAGATACAGGGTGTCTGACAAGTTGTGAAGGTGATGTGGAGATACAGGGTGTCTGACAACAAGTTGTGAAGCTGATGTGGAGATACAGGGTGTCTGACAAGTTGTGAAGCTGATGTGGAGATACAGGGTGTCTGACAACAAGTTGTGAAGCTGATGTGGAGATACAGGGTGTCTGACAAGTTGTGAAGCTGATGTGGAGATACAGGGTGTCTGACAACAAGTTGTGAAGCTGATGTGGAGATACAGGGTGTCTGACAAGTTGTGAAGGTGATGTGGAGATACAGGGTGTCTGACAAGTTGTGAAAGTGTTGTGGAGATACAGGGTGTCTGACAAGTTGTGAAGGTGATGTGGAGATACAGGGTGTCTGACAAGTTGTGAAGCTGATGTGGAGATACAGGGTGTCTGACAACAAGTTGTGAAGGTGATGTGGAGATACAGGGTGTCTGACAACAAGTTGTGAAGGTGATGTGGAGATACAGGGTGTCTGACAAGTTGTGAAGGTGATGTGGAGATACAGGGTGTCTGACAAGTTGTGAAGCTGATGTGGAGATACAGGGTGTCTGACAAGTTGTGAGGGTGATTTGGAGATACAGGGTGTCTGATAAGTTGTGAAGCTGATGTGGAGATACAGGGTGTCTGACAAGTTGTGAAAGTGTTGTGGAGATACAGGGTGTCTGACAACAAGTTGTGAAGGTGATGTGGAGATACAGGGTGTCTGACAACAAGTTGTGAAGGTGATGTGGAGATACAGGGTGTCTGACAACAAGTTGTGAAGGTGATGTGGAGATACAGGGTGTCTGACAACAAGTTGTTAAGGTGATGTGGAGATACAGGGTGTCTGACAAGTTGTGAAGGTGATGTGGAGTTATAGGGTGTCTAATAAATTAGTTTAAAAGGACGGGCTGTTGCCTGCGACAATCTCCTCCACCCAACACTTAAAAAAAGTTCTGTCCCTTCCTGCCCTTCAGGGGGTGTAACAGTTGTAACACTACGAGCTTCTATCGTGGCACCGACCTCAGTAGCTTGATCGATAAGGCGGCGGACTTGTAACCTGGAGGTCGGTGGTTCAACTCCCGGTTTCAGCGTAGATTTAGTAACGCGAGTTTCAGTAGTTGTGATATCACTAAAGTGATTAACACAAATATGATAACTTTTTTTTCTATCGTGGCTATTGACTCATGGCTACGAAATAGAAACACTAATCTACAGGGAAACAGCTACGATATACGATCCTGTAGTTATCACCTTGACTACCATAAATGACCATAATGTACTGGCTAAGTACTTTCTAATTTAGTTAAAGATATCATATTCGTGTTAATCACTTTCGTGATGTCACAACTACATTTTTTAACTACTCAAACTCGCTTTACTAAATCTTCGCTGAACTCGGGACTTGAACCAGCGACCTCCAGGTTACAAGTCCGCCGCCTTAACGATCAAGCTACTGAGGTCGTTAAAAAGGAACACTAACCTACAAGGAAAGAGGTAGGAAGAAACCCTGTAAATATCACCTTGTCTGTCATAACTGACCATATAGTGTAAGCTCTTGCTAAGTATTTAAATCCTAGCAGTAATTACAGGTGACAAGTTTTATGACAGGCCTGTTAGGCCGATAGGTTCTTATTATGTTGACAAACGTCGAATCAAGTTAAAAAGCGAAAAGGTGATTCTGGTGAGAGGACAAAAGAGAGAGAGAGAGGAGAAGAAGGGAGAGAAGAGAATAGATGAGGATAAAGAAATGGACTAAAACAATTTTTTTTTATAATACCTAAAGAAGAATATTTAGATTATTTTAATTTATATGCAACTTGACAAGAAATTTCTAACTATTTTTTTTTATAATACGAAGATAACTATAATAAAGTAAAAGAGAGAGAAAAGAAGAGAATAACGAGAGAGGAGAGAGAGATAGATAAGAGAGAGAGAATGAGATATATGAGAGAAAGAAAGAGAGATAGATGAGAGAGAGAGAGATACTGACATATTCACAAGTGGGAGTCTGAATTGGCGTAGGTCAGTCTGGTAAAGTTTAGATAAAATAAATTAATGATAATAACAACCTGCAAATTAAAATTTAGTACATATACATAAATAATTCTGTACAGTGTACTCTATATAAATGTATACAGTCATCCATACATACAGGGTGGGGCAAAAGTCTGGAAACCCCTGAATAACTTTCGAATGGCTTCTTCGGTAAAATTAAAATTTTGTACGGTAAACCGGGCTAATAAGACCTTTTTTTAGAGTGGGGTTAATTTTTGTTACCGGCCCCCATGTCGGGGCCAGGGGGGCCAACTTCATTTTTTTAAATACGAACCCCCACCTTGTGATACATTTTTGGAAAGGTCTTTAAATAAGAAATACATTGGTGTAAATTTTATTTTTTTAATATTAACTGTTTGAAAATGGCGTCCAACTTTGTGTATGCAGAAAAGTCTGGAAACCCCTAAATATCTTTCGAAAGGGCTTTCTGAATAAATTTAAAATTGTGTACGGTAATCCTTGGTAATAAGACCTTACATTAGCATGGGACCGATTTTTTTTACCGGCCCCCACGTCGGGGCCAGGGGGGCCAACTTCATTTTTTTTAAATACGAAACCCCACCTTGCGATACATTTTTGGAAAGGTCTAATTACCCCGACTTACCGTGCACAATTTTAAATTTACTGAAAAAGTCCTTTCAAAAGATATTTAGGGGTTTCCAGACTTTTCTGTATACACAAAGTTGGACGCCATTTTCAAACAGTTAATATTGAAAAAATAAAATTTACACCAATGTATTTCTTATTTAAAGACCTTTCCAAAAATGTATCGCAAGGTGGGGGTTCGTATTTAAAAAAATGAAGTTGGCCCCCCTGGCCCCGACATGGGGGCCGGTAACAAAAATCGACCCTACTCAAAAAGAAGGTCTTATTAGCCCGGTTTACTGTACAAAATTTTAATTTTACCGAAGAAGCCATTCGAAAGTTATTCAGGGGTTTCCAGACTTTTGCCCCACCCTGTAGAATACATAATTCTGTAGAACTCAAGACCTTGGCTACATCTCTAAATTTATTTCCGTCTGAAGACAGGTATCGAACTGGAGTTCATCCACTAGTAATGATTTTCTTTTCTTATTTAGTAATTTCTATATCTTTTTTTTGTATAAGGCGTTATTCACACCTCGGCCGAGATGTTTGATAAGTTACTAACACGATTCGTATTCGCAAAAAATTTACACGCTCAAACTTCTTTGGGGTGAAAAAAAACCATTTTTTGTGCATATCAAGTCCATTCGTCAAATAAAAGTTGTTAGCAGTAGTTATCATTTTTGTGTTGATCACTTTCATGATATCACAACTACTCAAACTCGCTTTACTAAATCTACACTGAAACCGGGACACGAACTACCGACCTCCAGGTTACAAGTCTGTCGCCTTGTCGATCAAGCTACTGAGGTCGGTATAAAAAGTAATAGGTACTCTCCAGTTCACTACAGTATTTATATTTTAAACAATCCAGCTTACTTACAAATTTTATTTTCAATGAACTGGATTCGGTTACATTTTAAGTTACGTTTAAATTAAATTCAATTTTGTTACAAGAAATTACATAGTTCTGTTGTTATCTTGTCATAACGTAAAGTCGCCTGAGTTTGATCATCATGACTAGTGACTAGCCTGCTGGATGCTTGATTAATCTGCCTTAACCACCTCTATCAGCTATCAGAACCACAATCTCCTTATATCCAGATCTTATCTCGGCCATGCCTCTAAACACTCTAATCAGATCCGCGTGATTGCCAGCGTGAGAGAATGATAACTACAGTAACATTTACCAATAATTATGAACTGTGTAAAAAAAAATATATAAATGTATAGTTAAGGATTTTCTTAACTATACATTTATATTTAAAAATAAATATAAATAACCTATGGTAAACAATAATATGCATATTCTTACAAAATTTCATCGAAATCGGGTGTACCGTTCACGAGATATAAGCGTTTAAGTAAAAAGTTAGTGGTAAGGCGCATGGTCTCTTTCACCCAGAACCGCTGGTATGAATTCAATGAATTTAAAATGGGACCATCTACAGAGTGTCTCCTAGATGTGTGCAAAATTTCATCAAAATCAGTCGAGTAGTTTCCGAGATTTGCGCGTTACTAGGAATCGTTTTAACAGACAGACCGACACAAAACCAAATTTACTCAGTAGGTTATGAAACGTCCAGAAATATAAAAAAAATTGAAATCGGAGCAAAAAATATTTTTTTTTACAAAAACGAACAGAATACTTCCGATTTCTAATATTAGAAATTTCTCGGAAGTAATATAAATGTATAGTTAAAGTTGAAATTAAAAAGATGTGTAATTAATGTATAACCGACCTCAGTAGCTTGATCGATAAGGCGGCGGACTTGTAACGAGGAGGTCGGTGGTTCAAGTCCCGGTTTCAGCGTAGATTTAGTAAAGGGACTTTGAGTAGTTGTGATATTACGAAAGTTATTAACACAAATTTAATAATTATGATAACTTAAAAAAATAATGATTATGAACTACACCCGTTAGCTCAATGGTAAAATACTCGCTTGCCAAGCGGAATATCACGGGTTAGAGCCCCGAGCCGACAAAAAATTGTATTTAAATTTTTGTTACAATTGTTTGTAAGGGATACCTACTGGTGCGATCTTGGACCAGCACCTAAATAGGAAGTACTTACTTTCCGTGTCCATGAGTGTTGTCATGGTGGTGGAAGGATTCAGTATAAACAGAAGACAGTATAAACAGAAGACAAGATTGATGGGGTATTAACCCCTGTGGACGCCCAGAAGCAGGGTAAAACCCCCGTCCTAATCAGGACGTTAAATCAAATAGAATCGGTGGTGCTAGGAAGGGCATCCAGCCGTAACAATGTGCCGCAACTAACCAACCTCAAACCATGAGGTTGAACCTCAACCCAGGTCACGGTGCGTGCAATGCCTAGCGCGGTAAGTCACTCTGCCACGGTGACTATAATTCAGACAAATCGAATTTCTAAATAAAAATTAAAATATTCAATGGTCTAATTTAAAAAGATATATATAACAGGTTTAAACCCCATGTACATGCATATAGTACATTTTTGTGTACAAGGAGATACATGAACAAAAAGATATACCTTTAGACTTACATATTTTATAGGTCTATGATCAGGCGCGGCCGGTGGGAAATTTTTTGGGGGTGCTACCACATAAACCAGACTAAAATGGGGTATTTAGAGTCGTTCTTTCAGTATCTAAAGAGTTTGAGTTTGTTTACCATACTAATCATACCTTATTATTATGCATTCATTATTCTAAAAAATTGTGACGATTTTCATTGTATAAGAGCTAGGTCTTGAGAAAATCCTTTCATTTTCTTTTCGTCTGGGGGAGCTGCATTTCCGCAGCTCCTTAGCACCGGCCGCGCCTGTCTATGATAATGATTCATGTTGTTGTAGAGATATCAGCCCCGCACAAGTGACATAGCCCTGGGCTCTAGGAAACAATTTGACGGTCAAATGAAACCACCTGAACCAATTGTCTGAACCACTTACTGGAGTGTTGTGTTTAGGACAGGGAGTGGTCATGAGTAATGAGATAGAATTGGCTGGAACTATGTGATACAGTATGGGCATAATGCAATATCAACAGTATCAACTGAAGAGTACAACAATACCTACTTATATAGGAACAAAAGGAAGAACAAAATATGTATTTTTTTAATGAAACCATTATTATTATTATAATTATTATTAAAGAAATAAATGCATTAGAGTTATCATATTTGTTTACATCACTTTCGTGCTATCATAACTACTCAAACTCGCTTTACTAAATCTACGCTGATACCGGGACTTGAACCACCGACCTCCAGGTTAAAAGTCCACCGCCTTATCGATCAAGCTACTGAGGTTGGTTATTCATTAATTATACATTAAATACACATCTTTGTAATTTTAACTTTAACTATAGATTTATATTAAAAATCAATAGTAACAATATGTAATAAAACCGACCTCAGTAGCTGGATCAATAAGGTGGCGGACTTGTAGCCTGGAGGTCGGTGGTTCAAGTCCCGGTTTCAGCGTAGAATTAGTATTCTACCACCGAAAGTCTCGGTGGTAGAATACTAATTCTACGCTGTAAGTGATTAACACAAAATAATATGATAAAAAAAAATTAGAAGTAGCAGAATATAGTAAATTTAATATAAGATCTGAATGTTAACAAGGCCGTATTTAGAGGGGTCTACTGTGACCTATAGTCTAGCGGGGGGACTTTAAACAGTGAGAAAACCGACGTTCCACTAGAGGACTATAAACAAAGAACAGACTAGTCAATTCCTGCAAGCCAGGCTAGCTTGGAGTTTACCAAGGGTTTAATGCCAAGAAAAAGTCTAAGTCCTCACGGTGGTTGATCGCACATAGAAATTTGTAATTCAGGACGAGGTAACTTACGTTGTCTGGAGACCATCACTCCCCCAGCTGTAGCCAAGCTGTCTACAACAACAACAACAACAACTGGGTTGGGTGGAAGAGATAGCCAATAATAGCGACATATAGTTAGGACATTCATTTAAAAATTTAAAAATTATTATGTGTGTAGTCTGGCTGGGGGACTATAAACAGTGGTAGAAGTGCTGAGTCATTCCTCCACTGTCTGGCTCCCATCGTTCATGATGAGGTCACAATATAATTAGTAAGTAAGTTATCATATTTGTGTCAATCACTTGCGTGATATCACAATTACTCAAACTCGCTTTACTAAATCTACGCTGAAACCGGGACTTGAACCACCGACCTCAAGGTTACAAGTCCGCCGCCTTATCGATCAAGCTACAGAGGTCGGTTATAATAATGACGTATTTATCTAATTTTTTCTTCCACTTTATTCTTTACATTTTTTCTTTTTTTGTAATAAATTGTGATTTGTGCTGTACATAATATATGTAAATAATACAACTTCTCTGCTGTACATACATACTGTAGGTATACAACTGTTGTACATCTAATACAACTTCTCACTTTTCTATTTATACTGATACTGATATGTCTGTTGTCTAATAAATAATTTAATAATAATAACATCAACTATGACCCACCGCGTATATTCACAGGATATGTTACGAGCACTTAGGTTGGGACCATTGCATTGTGTGTAGTTAGGTATTTGTAATTGACTCTAACAGCCAAAGACAAGAGATAGGAGACTATGAGGAGAGGTCGGGTGGATGACAATATACTCCACATATGGGCATATTAATCGGAGAGGTTGCTCTAATGTATACTGAGTAATCCTTGTATACATAGAGTCTATTTATCTCTTTTCTATTATATTAAAGTGGTGTTTTTTCAACTTTATAGTTCTAAACACCATTAAAAATTTATGTAGTAAATACACTTTATATTCAGAAATAGCTTTTTATGAGACTTTATTGTTGTGTATTCAGGATTATACATCAATTTTTTTTTTTTTTTTGGCCACTGGTTTTGACATATAATATTATGAATGACCCGTCGAACATAGATCTCTTTTTCTTTTATAGGTGTACCTATTTCCCCCAACCTACTTGGAGTTGACATTGGTCAACCTCGTCCTTATTATTATTATGGTTGAGGTTGATGTTAAATTGTTAGAAAATGCTTTCAGCATTAACCTCGCCTAATAGTTACCTTACACTAAGAGGTCCTATTTTATTATCATATTAAACGACCTTAGTAGATTGATCGATAAGACGATGTAACCTGGATGTCAGTGGTTCAAGTCCCGGTTTCAGCGTAGATTTAGTAAAGCTAGTTTGAGTAGTTGTGATAACACGAAAGTGATTAACACTGAAAATTCGGCGCGAACAACCTGCCCCAGCAGAGTTCAAGCGCCTAAAAGGAAAAAAACAGGAGGTTATGAAACGTCCAGAAATATGAAAAAAATTGAAATCGGAGCGATAAAATATTTTTATTTTACAAAAACGAACACAATACTTCCGATTTCTAATATTAGAAATATATCGGAAGTAATATATGATAACTTTTTTTTAAAATTATTACATTAATTTCTTCGGAACAATAATATTGAGTTATGCAGGCGAGGACCTTATAAGGCACCAATTCCAACACCCTTTGTATGACTGCAGGTCAAACATAACACTTATCGAACTATCTATTTTCATCATCATAGGGTGGTGTCATCGTGAACGATGGTATCTATTTTACCGACATTGATTACTGGACTCGGTATCACGATTTTCAAGATCACATCCTATACTTAAGATCCTCTTAACTATAGGATGAAACTCATGAAACTAGTTTTATTACGGTCATAAAAAACTTATTAGTCAGCGTCGATGGCGCGTTGAATGCATCGTTTTCTCGTGGGATCACCGAAGTTAAGCAACGTCTAGCGAGGTGAAGACTTTGTGATGCTGGCATTCAAGCCCAACTCAGGTTGGGTGATATACTCAAGCAGAGATTTAGTACTCAAACCGATATTTTGCAACATTTTGTACTGAATTTTGATGGAAAATGTAGCAAAGAAATGGTTCATGTTTTGGGATTCGATTTGTTTCAGGTGCATTCAACGCGTCATAGTTTAGACTGCTTTAATTAGCCCAAAACCACACCACAACACAACATAACTATATCTTACGTGTACATACCTAAGTGAGTTTATTTCGTATTTTATCTCTCAAACTCCTGTGTAATAATAATAATAAAAATAGTAATAATAATAATAATATCGCCTTATTTATACTGCACGATTAAGACTATTAAGTCCCATTACTCTAGTAGTAAGCCCTAGACGCATTATTATGTGCTCAAAATCCCAAATGGGAGGATAACTCGTCATGGATAACTTGTCATGTCCCGAAAACTCTGGATTACTAGACCGCCGCCTTTACCTCTGAGCTACCGGGACTATGTAAACTTTGTAAACAAAAGCAAAAATTAAAATTACCTACATCACATTAGAATGAATGAAACAATCAAGATTATATCATCAGAGATTTACATTATGACTTGCAGAAATATAAATAATATTATTAGTTGCAGAATTAACAATTAAAACTCAGCAGATTCTCAGTGTGTGACAAGGTAGAAGACAGTACACCCACCTGTTGAATGTTCCAAGTCTCTTCGGTGACAAAAGAATAATAGCACTCTTCAGTGGAAGGTAACCACCAGGCGAGGATAATGCTCAAAGTAATTTGTATCACCTCACTCTCAGCGTCTTATTATTACGTGGTCACAAACTCAAATTAATGAGGAAAAATTCATGCACTGGGTGGGATTCGAACCAACGGATCCCCACGCTACCTCGATTACCAGACTAGCGCGTTAACCACTTGACTACCAGTGCACATATGTTAAAGAGTTAAGTGATAGAATTTAGGGTGTTCTCAAAGATGTAATAGAAGATTGTCTGTTCCGGTAGTCCAGGTAGTGTAGGGATCCGTTGGTTCGAATCCCACCCAGTGCATGAAATTTTCCTCATTAATTTGAGTTTGAGACCACATAATAAAAAAGTTCTGAGGGTTAGGTGGTAGAAAATACTTTGAGCATTAACCTCACCTGTGGTGGTTAACTACCAATAAAGAGTGTTATTATTATTAAGATACAAGTAGAGCTTTATAAAATTTAATAGCTCAGTACCAGTACATCGCCGATACAAAGGTTAAGTTAAGTTGAAATTTAAATCATGATTAGTTTTTCTAGCAAAGCTCTTTACAATTGTCTGATAGATGTGATGGATATGCCGTGCAGAATGGCAACCAGTCAAAGACTGGCAGCTCCTGTTATAATTTAATAAAAAATATAATTTGTTTCTCTCCTAGCGCAGATTTTCATGATTTATTTACTTTGTCAGATGATTTTTTTTTTTTCTTTCAAAAAATTACCCAAGATGTCGTAGAATGTCTCCTAAATTTTTCTATTTATAAAACTTGGACACCAAGTATAGAATACTGATGCTGTAGTTGACACATTGTCTCACATGATTTATCATGACACCCTGTATAGAATACTGATGCTGTAGTTGACACAATGTCTCACAGGATTTATCATGACACCCTGTATAGAATACTGATGCTGTAGTTGACACATTGTCTCACATGATTTATCATGACACCCTGTATAGAATACTGATGCTGTAGTTGACACATTGTCTCACATGATTTATCATGACACCCTGTATAGAATACTGATGCTGTAGTTGACACATTGTCTCACAGGATTTATCATGACACCCTGTATAGAATACTGATGCTGTAGTTGACACATTGTCTCACAGGATTTATCATGGCACCCTGTATAGAATACTGATGCTGTAGTTGACACAATGTCTCACAGGATTTATCATGGCACCCTGTATAGAATACTGATGCTGTAGTTGACACAATGTCTCACAGGATTTATCATGACACCCTGTATAGAATACTGATGCTGTAGTTGACACATTGTCTCACAGGATTTATCATGACACCCTGTATAGAATACTGATGCTGTAGTTGACACATTGTCTCACATGATTTATCATGACACCCTGTATAGAATACTGATGCTGTAGTTGACACATTGTCTCACATGATTTATCATGACACCCTGTATAGAATACTGATGCTGTAGTTGACACAATGTCTCACAGGATTTATCATGGCACCCTGTATAGAATACTGATGCTGTAGTTGACACATTGTCTCACATGATTTATCATGACACCCTGTATAGAATACTGATGCTGTAGTTGACACATTGTCTCACAGGATTTATCATGACACCCTGTATAGAATACTGATGCTGTAGTTGACACAATGTCTCACAGGATTTATCATGGCACCCTGTATAGAATACTGATGCTGTAGTTGACACATTGTCTCACATGATTTATCATGACACCCTGTATAGAATACTGATGCTGTAGTTGACACATTGTCTCACATGATTTATCATGACACCCTGTATAGAATACTGATGCTGTAGTTGACACATTGTCTCACAGGATTTATCATGACACCCTGTATAGAATACTGATGCTGTAGTTGACACAATGTCTCACAGGATTTATCATGGCACCCTGTATAGAATACTGATGCTGTAGTTGACACATTGTCTCACATGATTTATCATGACACCCTGTATAGAATACTGATGCTGTAGTTGACACATTGTCTCACAGGATTTATCATGACACCCTGTATAGAATACTGATGCTGTAGTTGACACATTGTCTCACATGATTTATCATGACACCCTGTATAGAATACTGATGCTGTAGTTGACACATTGTCTCACAGGATTTATCATGACACCCTGTATAGAATACTGATGCTGTAGTTGACACATTGTCTCACAGGATTTATCATGACACCCTGTATAGAATACTGATGCTGTAGTTGACACATTGTCTCACAGGATTTATCATGAGTTGGTGGAGAACATCTTCAAGTAAGTGTAACACATAGACTGGCATAAATAGATACATATTATTTATACATACATAGATAGTACTTACTGCCAACTGTATCTGGGATTATATTCCGAGTATTATAGTGTTGGGTGCTAAAAAACATGAACATCGTGAATGTATTGCAGCCAACCAGACTTGTCTATATTTTAATATAGGTTCGGAATTTCGGATGTTACTCTAGTTATTAACTCTATCAAACTGTATCTGTTGTAAGGACCTTAACTCTTTCAAACTGTATCTGTTGTAAGGGCCTTAACTCTATCAAACTGTATCTGTTGTAAGGACCTCAACTCTATCAAACTGTATCTGTTGTAACATTCAGCGTTCAGCGCCGTAAACCCATATGGGGTTTACCGCTTTTTTAGAAATAGAGCTGGTACCGACATGGGGAGGATTTATTGATTTTATTGACTGGTACCGTTATCCCTCCTGCTGGTTTAGAAATATGTGAAGAGTCTCTGTACACAAAACCCCTATATAGGGCTTTTATTTCAATGTATTTCTTATGGGATTATGATTGTCCTGGAACACTCCAACTTGACTGTACTTGTCAATTTGTAATTTTTCTTCGAAAAGTCTGTCCCAACCGGGAGTCGAACGCGGGATCTTTGGACTTCGGGCAGTAGTCACAACCATTACGCCACGGAGGCTGGCCTTAACTAAGTAAGATGTCAGTTAAAATGAAAGTTCCCATTTTTTTATAACTTTTTTGGCACCGTGTAGCATGTCTGGTATAAGCTGTGCAGCGGTACTTCTCAGACACACTGTAGTCGTATTAGATGACCATATGAGGAAAACCATTCGATGGTGACTCATAATCTGGCTGTGTCTGACTTTACATAACCAAGTACATAGAAGATACCAATTTGGTACAGAACTTTATGCAGAGGAACCTATTTGGTACATAACTAAATACATAAAGACCCGTTTGGTACTGTCGATTCATTGCATTAAATACATACGTAATTATATATGTACATATTATAATGAATGTAGGGTATTGTATCTTTTATGTTTTTATGTATAAAATGTCTATACGTTTATTTATTATCAATATGAATTGGGCTATTTATGAATGTTTAATGACATATTATTATAGTTTTTTTTTTAATTTTATTATAGTTTTTTTTAATACGCCTTCTTGTGGTTCACCCTGGGCAACGCATGGGCAATGGGCATGCGGCTAAAGTACTGACAATTTTGGCGATCAGACAATCACTGCCATCAGATCTCCTGACCAAGTTTATTACATATTTATGACTTCTCACTTTGAGTTGTGTAATAAAGCCATACGCTAAATAAATAAATTTAAATGTTATTTTAGTTAGGTACTTGTACCTACATAATAATAACACTCTTTAGTGTAAGGTAACCACTAGGAAGGGTTAATGCTCAAAGCATTTTCTACCACCTAACTCTACCACCTTTTTATAAGGAAAAATCCATGCACTGGATCCCTACGGTACCTGGATTACCAGACTAGCTTCTTTACCACTTGACTACCAGTGCACATACATATGTATATCAATTGTCAATAAAGAATTATTAGGAGTTACTATTGTATGGAATTTTGGCATAATGGATGTACTTGACTTGAGCTAAGAGCCTGCATAGCACTACTGGAACTTGTATTGAAGCCAGATCAAGTGGTTCAATACTTGAGGAAGCTTTAGTCAAGTGGTTAACACTTGTGGGGTTTTTTCTACATGTATGTCTGCACTGGAGAACAGATGCGATTTTTTTTTTTTTTTTTTTTTTTAACGAAGCGAACCGGAGTTGACCTGGTCACTGAAATTCACTTTTTTTTATTTGACCGGACCAAAAAATCCTGACCGGACTGCCCAGTGCCCGTTCGAGCAGTCATGGCTCTTGGTTTGGTAAGAAGAAGAAGAAGAAGAAGTAATAGGAGCTTTCAATTTTGATGTGTATAACATTTAATTAAGAAATAAATATAAGTACCATTCCAAGTGGTGTGAAGTTGGAAGAAATACTTTATTTGTAAAAAAAAAAAAAAAAAATAGTAAACTATAAATAATAAAAAAATAATAATATATTTACCAATTTGATTTAATCAGTAATAAACTGGAAGAGAAATTGATGTTGTCTATTTGAAACTGCCTGGTTATGACATCTGATAACTTATGGCCTGTGATCTGTGATGTTCTTATGACAGTCAGAACACAAGCGCCCTGCTGAGATATGAAGGTGACATAAAAGTTAGTCATGTGTTGGTGAAGATGTTGCAATAGTCTAATGTCTTAGTCATTGTTTCTTGTGTCAATGATATTGTAATAAATTATAATCGTAAAGTATTATGATAATAATATCGCCTTATTTATACTGCACGATTAGGACTACTAAAGTTCAAGACGTATTATTATGTGGTAAAAATCTCAAATGGGAGGATAACTTGTCATGTCCCGGCTGGGTTTCGAACCTATGACCTCTGGAATCTCTAGATTCACAGAGTGCCGCCTTTACCACTGAGCTACCGGGACAGATAATGATTGTCATTGGTTTTTTATAAAAAAAATTGTCGTATCATATCATTTTTCGTTTTTTTGTTGTTGCAAATTGTCATTCATAAATACGTATAATGACATTGGTTACGCATGATAATGAGCATTTTTAGATTGCATGTTTGGTCCACAAATGGTGGCTTTTGTGGCTGTCCACGGAGATCGATTGTAACAAAAATGGAATAGACCCCCAGGAACAATTTCAGGCTGGATCCGGACCCAATTTCAAATACCCATATCAGGGTAGCGGGTTTGTGAGTTTCCTGCGAATGGAGGGTAACACCCCCGTCGTGATATGACCATGCAGTTGAATGCGACATTAAACCAAATTTTAAAAGAATGCTGAACATGGGACTGAAACCGCTCCTTATGAATTGAGCTACTGATGTCGGTTTGTAGACGATTTATGATGTTCTGGTCGGCTCTATAGTATACAGTAAAACCTGGATATAAGAGAGCTCAAAGGACCGGAATTTTTTTCTCTTATATGAAGGTTTCTCTTATAAAGAGGTTATTTACCCTGATCAAGAGTTACATTGTACCTGGAAATTAGTCTCTTATATCCAGGTTTCTCTTATAAAGAGGTTATTTTCCCTTATCAAGAGTTATATTGTACTAGGAAACTGGTCTCTTATATCCAGGTTTGTCTTATAAAGAGGTTATTTTCCCTAATCAAGAGTTACATTGTACCTGCAAATTGGTCTCTTATATCCATGTTTCTCGTATATCCAGTTCTCTTATATCCAGGATCACTTTAGGCTATTTTTAGGAAGTCACCGTGGCCGAGTGAGTTAGCGCGCTAGGCATTGCACACACGGTGACCTGGGTTCGATCCGCAGCGGGCAGGATTTTTTCTGCTCTGTTCTTGGGTGTTCGAAGTCCACTCATAGCTCGAAGGGGAAAATGAGTAGCTGCTTTAATGTGAGCAGCGACCAGTGGCGGAATCGTAGGCAAAAATAAGATATCAGGATATTAAAAGATATGGAAAAGTCCTATATTTCTGTGCTACTCACTAAAAATTGTGATAATATATAATAACACAAAGAAACACATTATTATTACTTAGGTTATTTTCCCTAGGTAATGAGGAGGTAAATTTGGTCTTTCCAGGTTTTTCAATTCTCATATATCCAGGATCAATTGTAAAGCATATTAGTGCTGCAGTATTGATGTAGTATTCTACAAGTATGAAGTCTTACGTGAAATAAAGAAATAGTGAGTATATAAATATGTACAATTGTACATAGGTAAAAAATAATATTATATTCATAGTAAATAAGATTTGAATAGTAAGAAATAAGAATATGAAATGTCATTGATAAACAATAAGGACGCGAGTAGGATTATGACCATTTTTGGCCTGTGAACACCCGTCTCTCTATTTCTCTCTCAATACGTCTTGTTGTTGTTGTTGTTTTTGTTTGTTGTTGTTTTGTTTGTTGTTTGTCGTTGTTTTTGTTTTGATATTGATACATTGAATTTGGCGACACAGTCTCCCCCCTGACGGATTATAAAAAGCTTTTTTTATCGCTCAAAATCGGGTCCGGTCCGACGTATAATAATATTCTTTATTGGAAGGTCTTATTAATATGTGGTCGCAAACTGAAATTAATGAGGAAAAGTTCATGCATTGGGTGGGATTCGAACCAACAACGAATCCCTACGCTACCTGGATTACCAAACTAGCGCGTTAACCACTTGACCACCAATGCACGGTATAGGTATGATATGAACCATTCCTTGGATTTAAGATGAGGTATAAGTTCTAAATCTGTCCAGAGCGCCAAGAAATTTAAAAACTTCTTGTTATCAAGAAGTATAAAACCTTCATAGGCAATAACCCCGCCCTTTAGTTAGGACATAATTATGTATATATATATATATTTTCTATTCTTTTTTTTCCTTTTTATTGTATAATTATATTGTTTCCATTTTTTCATTGTTATAATAATTATTTGTATTGTACAGATGTCTTTTTACATCTAATAAAGTGTTGAATAATAATAATAATAGACTTGCTCCACAGAGGTATTACAAAAACGTATATTAATTCCGCCTCTAGACTCTGAAGCTAGACTGTCCTACTCATTTTAATAGATGGAATCTGTGGCGAATATATGTATGTAGTTATTAGCAATAGGTAAGTAATGCAAGTTGGAAGTTGAGTCTTGTCTAATTAGCAAAATGGCGGACCTCCCACTCAGCAGCATTCTTGGCGAGACAGGTAATGAGAGCGGATGTCAAGATGCTGAACCGAAACCACCTGAGCTGTTTGACCACTTTGAACCCCACATAAGAGATATAATAAAATAAATATAATAAGTGCACTGCGATAGTCAAGTGGTTAACGCGCTAGTCTGGTGATCCAGGTAGCGTAGGGATCCGTTGGTTCGCGTCCCACCCAGTGGATGATTTTTCCCTCATTAATTTGAGTATGTGACCACGTAATAATAAGACTCTGAGGGATAGGTAGTAGATAATGCTTTAAGCATTAAACTCGCCTGGTGGTTATACCTTCCACAAAAGATTATTATGAAAACTCTTCTTGGGACTTGAAGCACCGACCTCCAGGTTACAAATCCGCCGCCTTATCGATCGATAGAGCTATCTGTGCCTATCTCGCAGTCACGGAATTATCATAATGTACCATCAGAACTGAACTGGGTATTGTTCCCACAGTACTCAAGTCTGAATTAAGATCACATTTTCCGTCATTTCATAACATTTAATTTCAAATAATAAAATTTTACGACTGTATAGGAACTGATGGTTTTCCTAACTCTAGGAACTGGGTCTGGTATGATCTCATATCGCCCACACGCTAGCAAGCTTCCAACACATGCGGTGGAATATTGTTTATGACTGCCGGTATTCTAATGATCAACCAGCTACCAACTGTAGAACTAAACCAGAAACCGTGTACAGAATATAGTCGAACCAACCTCGGCAAATCGATAAATAACGCGGCGGACCTGTAACCTGGAAGTCGGTGGTTCGAGTCCCAACTGTGGCAGATATTTAATTTTAGTAAAGCGAGCTTAAATAATTTTCACATCACGATTGTGATTAATACAAATACTTCTCTACCCAGTCTAAATAAAGTACTGACAGTTTTGAAATACACACTTCATATTATAAATATGTATGTATAAAGATGGTTGTGTCTCATAATTATTATGATTAGTGGATGTGAGATTTGTGACTCAATGGCGCGTTGAATGCACCGGTTTTTCTTGATACTGTCTATGTGTGTATCTGTGTGTCTGTCTGTTCCGCGATATCTCTTAAAATTTTATAGAGTTGTTGAAGAAACATATTTGATCAGTACTGAATTTTGGTGATCATGAAAAAGGGCCGGTTGATATTTTTTAATTAAAATCTATCGAGTGGGGGTATTGAATGAAAGGTCTCGATGTCCTCATACTTAATTGAACATTTATAATGCGATAGTTGAATTTGTGTGAGGTTAACGGTTAACAGAACCACTAATTATTATTATTAAAAGTCTATATCCTTTGCATTCTGTGACAGCTGCCAACACCGCATACGCCAACACCGGAACTAATAATAATAATATGTTTCTTTGTGTTATTATATCACAATTCTAGTGGGTAGCGCAGAATTAAAGGAATTTTTTGTATCATTGATATCCTAATATCTTATTTTTGCCTAAAATTCCGCCAATGGTCGCTGCTAACATTAAAGCAGCTACTCATTTTTACTCACGAGGTATGAGTGGACCCCGTACAACCAAGTACAGAGCAGAGAAAATCCTGCCCCGCTGGGGATCGAACTCAGGTCACCGTGCGTGCAACAACACCGGAACTACACCAGCTAATGGACAGACTGAGGAATGTTTCCTAATATTGGGTTGTGAGGTGATGGATTAACCAATCAGATTAGTTAACAACTAAATAAACACAAGACCAATTTGAGGCTTGAGCAAAGATTGCATTTGTTCAAAACAAATAATGAGTGGGCATTTAATTAACATATTATTATGTGTTGTTGTTATTGTGACTAATATGTTGTTGTAAATGTTGTTCTTATTGTATGTATGATTTTATTTGTGGTGAAGCACAAGGCCTCTTCACAATTTTTGATTTGTTTTGATATTTATAAATGATTTTTAAAAAATAATACAAGTAATGAAATTATTTATATTTATTATTTTTTTTTAAAGATGAGATACAGCCTTTTTATTTCGTAGCCATGAAACAGGAGCTACTGTAGACGCTTGTGGTCTGTGTTGTAGCTTGCCCATCCCGTAGTATGCCTCCCCTCCGATGCGTGAGAAGTGACACAATACTTCCCATTTAGGTGCTGGGTCAACACGAGCACAACGGAAGGTATCCCTTACAAAGAATTGTAACCAAATTTTGAATACAATTTTTTGTCGGCGTGCGGGTTCGAAACCGGGATCTTAAGCATGGCAAGCGAGTGCTTAACCACTGAGCTATTCGTGCGAATTAATATATTTTGTTTCTTCCCTCTTATTATAATACAAACTTGGTAGGTACTATTATTGGATTACATAAACTCACACTGTCATTGAATAACCTAAGTTCACTGTTAGTCAAGTGGTTAACGCGTTAGTCTGGTAATTCAGGTAGCGTAGGGATCCGTTGGTTCAAATCCCACCCAGTGCATGAATTTTTCTTCATTCATTTAAGTTTGTGACCACATAATAATAAGACTCTGAGGGTTACGGGGTAGAAAATGCTTTGAGCATTAACCTCGCCTGGTGGTTACCTTCCACTTTGTAAGAGCGCGCGATTAGCTCAGTGGTGAAGCACTCGCTTGCCATGTTTTTTTTTTTTTTTTTTTTTTTTGGGAAACACTTTACCTTTACATCCATGTCTTCCTGGAAACGGAAAAACTCGGTCAGAATTTTCCACTCCGGCCGGGATTCGAGCCCGCAACCTCTTAGTCAGCAACCAATGCTATTGACTTGTACCATGTACGAGTATGTTTATTATCATCATCTGCTTAACTATAATTTACATGATCGCCACTTGGTTTGTTGGTTTATAAATAAAGATTTCGGACCGTGTCTAGCTGTCTAGTCCTCACCCACGGGACCAGGTTGGTGTCTAGGCCAATCAGTTGGAGTGGACCAAACATGATAATTAAGCTAGCCACTCCATGTACGGGAGAGGTGGGTAATTAAAAAGCAATAAACGAGTAATGTATGTGGCCAGAGGGAGAGAGAGAGAGAAAGGGAGGGCTCATCTTCTCCTTCTTTTACTCTGTCTTATCCCACTCAAGCAGGGTCGACGTTGTTCAACCTCATGCTTGAGGTTGGTTGGTTCTGGCAGATTTTTTACGGCTGTATGCCTTTCCTAACGCTAACGATTCTATTTGATTTAACGTCCTGGATTTGGACGGGGGTTTTACCGTCCATTCGCTGGGAATCGTACCAGCTACCCACATTAACCTCACCCAGCCTGGGTAGGGCCGGAAAGTCTGCCCCTACTGTGGGAATCGAACTCGGGATCTCTGGACTACGGGCAGTAGCCACAACCAGTACGTCACGGAGGCTGGATAAAGATGGATAGAAAGTGATAAAGAACGAAAAAGTGATGTCGTAGGAGGACAGAAATAGAGACAAAGTGATAGACGGATAGAGATACACTTGAGAGCAGAAAAGCGAATCAAACTTTTTCCTCCACCAAATCTGCGATATCTTCGAAATTACTTTTTCTATCGAGTCGTAAGATGTCTCAAAATGTTGTAAATTTTGTTTTCTTTTTTTTTTTTTTTTTTTTTTTATTATAATTGACGGTTCCCATGGGGACCCAATATACAAAGTAATGAAATACAAAAATTTAACATTAAAAACATTAAAATTATTAAAAAAAAAAAAATAATAATAATAATATTAAAATACAAATGGTAATAAGTTATTCATAGTGTTATATAATTCTAGAATACTGGGGACTTTATCACAGAAAATATCTACACCTTCATCATTTGTCAGGTTCCAAAATTTGGCACATCTTTGTAATGGTGCATATTTACCAAGGTCAGTTTTGTGATGATCTATTAAAAAAGTTGTGTGATTTCTTGTATGTCTTATTGGAATTTTTATTTTAATATCTTGTAGCATATCTGGTCCATATATTTTATTGTTTATTAATTTATGTAAAAAAAACCATGTCATTAAGTTGTCTACGTGTTTCAAGACATATTATTTGGTGTGTATTTTCGATTTCTCTATAGTCATGGTTGGGGATTTTATAACGTGTTTTATATGCTATTACTTTTAGAAATCGATGTTGTACAGATTCTAACATTTTTATCTGGTATTTATAGTGAGGGGACCAGACTACAGATGCATATTCGAGAACTGACCTTACGTACGCGAAGTAAAGGACTTTAATAGTCGACACACCCGAAAATTCTCTTGAATGACGATTAATAAAACCTAGCATTTGCAGAGCTTTATTTCTAATATTTTTGATGTGAGTAGGGAATTTCAAATCATTCTCGAATGTGACTCCCAAGTCCTTCACCTCAGTACGTCTGGTCAGTGCCTGATGATCTATATGGTAAGATGTTAAGTATGGAGATTTATGTGTGTGGTAAGTTACTATAGAGCATTTCCCCACGTTTAAAGACATATGGTTGGCCTGACACCAACGATGAAGGCGTGATAAAGTATTCTGAAGTTGAGCTGCCTCGTCCGGACCCGTAACCCGAGCGGCAAACTTCAAATCGTCGGCAAAAAGCCAGAATTTCTCATAATTATTGAACACTGTGTTTATATCATTTATGAAAACAAGGAAAAGCAAACTGGAAAGATGACCACCTTGCGGGCAACCGGAGGTAACGTCTATAGGTGAGGATTTCGCGTCATTGACTTTGACGATTTGGGTACGTTGGGTGAGGAAACTCCGTAACCAGGATAGCAATGGATCGGTTATACCTAACGCGTGTTCTACAAATCGTAATCGGTTATTCTACAAATCTATATGATTTGATTGTAAAAGAAACCTACCAGAAGCCGTCAAAATGAATTTAATTTTACTACAGGATGTCAAAAAAGAAGAAAAACATGTTTTTTTTATTTTTACAAATGAATTTATAACATGAAATTGTAGAAAATAAATTTACAACATTTTGAGACATCTTGATGCGCCTTCATAGAAAATGTAATTTGGAAGATATCGCAGTTTTGGTGGAGGAAAAATTTGATTCGCTTTTTCTGCTCTCAAGTGTAGATAGTTTCCATGGTCAGGCAAGTAATGTTTGGACTGCGGATATTGAAAGTGACTGGTGTCCCATGTCCCACGCAGAGTGACCATGTGGTTATGGACCTGACAGGCAGAGACCCAAATGGGAAACAGGTAAGTCTTTTTAATAATAATATAATAATGCTTTTTCTTTGTGTTATTTTGTCACAATTTTAGTGGGTAGCGCAGAATCATAGGACTTTACCACTTTAATTTACAATATCTTGTATTATTTTTTTTTTGCCTAAGATTCTGCCACTGGTCGCTGCTTCACATTAAAGCAGCTACTCATTTTTCCTCACGAGGTATGAGTGGACCCCGAACATCCAAGTACAGAGCAGAAAAAATCCTCCCCCGCTGGGAATCGAACCCAGGTCACCATGTGTGCAATGCCTAGCGCGCTAACTTGCTCTGCCCCAGTGACAAGTCTTTTTATTTACTCATAATACTCAGATATATTATGTATTGCATTAAAATAAATAAACCTTTATTTGGAATAAATTAGATACAAAATTACAATTAAAAAAAACACTGCTAATCATGGACACAATACTTCCTCGTGATTGTTTCACATTGTATAGGTACCAGTGCTAATTTTGAGATTTTATACTAAATCACTTGTATCTTCAGAACCGCTTAACCGATTGTCTTCAAATTTGTTTCAAATGGTAGAATACTTTTTTTCCTACGTTCTAGACTTTTTTGTCCAAATTTTTGGATTTTCTAGAAGCAGCAAAAAAATATCGGAGCAAAAAAATGTTATTTTTTTTTTTACAAAAACGCACACAATGCTTCCCATTCTAATATTAGAGATTTCTCGGAAGTAATAAACACTAAAAAGCAAACAAACAGTTATTAATGTTGAATCTCTATTAGACAACACATTTATACATTCAGGAAGTTCAAGTTTAGAAGTGATAAGAGAAATAAACTACTGTACTGTATTGTTTATCATGAAGCACTAGGTACCTACTTGCTCAATAATATCAATTATGAAAATTGTAAATCAGTTTATTATATAAAATAAGTGAATTATTGATATCATTTCACTTGAATTTTACTACCAAAAGTCACAAGTAATTGTAAAATCAATGTTCCATTAAGACATTTCAAAATGCAAACTGTTAAATTAAGACTAAAAGTGTTTTTACATTGACATACTGTTGAACTAGTCATTAGTCAGCATATTACAACATATAGAAGGCATAGTCACTAACAGACAGATTAAACCGTGAACTTAATTGGCTATTACGTCAGTTAATATTTTATCTATTTATTAGTATTTAAGTTAATCTTACGTACCTATTGTAAAAATGTATTTTCAATGTATTGTCCTCATCAATAAAATCAAAATAAAAAAAATAGACATTTGTCTATAAAATTGTTCGTTAAGTTCATGATTAAATCTGTCCATTAGCAACTATGCAATTTGCGAAGGACTTTTCTCACTTCTTCAGTATTTCTTGTGCTCAGCAAAATTGAGAGGAAGAAAAGAGCACTTCATGTTATCTGCTTCCTCTTATCTAGCATAGCGGCAGAAACACGTGGGTTCGAAGGAATATTATCATCACGAGTAAGAGATAGGAAATCCTTGGAAAAATTGCACAATTGCTAATTTTGGTCAGTAAAAAATAATAATTAAAAAAAAAAAATTCTCCTTATTTAACTAAACTCAATTTCTTACAGATAAAATATCTCTTCCATTGGCTCAGTGGAAGATAAAGAGCCTAATACACTCGCACTGTATTAACACAAAATATGATGAGTATTAAAAAATAATGCTCATCATATTTTGTGTTAATCACTTTCGTGATATCACAACCATTCAAACTCGCTTTACTAAATCTACGTTGTTCGAAATTGAGCAATTTCGAACAAAAAAGGGTATTATTAGAGAATCTCTATGAAATAATTCCAACCCTTGAGTTTTTATCTATCGCCCGATTAATCTGGACTTAAGTGATGAATCCAGTTAGACTCAAATCTGGAGCTTATAAGAAACCCTTCTGAGTCACTCTACCGCGGTGTTGTGCACTGTTGGTGAAGTGATTAATGCGCTAGTCTGGTAATCCAGGTAGCGTAGGGATCCGTTCGTTCGAATTCCACCCAGGGCATGAATTTTTCCTCATTAATCTGAGGGTTAGGTGGTAGAAAATGCTTTGAGCATGAACCTCGCATGGTGGTTACCTTCCACTTATTCGAATTTGCCTTTTCCCAAACCTAAGTGAGGTCTGTATTGGTCAACCTCTTTCTTATGGTTGAGGTTGGTTGATTCTGGCACTCCTATTTTTACATTTTACGGCTGGGATGCTCTTCTATCGTTACCTAAAGGTGGTAGTATAGTTCCACTAAAGAGTTTTATTATATTTATACAAAATTATGTATGTCTATTACAGACAAATTCCCTAGTGTAACGGTTGTGACTACTGCTCCTAGTCCAGAGATCCTGAGTTCAATTCCCAGACAGATCCTGAGTTCAATTCTCAGACCGGGCATGGATTTTCAACCAAAAATATTTTTTTTAAATACACACGAGTTCTTTGGAATGGGTTTCGAACCTGCGACCTCTGCATTACCAGACGCCTTGACCACTGAGCTACCGGGATAGACAGATCGGTTACGTAAGTCAATTAATAATCATGTAAGATTTCTATTCACACAAGAACATGAACTGACATAGAAAAGAAACCACTGTATTGATTTATCAGACGCTACAACCAGAGACCAGGCGTAAAAAATTCACCATCACAGCAATGCCCAAATAAGGCCCGTTCAAACTTGCACGGCAAATTACTGGTATCGATAGCCAATAACCAATAATGATCTGGGTATTGATTTCGTGATCTGCCGATTTTGGAAAGTGGTCGGGATGGTTTTGCCAAAAACACTGAAAAGTTACTCTGTCCTTCATAATAAATTATAGAGTACCTGATACATGTACAGTATTGTACACTGTACAATATGGTACATATATAGACATTCGACATTCCTACACTAAGTTATCCAGTTGCTATTATAATAGCTAGGAGCTAGGTGATAAAGAGATAAAGTTTTATTTTCAAACGAAGCTGCCCACATATTTGAAGTTTGCAAAAATACACAGCATATCCATCAATTCTTGAGTACATCTTCTTTTAAATAAGTGGTAATTTTCTGTTATGTTTCTATTTCTTTTATAAAATTTAGTAAGTATAGATGTGAAAATATAATAATAATATCGCCTTATTTATACTGCCCGATTAGAACTATTAAGTCCCATTATTCCAGCAGTAAGCCCAAGACGCATTATTATGTGGTAAAAATGACAAATGGGAGGATAACTTGTCATGTCCCGGCTGGGTTTCGAACCCACGACCTCTGGAATCTCTAGATTCACAGAGCGCCGCCTTTACCACTGAGCTACCGGGATATACTGTTTTCACACTATCAGAAATAATTGTTTATACATTTATGCTATTTTATATTTTCGTATTGCCTATGGAAAGGTAGTACGAAAGTTTTAGGGAAGCCCCACAATAGAAAGAAATTTGAGAGAAGAGTTCGGCCGATTTAAGGCCTCACGGTCTAAATATAAATACGAATGGTTTTCGAACACTTCTCTAGCTAGAAGGCTATTTCAGAGGATGTGCCAAACGGCCAAAATCCTTCAGAAAAGTAAAAAAAAAGCGAACACAATACTTTCGATTTCTAATATTAGAAATTTTAGGAAGATTTATTAATTTCTTGAACTTTAATCAATTAAAAAATAAAACAATAATAAAATTATAGATCGTAGACTTCTACAAACTCAGCTGAGGGAAGAACCGAAAGCATACTTGCTGCAAAGCATACTTTTAGGAAGTAATAAGTGTGCAAGGCTAAATTTTTGCAGACTGTAACATAATTTCAATTTTTAACACAATATACTGAATACCTAGTCTGTCAGTAGAGACACAATAATCATTGTCTTAGCATTGAATGAACTATTAGGTGATAGATTTATCACCTATAACCTCGTATCTGACATTATTATGAATGATACGAGTAGGTAGGTATCTGTATGTCTGTGATATTAATCTCGGGTTCGTTTCATGAAATTAGCAAGATAGTCTTGTAATGAATTGGATCAAGTGTGATATGAATATTGTTGATTTGATGGAATTGTGAAGTTCATGTGTGATATTTTTTAGATTTGCCTGTTTTTGTCGATGTTGTTGGTTAGAAGGTAATAGTTGTCGTTTGTTACATTTGTATAATTTGCATCACTGTTGTAGTGCAATACATAATCATATGCCTAGTGGCAACAGAAATCGCATATTTATTCAATATTTTTATTATCTCTATATGATAATTAACAAGATTTCCAGCCATCTTTACTTTATTTGATTACCTATCTATCATGGCAAAATACATACCAGCTTGATAAAATTGAGAAAGTAGCGTGCCTACGTAGTTGAAATTTTTGTTACTAAATAATAAGCTCTAACGTTAAAGGATGACCATGCAGTTGAAAGCGACGTAAACTCAAATTAAATAAAAAAGTTAAAAGAAAGACAAAGTGGTGAAAGATATGTCAAGGATTGGACAAAATCAAGAGAATGCACAAGACAGAACATTATATTTGTTCGCCAAACCGAGGTGGCAAAACCCTCGATTTACTGCACGAGCGCTAATTTGACGAATCCTTTTGGATAGTTAACGTTCTTAATCCCGGTTTCGTGTTTTTTAGGTGTTTTTCAAGATCCGTAGAACCGGTAATTATTTTAAGTCAAAGATGCTCTAAATTTTAGAAGAAAAAATAATCTTACCTTTGATTAAATGTTCATCGAAGACTCAGAAGAAATTAAAAAGGGGTGCAAATTATTATCACAAAACAATCACTGAAAATCACAATCGTGTATTAGAACTTGACAAAATCAGTTGTTCAAAAGGTTAGGGTTCTGTTAGAAAAAGATTTAATTAAATTAGTCGAATGGTTAATTAAAAAGTCACGAAAAAACTGTTAGATATTTGAATACAAGATTCGGTAACCACTAAAATGGACGCGAAATTTTAAATGTACTTCGGTTTTTGGTGTTTTTGTCGTTGTTGATAAGAAAAATAAATTCACTGGTAAAAGTGACACACTCACAAATTTGACGGATTAAAAAGATCGAAATGCGAGAACCCTCGAAAATATTGATAAAATAAATTAATTCACAAAAAAAAAGTTTTAAATTCAAATTAACGACTATGTTTAAGAAAAAGTAGTAATAAATAATATCAAAGTTAATAAATAGAAAAATTAATAGGCAAAAAAATGGTAAGTTTTGTTTTCAATAATTAAATAAAAATAGTTGATTAAATAAAAATAGTTAATAAAATTAATATAATTGTGGTGATAGAATTCGGTTTAATCAAATGATAGTGAGAAGTTCGTCAGAGAAGACGGCTGGGTACTGATTGCGGTGAGCTGGATTGGGTTTTCTATGGATCAGGCTAAAAGTTTGACAAAGTTTTGCCTGGCGACGAAAATGGAAAACTGATAGCCGTGCTATGTCAACAATTCTGAGATTAGAATCAAGGGAGAGAGAGAGAGAGAGAGAGAGAGAGAGAGAAGGAGAGAGATAGAGAGAGAGAGAGAAAGAGAAGGAGAGAGAGAGAGATAAAGATAGAAAGAGAGAGAGAGAGAGAGACAAGAGTAAATCAAGTTTGAATCAGGCAAGTTGACAAGTCAAATAATAAATTAATAACTATTCTGATTTATTTATTTTAATTTTTCATTGTTCTGTATTTGGTTGTTCGTAATTTGTACTAGTCGTTTCCCTGTACTTTTCTACGGTGACAGTAGATTTGATTTTGGTAATGATGTAATCTAGAGATGTTACATAAAATATATTTATACCTACCTAAAACACTCGAAAAAAAAAATTAAAAAAAATCTTGGTATCTCAGGTAGTGTGTTGAATGTTTCGCAGGTCCGACTGAATCATTCACATCAACTGTTCCCTAGTAGCACAAGGCGTCACCAATCCAAGTCCTGACCTCGCGTAACGTAGCTTAACTTCAGTGACACAACAAGAACCGGGCCTTTTTCGAAAAGGTTTTCTCAATCTCGAAATCGTCAAATCTCACTTTCAACAGTCAAAATTCGTTCAAATTATCCAATCGGGGTCTGTTGTTTATCCAAAAAATCCAACCAAAGTGGGCAAGCTACAACACAGACCAAAAGCGTCTACAGTAACTCATGGCTACGAATAAAAAGTCTGTGAAACACTCATTTTTTTTTTTTTTTTTTTAATATTGTAGGTATTATACAGGGTGTCCCAGGAACAGATGCATGTATTTTAAGGTAGGTTCAGAACACCGTGAACTATCATATAAGCTCAAGTTGCAGTGGGGCATTTTGCTTCGTTAAAGAGTTATGGCAACATCCCTGTTTTTCCCACAGGTCTACATATAGCTGTTGTTTCATAGCTACAAAATATAAAAGGATGTGAAACACTCATCTTTTTTATATATATAATTATGTATATTTTCGCCGTTGTTTCATGGCTACGAGATAAAAATGTCTGGAAAAACTCATCTTAAAAGAAAAAGTTCCTCTTAACTCCGCGCCTGGCCTCCAGATCTGAGCCACAGAGGGTGGGAGCCACTCAGCGTAGGAATCAATTTTTTTCTTCAGATCAATCCACGCGTCCACGCCAGAGCGCTGAATAGACGTGCATGACTCATCAGTCGCCGTGGTGGAGTGGGTAGCCACTCTGGTTACAAATCCAAGGTACTGGGTTCGATCCCCGGCAGAGGAGAAGTTTTTGGCATAATATTAATATTTAAGGCCGAGTCATGAAACAGGACTTTTTGGGGGGGTACATCGCTTTCAACTGCATGGTCATATCACGACGATGGTGTTACCCTACATTCGCAGGAAACTCACAAACTTGTTACCTACATTAACCTCACCCAGCCTGGGTTGGGCCGGAATACCAGCATCACAAGACGAGGTCTTCACCTCGCTGGACGTTGCCTAAAGTCGGTGATCCTACGAGAACCGTTGCATTCAACTCAGGTTCAAACCCTGGGCTCGGCAAGAAATTAATAATCAGCTATGCCTAACTGATGAGTTCAAATAAAAAAGAGACGATCGTCTTAGGCTGCTGGGGCGTTGAATATCACATGCATACTCGTATACCTACTCGCATAAAATTGTAGTAATGAAAATTGGGCTAAAGGTTCTATAAAATATTTCGTTACATAATTTCGTTACATAATTTCGTCACATAATTTCGTTACATAATTTTGGTTATGTGCCAGAGCAAAGACATGAAAATGTCAAAAAAACGCTTGCATACGAGTCTGCAACCATTGGGACATTTTCATCTTTACTATTCAAGGTCTAAAACTTAACTGACCAAATTTCGTATTGTGCGCATGACACATACTTTTTCTCTTCTCTCTTTTTATAATTTAATATTTCGTTACATAATTTCGTTACATAATTTCGTCACATAATTTCGTTACATAATTTCGTTACATAATTTTGGTTATGTGCCAGAGCAAAGACATGAAAATGTCAATTTAATATTTCGTTACATAATTTCGTTACATAATTTCGTCACATAATTTCGTTACATAATTTCGTTACATAATTTCGTTACTTAATTTCGTTACATAATTTTGGTTATGTGCCAGAGCAAAGACATGAAAATGTCAAAAAACGATTTGACTTACATCAGTATTTATTTTATTTATGTTTGTTTATCTTTTTTCTGTTTATATTCTTGTCAATTTTGTGTTTAATTTTTTTATCATTATTTATTTGTACATATTATATCCTATTAATAAATAATTCAATAATATTCATTAGTTATCATATTTTAGTCAATTAACATCTCATATTACAATGACCACCAGGCACCAGGTTACGTGTCTGCTGTCTTGTCCATCGATCGAACTACACCATTAAAGTATTGCCTCTTGAACAAATGACTTTTCTTCCCAACTCCGGTTCTGTGTTTATTCTGAGAATCGGTCGTTAAGCACACACACAGACCAGAACAAGGAACCAGGAGATGTTGCTGTCACATGTGGCGTGTGACACCCATGGTTTTTTTGTGGGAGTTGGAAATTTCTCTCCTTAATGATTTTCTGTCTGTCTTTTTCTCAAAGTTGGTTGTAATGAATTGGTTTGATTTGGTTTGGATCGGTTTGGTGGTTCGCCTACTATCGTAAAAAAAATACATGCTCCCAGCATAGACAAAGGGAATGAATGGACGTGTAATAAAATTGTGAATAGCACAAGATTTCTCGCCGTAGGTGGATTTTAAGTCTTAAAATGGAAATTTGTATTTTTCAAGTGTATAATACACATATTACATACATACGAATGAATATTCTTCATTCTTTTCACTCTAAAAGAACGGTATTTTGGGGACATGTCATTTATTTATTATTTATTTATTTATACTTTTTTTACAAACAATCAACAACAACAAATTAATAACAATAAATTTAAAACAAAACTTAGAAATATTTACAAAAAGCATAAAGAACATTATTAATTAATAATTACAATTGTTTTGTAATCCGGGGCGAAGTCAATGCTTTAGACATTCTCTGCCACTTAACCCCGTGAGTTGAAGTTTTATAAGTGGAATTCTTCGATTATGGATACCAAAAAATATTCAAAATTTATAATATTAATTACAACAAGACGGATCCACTTCCAGTAGAGTTAGCCTCCGTGGCGTGACGGTTGAGACTACTGCCCGTAGTCTAGAGATCCCGAGTTCGATCCCCGGTTGGGGCCGACTTTCGAAGGAAATTCTATTCCCTCCAAACACGTGAGGCTGGCGTTTGCAGCCCTACCCAGGCTGGGTGAGGTCTATGTGGGTAGCTGGTACGATTCCCAGCGAATGGAGGGTAACCCCATCCTAACTAGCTCACGCCAGAACCAAATAGAATCAATGGACATGAAAGGAGCCTAGACATTGGACCTGGGCGTCCATATAATCCTCTCACCACCGTGATTTAGGTATCTGTTCCTATCTCACGGACACGGAATTATTATTATTATTATTATAATACTAACTATAATCATGTAGTCATTGAGCCCACGATTAGCTCAGTGGTAAGTTTCTCATGTGGAAGATCCTGCTTTCGAATCCCAGATCCAACAAAAAATTGTACTGAAATTGTAAATTATGCATCGGGTGGGATCCGAACACACAAGTTCCCACGCGAACTGCATCACTACTGACACCGGACGATTGGATTGTTTTGCATAGACCGGAACCTGGTCAAGAAAACTAATTCAAGTCGCAGAGTAGATTGTAGATTGGGGCGTATTCAAACAAAGAAGCAAAAGATTTTACTTGCAAAATTCGAAGGAATTATTAGCTCCAGTCTGAGGTAGAAAGCATTTTCTACCTCCTAACCCTCAGAGTCTTATTATTATGTGGTCACAAACTCAGATTAATGGGGAAAATTCATGAACCAACGGATCCCTACGCTACCTGGATTACCAGATTTTTGCTCGCAAGCAATTGTTTTAAATTTTTAAAAGTATCGTATTTTTGTTAATCACTTTCGTGATATCACAACTACTCAAACTCGCTTTACAAAATCTAAGCTGAAACCAGTGAAACCGGGTCTTGAACCACCGACCTCCAGGCTACAAGTCCGCCGCCTTATCGATCAAGCTACTGAGGTCGATTAGGATCTTTAAATAAAAGGAAAAGGACACGTTATAAATATCTTTTTACTATTTACTTCCAAAATCAGCGAGCTAGGCATTGCACGCATGGTGACCTGGATTCGATTTCCAGCGGGGTATGATTTTTTCTGCTCTGTACTTGGATGTTCGGGGTCCACTCATACCTCGAAAGGAAAAATGAGTAGCTGCTTTGATGTGAAGCAGCGACCAGTGGGCGAATCATAGGCAAAAAAATAATACCAGATATTGTAAAGTAAAGTGGTAAGGTCCTAAGATTCTGCGCTACCTACTAAATTTGTGACATAATATCATAAAGAAAAAACATTATTATTATTTACTTCCAAAGAAGGAAAAAAAATTGCTTTCAAGGAAAAGCAATTATTGCTCTCAATAATTAATGTACGAGTAAACCGACTGAAGCAATCAGTACCTTCAACTGTCGCTCGGTATAGCTTTTTTTTTTTTTTTTTTAATTTAGGTGCTTTAACTACAGCTGGTCTTTCGCACCGTTTCCGTTTCAAACTAAATTTTTCTATAGCATTTTATTCGTTTCAGATATAGTATCAGGGCGTCAATTTCATTTGTGTCGTCACGTAACGATGGTATAGCGGACAAATTGGTACGGGCAGGAGCTAGGATAGAGCATTCAAGGAGGTGTGCAACCGTAAGGACAACACCACATTGACAAAGGGGTATAGCTTTTGAGTCTGTTTATAACTACGGCCCCAATAAAGTGAAATAGTAGATAACACCATGGAAGTAGAATAATAGATAACATATTGAAGTTATCGGTATCTAATGAGCTCGCAGATATATTGTACTGTGTCAACTGTGTGGCGCCCACACTAAAGTATTCCACTGAAGGAACTCTCGCCCTAATGCACCGAGACCAGAGTTCTGACAATATGCATGGGAATGTAAATATTGGACTGCAGTCAATGGCTGAATACACCAGTTGTGAGGTCATTGATGTTAAGCAACGTCTAGTCAGGTGAAGACCAGGTGAGGATCCTATACTGAGGAGACTCTTGTCTTAATGCACCGAGACCAATGCAGTGACAATATGCATGGATATGTAAATATTGGACTGCAGTCAATGGCAAGTTGAATACACAAGTTGTAAGGTGATTGATGTTAAGCAACGTCTAGTCAGGTGAAGACTAGGTGAGTATCCTACTGAGGAGACTCTTGTTTCATATTGATAAGATGATTATTAGGTACATCATAAAATTGCCATTCACAAGATACTGCAGACCAGCTTGTCAGTCAATCAATCAGTCAGTCAGTGAGTGGTTTTCATTTTTCTATTGATGCACAGAAAGCATGGAGAAATGTGTAACGGAGAAGTCATTTAATATCTCATGGGTAGTAAATATGTCCCATAGCAAACTGTCCAATAGGCTACCGCATCGACACCTTCAAAAGTATGTAAGAAGAAAAATTAATTTATTATTGTTATGATTTCCAACATTTCTGTGTTTGACCAAGATGGCTAACACAACCAAGATGGCTGATTTTACGGGACATAAATTCCTCCATGATATAGAAAGCTAGTTCGTCGGATTGTTGACAGAATGACACCCCCTTCCCTCCCCCTGATGGTTAGAACCCCCCCCCCCCCCCTGACTCCTGACTATGCCCTACTTTAGAATAGCCCAGACCAATCTGGCTGGTTTGTGTGAGTTTTTTTTCTTCTTCTTTTCTCTCTTCTCTCTCTCGATAAAAATTGTGACCATTTTAGGAGAAGTTGTGGACGAATGGCCTGGTGTAAGGCAAGGATCTGGCGCTCAAGGTCACGTGGTAACGAGAGTTATGAATACATTACGGGTCAGTGGTGCTCAACCTGTGGGGCCAGTGGACTCATTAAAACTTGTCAAGTCCCGGCTCGGTTTCGAACCCGCGACCACTGGAATCTCTAGATTCACAGAGTGCCGCCTTTACCACTGAGCCACCGGGACAGTTAATATGGGTAGCTGGTACGATTCCCAGGAAATGAAGGGTAAAACCCCCGTCTTGACTAGCTCAAATCAGGACTTAAAACCTAATAGACTCAATTAAGATGAAAGACCTAAACATTGGATCTAGGCGTCCATGTAATCCGCTCACCACCGTGATATGTGTCTAAGCATTGGGTGGAAGAGTTGGGTTGGGTTGGGTGGAAGAGATTGCCAAAGGCAATAACCCCGCCCTTTAGTTAGTGTTGGTTTATGTTAAATAACAAACACAGAGATGCAGTTTAGTCTGATAAGTAACATATTTTATTGGAGTACAGATATTACAGAGATTACAAAAAAGTTTTCCAGCAAAAGATTCATAAGGCAGAACGTCAAGAACAGATCACACATTCTTAATAACAAAAGACAAGCGGGAAAAATGAAAATATAAAACCAGTGTTGTCAAGTTTCATTTTGTTCCCCAACACTCCTCCTCAAAATGAAAATATGAATCACCCTGTAGATACTAATACTAATGATTCACCCTGTATATACTCAAAAAATATAAATTCACAGAACAACTTAACTATTAATGTAAAACAAAATGCAAATAAAACTGACCCCTTAAAATGATCCATACAGTACAAAATGATTAAAAATATTACAATACAAATCTAGAGAAAAATTACAAACAATTACAAAATTATCAACATTAGGCATAATAAACACATGGATAATTAACATAATTCCTGAACACCCAATAGGTTTCTTATCTTTATAAAGCTGTCTTTAGAAAGGGCTTTAGTAAGAATATCAGCTGTTTGATTCTTACTATCTATGTACATTAAATTTAATTCCTTAGATGTAACCTTGTCACAGATAAATCTATACTTAATATCAATATGCTTCACTCGCTTATTGTTTCCTGGATTCTTAATTATGTTAATGCACCCTTGATTATCTTCAAAAACATTGAATACATTTAAATTTACATGTAAATCATTAATTATTTTTCCCAACCACAAACCTTCCTGAATACTAGAACAAAGGGCAACAATTTCTGACTCAGTACTAGACAATGATACACAAACTTGCTTTCTAGTTGACCAGGATAATATGTCATGATTTAACTTATACAGATAACCAGATACTGATTTCCTGTCTACTTTATCCCCTGCCCAATCAGAGTCAACAAAACAGTTTAACTCACAATGGTTTTGTCTGGCATAAATTAACCCATAGTTTACAGTTCCTCTCAAATATCTTAAAATACCTTTAAGTTGAAACCACAATTCATCAGTAAAACAATTCTGATATCTTGAGAAATAATTTACAGAATAAGATAGATCAGGGCGAGTTCCTAACATAAGGTACATAAGTGAACCTAATAACTCTTTATACGGTTTATCACAAGTTTGATTATTGTTTACAGAAGGTACAAAGTTATAGTTAGGATCTAAAGGTATATTTCTAGGTGTACATTCAGTCATATTAAATTTAGACAACAACTTCTCAGTATATCTCTGTTGAGATAATTTCAAATATCCCTTTTCCAAATCATAATCTATTTCAATACCCAGAAAGTATTTTAAAATACCTTTATCCTTAATTTTAAAAGTATTTTTCAGTTCATTCCTAACAAAATCTAGTAAGTTTTGATCATCACTTGCTACAATAATGTCATCTACATACAACAATAAATAAACAAATTTACCATTATGTTGCTTAGAATAAAGACAAGTGTCATTTTCTGACATTACAAACCCAATTTTAACCATGAAATTATTAAATTCATTATTCCAACATTTAGCAGCCTGTTTCAAACCATACAATGATTTATTCAATTTAAGAACTTTCCCTTTTTCAACATTTAATCCTTTAGGAGGATACATAAAGACATCTTCATTTAATTTCCCATTTAAAAATGCTGTCTTTACATCATATTGTTCAAACTTGTACATTTTACAATTTCCTACAGATAACAAAGTTCTAATTGTAGACATTTTGGCTACTGGAGAATACAACTCATCATAATTGTAGCTATCTTGACTTTGAGCAAATCCTCTGATAACCAATCTAGCTTTGTATTGATTTACTTCCTCAGATTCATGATCCTTATAGGTGAATACCCACTTAGAGTCTAGGATAGATTTCTTATTAGACACTGTTCCAATATCAACAATTTCCCATGTCTTATTTTCACTAATAGACAAAAGCTCTCTTTCTATAGCTTTCTCCCAATCAAGTTTATTTTCCCTTAGCATAGCATCATTGTAAGATGTTGGAACATTATCTAGAAAACTAAAAGCATTGTAAACTAAGTAAAGCTCATAATCTTGAAAATGTTTAGGTACTTTTCTAACTCTCTCAGTACTCTCAATATTTTCTGTTTCAGTATTTACTGTTTCTTCTTCTTCTGATGTCTCTTTATTCTCTTTACAATCAACACTTTTATTTAAAGACTTAAAATATAATTCATTTTCATTAAAAATTACATTTCTAGAAACCACAATCTTTTCTTTGGATATATTCCAAAGTCTATAACCAGTAAAGGAATAACCAAGTAAGACACATTTTTCACTCTTAATATCTAATTTAGATCTTAACTCGTCAGGCACATGAGCATAGGCAGTACAGCCAAATACTCTTAAATTACTCAAATTAGGTTTAACATTATACCACATTTCTGCTGGTGTCTTGTCCCTCAAATAATTAGTAGGACTTCTATTTAGAAGGTAGGTAGCTGTATACAAAATTTCACTCCAAAAATATTTAGGTACCCCACTTTCTGAAATCATGGTTCTCATTCTTTCAACCAATGTACGATTTAACCTCTCAGATTTACCATTAAGTTCAGGAGTATATGCTGTTGTATAATCTAAAATAATACCTTCATTTGAACAAAAAGATTTGAATTCATGACTACTGAATTCCCCACCATTATCACATCTCAATTTGTGTACTTTTACATTGAATTTATTATGTACCAACTTGACATATTCTTTAAACTTACTAAGAACTTCATTCTTTGATTTTATACAGTAAACCATAACAAAATGAGTAAACTCATCCATAAAAGTGACAAAATATTTACTACCATCATATGAGATTGGACTAATTGGACCACATACATCCGAATGGATGATTTCCAATGGTCTAGTTGATCTAGTCCTAGTACCAAAAGGTAACCGGCATTGCTTGCCTTCAATACAACTTTGACATAGATCTAATGTTTCATTGAGTATGTTAGTATTGATACCATTAGCTAAATTTTTCTTTACTAATTTCTTTAAATTAGCTTCACCCAAATGACCCAACCTGGCATGCCAAAGTTTAATATTTTCTTCAGTATGATTGGCATAACATTCTGAATTGTCAAAATACAATTTCAATTTATACAAGGTATCTCTGAAACCTTCAGCTATCAATTTACCATGAAGATAAATATTTACCTTCCCTGACTCAAATATCAACTTATGACCTAATTTTTCAAGTCTTTTAACAGATAATAAATTTTGTTTAAGCTCGGGAACATACAAAACATTTTGAAGTTTACATTTTACAAAATTATTATTAACAAAAACAAAACAATGAATATTACCTATACCTACTGCTTGCATATATTCATTACTCTTAGCTACAGCTATATTTATAGGTTCTTTCAAAGTTACATAATTATAAAAATAATCAATATTATTACAAATATGGTCAGTACAACCAGAATCAATGATGAACTCTGTTGGAACATTAACATCTCCTGCAGTCAATAGACATATTCCATCATTCATTTGGAAACCACTGCTAGAATCTTCATTCACAGGATCAGGACTCACAAAATTGCTTGCTGAATTATTAGCATGACTCTGGAACTTACACACATTACTCTTGTGTCCACTTTTACCGCACTTGAAACACTTAATTTCCTTTCCAGACTTGCAATCACTTCTTTTGTGACCCTTTTTACCACACTTGTAACATTTGATCTCAAATGCTGCAAAAGACTGAGGATGATGAGAATGAGATTGTACATCTTTAAAGTTTTTCAATTTCAGCTCTTCATTAAGCAACCGACTTTTAACAAAGTCCAATGTTATATCTTCTTTACTCACCAAAGTTTCTATACTTGTAACTAAATTATCATAAGACTTTGGAAGAGACAATAGGAGGTTACACACTAACTCCTTCTCAGTAGGTTTTATGTCATTTCTAGCTAATTGTCTAACTAGACTGTCAAACTCTTCTAAATGAACACTCATTTCCTGAGACTCTGGCTTATATTTCAAATTAGCTAGCTTCTTTTTCAACAATATGGATTCAGACAAACTTGTTCTTAAAAACCTTTGACTTAAAATGCTCACCATCTGATGTGCTGTCTCACATTCTGACACAACTTCCAATACATTGTCAGCTAAACTCTGGATAATAATAGACTTAGCCTTCACATCCTTCTTGGTGAACTTTTGCTTGTCCTTGATCGGCTTTTCTCCTCCTTGATCTTGCACCTCAATTGCCTCAGAGCACTCATTTTCCTCTAATGCAACCTTTACTCTGAACAGCCACTTGCCAAAATCTGCATTACCTCCAATAAATGGAACGATTCCATACTTATTTACCACAGACATCATGAGATCCCACACACCACACTGTACCAAAAATTCCAGTACCCAGTGCAAATTCCAGGACTCTCAAACACGACTGACTGGGCCCATAACCTGTTGGTTTATGTTAAATAACAAACACAGAGATGCAGTTTAGTCTGATAAGTAACATATTTTATTGGAGTACAGATATTACAGAGATTACAAAAAAGTTTTCCAGCAAAAGATTCATAAGGCAGAACGTCAAGAACAGATCACACATTCTTAATAACAAAAGACAAGCGGGAAAAATGAAAATATAAAACCAGTGTTGTCAAGTTTCATTTTGTTCCCCAACAGTTAGGACATATATATTATGTATATATTTATTTATTTTTTCTTTTCCTTTTTTCTTCTATTATATTGTATTTTAATTTGTAATTATTTGTGTTGTATATAATATTATGTGCTCTAAATAGAGTGTAAAAAAATAAATAAAACATTGGCTCTCACCACCGTTGACGAACTCTCGGTACTTATGGGTACTAACGAAGATCTACCGGTACTAACGAAGATCTACCGGGTACACGAAATTCCGTCATGGCAGGGCCAGCTTAACGGACCTGTAATTTAGGTATTTGTGCCTAGACATTGGACCTGGGCGTCCATATAATCGGAATTATTATTATTATTAACTTACAGTAGAACCCCGTTATTATGAACTAATTGGGACCAGGGGTAGTTCATATAATAGCGGGGTTCAATGTAAAAGTTCATAATATCGGGGTTCCATATAATCATAGGTAAAAGAAAGGGAAATAAGGCAAATTTCGGACATATGAACGGGCGTACATGTATTTGAATGTTAATTTAAGTACAGATTAGGTATATAAATACAAAATATGTATGTACATGGAAACTCACAATATATTTTATAGCACAAAGACTTCATTCAATGAATTTGTGAAGGGAAATGAGCCCGCAATGCTGGCTGCATTCCCCCTCTGAATGGCCAATGTACATTGTACAGATACCTGTTGTGAGGATCTAAAGAAGTCAGTAATTCTTGAGAAATTAGAGAAATTTTCCAGTTCAAAAAAAAAAAAATATTGCGGAAAAAAAGTTCATTTTATCCGAAGTTCATAATATCGGGGATCATAATAACGGGGTTCTACTGTACAAACATAGTACATATTTGTCTCTCCCTCTGGTATAGTATGACTGGTGGACTCCAGGTTAGGAAGCGCTGCTTTGGTACCAGTGCATTGATACTACACGAATAGATACAGTGTATGCAATATGCATTGTGTTCAACTTGTAAAATAATGCATACACTTGGTATTGGCGTTATGTAGACAGAGCTTTCAAGAAGCATATTCTTCAACACTTTGTGACTGGAAAAATCGACCGAAAACAATACTTTCTATACCTACTTTATAGATAATAGAAAGTAAAAAGGCAAATTAGTGGGTGTTCTCGGTGTTACGTAGGTATATAGATTTCGAAGGCAAGATGCCTAGTCAGTAATAATAATATATTTTATTGTATTTTTGCCTTGCGGCGGCGGCGGCGTTCACAATATTCGTAATTTCTTTAATCTAATAACTATGTATTAATAAAGAAATAAAAAATGATTAATCAACATTAAAAAATGTTGATTAATGTGTAGTAAATCAGTATCAGTCAGTAAATCAGTGATTGTTCACTGATTTACTTTAAACTATCAATTTTTGTTCAAATAACCCAATCAGAAGGGTTGATTATCCAAATAACCCAATCAGAGTGCAGTCAAAGGGAGATTTGGGGATTTGAAATTCTTTTGGGAACGAGGCCCGGGTTACCTATTTCAAAAAATAAAAATGGTGCTAAGCCAAAGAGATGATAAAGATTAACTTGGTGGTAAGATACTCGCTTGACATGCGGAAGGTCCCAAGTTCAAATCTCAGAGCCGACAAAAAAATGGTATTCAAAGTTCGGTTACAGTTCGGCAAAAAAAATGGTATTCAAAGTTCGGTTTCGGTGCGCTCATGTTGACCCATGACCCAGCACCTAATTTGGAAGTATTGACACACTTTCCGCCCATCAGAGAGAGGGGAGGCATTCAAATTAATTTAAATTTTTAAAAAGTCAAATCAAATCAAAATTCAATTCTAAGAGATGATCAAGCCACAGACCATTTATGCGTCTACATTAGGTGTTGTTTCATGGCTACAAAATAAAGAGGCTGTGAAAAAAAACATCTTTTTTGTTGAAAAGGAAAAAGGTAGAAATTGAACGAAATTTTTAACATAAATAATTCGCCTCTGACAATACAAAGAGGCGTAAACCACAAATTTTTGAAATCGTTTTTATTGCTTGGATTGAGTCTACTTGTACTATATTTTGTTCTCACAAATAGACGTAACCCAATTATAATCCAAAGAAAAGATACAACAAAAATTAAAATCAGGCGTATCCCTCATTTTCTCTTTTTCAGACAAATCAAATAGGCGTAAATCGATAGTCACAGTTAAATAATCAAATTTGGCAACAGAAAAAGTTCGTATGGTCATTCACGGGTACAGGGAAGTGATAATCATCCTACCGTGAACAGAAAATTTATGCACAAGAAAACTCATTTTGGCTCTCCTGTAAAATTTCGAAAATGTGGTTTACGCCTCTTTGTATTGTCAGAGGCGAATTAACTATCCGCTTGATGGCTCCTAAAAATCTGGCCTGATCTCAGTCCGCAGAAGTGAGCCAAAATATTAATCAAGTACCACAATGAAAACAAAAACATGTTGTGGGCCGAATTGTTGTGCCACAAATTTCGTCCCCCCTCTCTTCTGTACCGTTCTAGAGTTAAATATTATGATACAAAATCCCCCCCGCCCCTCTCTTCTCTACCGTTCTAGAGTTAAATATGATTAAGTGACAAAGGAGAAAACACTGGCACCACAATCATCAGGTGTCCAAATTAGGAATCGTCATGGGCCAGTATGGTTTCTGAAATTAATAATAGCCAGTATGGTTTCTGAAATTAAATTTACGAGAGTTAGAGGTCTCCATTGTTTTTCGGTTGACACTTTTTTATGTCTCGATTTTTTTTTTTTAATTTAGCTGAGACAGGGCCGATAGTAAGAGGGATGCGTCTGACTAAATCCTTGATGCGCAACATTCCGTTACGCAACATTTTGTCTCGCAACGTGCACTGGTAGTCAAGTGGTTAACGCGCTAGTCTGGTAATTCAGGTAGCGTAGGGATCCGTTGGTTCGAATCCCACCCAATGCATGAATTTTTCCTCACAGTTATTTGTGATTGTGACCACAATACATAATAATAAGTCTCTGAGGGTTAGCTGGTAGAAAATACTTTGAGCATTAACCTCGTCTGGTGGTTAGTTACCTTCCACTAAAGAGTATTATTATTAATTAGATTACTATATTTAACGACCTCAGTAGATTGATCGATAAGACGATAAATAAACTATATAAAACTCTAATACGCATACACATACAAAATCTCTTCAAAATCGGGTGTACCGTTCACAAGATATAAGTGTTTAAGTAAAAAGTTAGTGGTCAGGTACATGGTCTCTATCACCAAGAACTGCTAGTGCGAAGTTGATGAATTTAAAAAGTGGACCATCTACAGAATGTCTCCTATATGTTTACAAAATTTTGTCTAAATCTGTTCAATAGTTTCTGAGATTTGCGCGTAACAAGGAATGTTTTTAACCGACAGACAGACACAAAACTAAATTTGCTCATGAGGTTATGGAAACGTGCAGAAATATGAAAAAAATTGAAATCGGAACAATTTTTTTTTGACATTTTCATGTCTTTGCTCTGGCACATAACCAAAATTATGTAACGAAATTATGTGACGAAATTATGTAACGAAATATTAAATTATAAAAAGAGAGAAGAGAAAAAGTATGTGTCATGCGCACAATAACGAAATATTAAATTATAAAAAGAGAGAAGAGAAAAAGTATGTGTCATGCGCACAATACGAAATTTGGTCAGTTAAGTTTTAGACCTTGAATAGTAAAGATGAAAATTTCCAATGGTTGCAGACTCGTATGCAAGCGTTTTTCTACTGTGGGGAGTTCAAAAAAATTTTATACAAAAACGAACACAATACTTCCGATTTCTAATCAGCCCTAACAACTATCAGCCCTGGGAGTTGTGTTATGTTTATGATATTCTAAGTTTTGTCTGGTTCGTGAATCTCTGAATATGGGCATTTATTTCGGAGGTTGAATTACCATATTGTTTCCAGATTCTCCAGAATCCAGAAAATGAAATTGCAATAGTTTACGAGAAAACAAAAATTTGCTACTCACTGAGTCTCTTGGACACTTAGTACTAAATTAAGGGTGGAATTAATAGACGTTTTTGTAATACCTCTGTGGAGCTAAATCACGGATTGCGTACTGTGTATTAAGATAGGGAAATCCGACGCCTAGCAATATATGTACATATGTATAAGTAAATTTTATTTAGAGTGCAGTACAATAGAGGTGTTGGCTTTACAAAAGTTAGCCAGCACCCAATTACATAGTATGACTTGAGTATGACAATGACTTGAGTGATAGAATTTGTCTATTAATTCCGGCCTAATAGACAAAATCAAGATCTTAAGTCATGACTTAAGCATTCGTTTCCCCTTCAAAACAATGCACTTAGCGGCTAGATCCGCAAAATCTAGATCCGATTCACACTGGGGACTATTAGGCAGTCCAAATGCATCCCTTTGTCATTCAAATTATATCTAGCTATTTACTGACCTCAGTAGCTTGAACGATAAGGCGGCGGACTTGTAACCTGGAGGTCGTTGGTTCAAGTACTAAGTTCAGCATAGATTTTGTATAAGGTGAGTTTGAGTAGATGTGATAATACGAAGGTGATTAACACAAATATGATAACTTTTTTATAACTAGATGTTTCATCTTCTGAAGGCTCGGTGTTGCCAAATTTTATCTTCTCTATTGGAATTTTTTGAGCTCTCAATGGTCCTGTGACCTGTAGCATTTATAACGCCAGGATAGCCTGTGGGCCAAGATTCCAAGTAGGTTTGCAATGCAATCAATTAAATTGAATACCTTTAATTGAATCGAATTTAGGACATTCTTCAGATCGGCAATTGAAAAAAACTTCAATTGAATCGACTGAAATTCTTTAAACGTATCAAAGTTTCGTCATAGCAAGCGTCGATGGCACGTTGACTACACCAGTTCTCATTCAGTCACTGAAGTTAAGCAACGTCCAGCGAGGCTAGGACTTGGATGGGTGATCATTCAAATTTGAACCCTCGTGATGCTGATGGCTATTCCCGGACCCATTCAGGCTGGGCGAGGTTAATTGGAGCTGCTGCTTTGTGAGTTTCCAGCGAATGGAGGGTGAAACCCCCGTCGTTAATAATTCCTGATATGTCCATGCAGTTGAAAGCGACTATCTGACCTGGTTGCAGGGTTTTCAGTGAACCCCTTATAATTAACGCTTTATTATTTGTTGTTATATATATAAAGAACTTGCTTTTTGGAATGAGTAGTTGACTTCAATCACAAAAAATTAACACTGCGACCTAATTAGATCTATTGTGACAAGTTGATTCTTTTTGTTTTAACGTCCTGAATTCCTGATTGAGGTAGATAGTCAGGACGGGGTATTTACCCACCATTCGCAGGGATTCGTACCAGCTACCCATATGAAAGTATAGTATAGTAGTGCTTTAATTAGATTTAGACTGTCGGATTTATTTAGATTTAGACTAAAAAAAAAAAAAACACAAGACATATATCATCAGACATTGTGATTAAATGTGATTTTGTTCTGTTTATTTTTTCACTACCATTATTATTACTACTATTCTTATATTGTCTTGTACTATTATTTCCTATTTCTAATTGTTATTTTAATTACATTGTATCTATACTCAAATATAAATAAAGAGAGGTGCTTTGTTAAACTGTTGGCATAATGGGACTACCTGTCTTGCGCTGACAGTCTAAATGAGTGAGTATGAGTATAAGTATAAACAGAAAAGCACTACTTATCTACTAAAAGTACTACTAACTAAAAGCACTACTAACTTATACTTATATCACGCAAGCTCAGCCCTTGACCTTGACGACAAGTTTATCCATCAGTGACCTATGACAAGTTTTGACGTATTTCTCCGAACCCCGGACTCCCGGACTGTGAGTCCCAGGGTGAACAACTGCTTCTTGACCGGATCAGATGGCTCATCGACAATAAAGGAATCAGTAAGGACACACGGCGATCGATAATTTATGTCGGTAATTATAGCGAGTGGCTATCTATAGCATTTTTATACCTGCTGATAGTAGTTATCTGGAGATAATAATAATATCGCCTTATTTATACTATCTATTACTAGTAAGTAGACTTAGGGCGGAATTAATTCAATTAATAGACGTTTCTGTTATACCTCTGTTTTATCTCTTTCTAACCCCCCCCCCCCCCCCTCCTCTCGTCCCTCCCTCCCTCCCTTCTCCTCTCTTTCTATCTCTCTCCTCTCTTTCTCTCTCTCTCCTCTCTTTATCTCTCTATTTCTTACTCTTTCTCTCTCTCTCTCTCTGTCTTTCTCTCTTTCTCTCTCTCTCTCTCTTTCTCTTTCTCTCCTCTCTTTCTCTCTCTATCTCTTACTCTTTCTCTCTCTTTCCATATACTTCTCACTCATCGACTCATAGCTTAGATATGGATCTCCTTTGTACACATTCTCTCCACAATATGTTCAAACACCACTGAATAGAGCTCAAAGCAGAATTCAGAAGTTCTTGTTTCATAATCATAAAAAAATATCTATAATGACTCCACATCAGCTTTCCAACCAAATACTACTATGTTTAAACTTTCATAAGGAAGAATATAGACAGCGCACCGACCAACCTTATTCACTTCGCCTGCAGAGATTTAGACGGCCTCACGTTTATACTAAGCTCTATGGAGATCGCAGACTTGAGTATGTTATACCCAGTTTACTCAATCATTACTGCCAGGACTTCCTAGATGAGAAACATAAAATTATAGTGAAACAAAAGGTGAAGGAGAGTATACTGAAGGATGGAAAATAATCTATAATAAGAAATAAAATAATGGTTCAATCGCACACAGATAAAAAAACCCTGCGTAACCGGGATTCGAACCCGAATATTTCCACATCTAGTTGAATATTTATTTATTTATTCTCATTGTCAGTGGGGCCTTGTGAACACCCTGTATATACTTACCTATTTGAACACTTGATTACTTTATATATTTACATTTCTTTTTTAATATTGTTATTTATAGATATACTCGTATGTACGAGTATGACTAGGTTTTGAATTTATATTCCTGTTGTATCATAATAATATGTATATTAGAGTTCATAGCCATACCACACCACACCCCCAATGTACATATATAGTTTAGCAGAGGCATAATAAAATTGGTTTATGATAAATCTAATTCAGGAACCACAAAAACAGCAACAAAAAAATGCGAGTACCTATACCTAAATATACACAATAACTTGTATACTATCTTCATTTATACCTAGTTACAAAAATATCTATTCATTATGCATGTAATAATATTGTAATATATGCATGTAGGTAACTTCTCAAAGGATCTAAAATTAGCTACCTACTCTATCCATCCTGAGGATAGAAAAGTAATATCAATAATACATCATAGTACAATATTATTTCAAATCCTATGTACCTATAACTTACTTAGAAAAAATTTGCACAATTGTAAAATTATTATATTATTCTTTTAAATTTAGAGGAGAGCCCACCTCCAAATAAGGTAGAATTATCTTAGGAGGTGATTATAATAATGTATAAAATATGATTCATGCAAATAAAGAAAATATTCAAATTCAAAAAAAAAATTCAAAAAATTCTCTCGTCACATTATTTAGTTGTAAATTTAATTTAGTCAGTAAGAAGAAAAAGAAACATTGTAAACACCGAAAGGTAAAAATACAATAAAAACATTATTATTATTACCTCTGTGAACTCAAGTCTAGATTTTGCGTATTGTTTTAAATGGGGAAACTAATGCTTAAGTAAGAACTTGTGATCTCGATTTTATTTATTATAATAATAATTCCGTATCCGTGAGATAGGCACTGATACCTAAGTATATCACGGTGGTGAAAAGATTATATATGGACGCCCAGATCCAATGTCAAAAAACCTTTCATGTCCATTGATTCAAATAGATTTTAACATCCTGACTTGTGTTAGTCAGGACGGCGGTTCAACCCTCCATTCGCTTAGAATCGCACCAGCTACCCACATTAACCTCACCCAGCCTGGGTAGGAATTGACATTTCTCTATTTATTTCGGCCTTGTACTAATAAGTTCCATTATTCCAGCAGTAAGCCCAAGACATAATTATGTGGTCAAAATCGCCAATTGGAGAATACCTTCTCCAGGATGGGTTTCGAACCCGCGACCTCTAGTTTACCAGACCGACACCTTAACCACTAAGCGGGACATGTATGAACAAATCGACATTCATACAATAATGTTAACATGACATAGATCACTATCTAAGTACTCCTTTCATGATCGATCGACCCGAGGCAAAACTTTGCCAAAAATTAATTACATTTGAAAGATTTTTGTTAATTAATTTATTGATATTAATTTTGAAGCTCACGCCCATAGAAACTAATTATAGTAATATAGTTACATTAGATCTGCTGTCTGCACATGTGGTATGGGATGCCACATGTGCAGACTCTCTAGCTCATTCCAACATCAATGATAATGCTGGTCCAGGATTTGCATCAGAGAATGCAGCAAAGAAAAATCATGCTAAATATCAAACTATCAAGATTAGCAACATCTTTTTAGCCTTTGCTGTTGAAACTCTGGGGCCCTGGTCACTGGAAACACAGCATTTCGTAAAGAAGATTGGCGATAAACTATCTCGTTTGAATGGCGATCAACGTTCCAAATGCTTCTTAATCCAAAAATATCATTCAACGAGGAAATGCTGTGAGCATTATGGGCACTATCCCTGATGGCTTGCGTTTCGAAGTGCTGTTTTATATTTAAATAAATAAAAAAGTTTCAATACCCTGACTAAGTACTCTGAAACAGGGAACAATACAGAATAATTTAAAAATAAATATATTTTTTGCAATTACTAACAAATTAGTATTTATTTTTATATAGTATTTATAATATTATATTTAATATATAACAAATTAATAATTAGTAAAAAACAAAAAGTAAAATAATAAAAAAAAAATCACATTAGGATGTCAAATGTAAACAACATGTTCAAAAAATGCTCTACTCACTTAGAGTTCATCAATTAGTCCTTAGTAAATAAATAAATAAATAAAATACAATACTTTCCTTATTATAGGATAAGAAAGTAAAAAATAGGGCTTTTAATCTGCTTAGGAGTAATGAAAACACGAAGCTTTCTGTACCCAGGATGTTATATTAAATGTCAATCACGAGTCGAAGAATCTGCCGGCATTGGGACAGTGGTTCTTAGGAGGTATTGTTTTTAACAAGGTTTAGATTCTTCTGGCTGGGTACGCCATTATTTTCCTGACTTCACATTTCATCAAGTAGAGTGGGGTGGGAGTACTGGAAAGGCATGCGTCCAGTAGTAGATAGCTTCCCATCACTTTTCCACCAGAGATGTCATCAGGTAGAGTAGGGTGGGAATACTGGAAAGGCATGCGTCCAGTAGTAGATAGCTTCCCATCACTTTTCCACCAGAGATGTCATCAGGTAGAGTGGGGTGGGAATACTGGAAAGGCATGCGTCCAGGAGTAGATAGCTTCCCATCTCTTTTCCACCAGAGATGTCATCAGGTAGAGTAGGGTGGGAGTACCTACTGGAAAGGCATGCGTCCAGGAGTAGATAGCTTCCCATCACTTTTCCACCAGAGATGTCATCAGGTAGAGTGGGGTGGGAGTACTGGAAAGGCATGCGTCCAGGAGTAGATAGCTTCCCATCACTTTTCCACCAGAGATGTCATCAGGTAGAGTAGGGTGGGAGTACCTACTGGAAAGGCATGCGTCCAGGAGTAGATAGCTTCCCATCACTTTTCCACCAGAGATGTCATCAGGTAGAGTGGGGTGGGAGTACTGGAAAGGCATGCGTCCAGGAGTAGATAGCTTCCCATCACTTTTCCACCAGAGATGTCATCAGGTAGAGTAGGGTGGGAATACTGGAAAGGCAGGCGTCCAGGAGTAGATAGCTTCCCATTACTTTTCCACCAGAGATGTCATCAGGTAGAGTAGGGTGGGAGTACTGGAAAGGCATGCGTCCAGGAGTAGATAGCTTCCCATCACTTTACCACCAGAGATGTCATCAGGTAGAGTAGGGTGGGAATACTGGAAAGGCATGCGTCCAGGAGTAGATAGCTTCCCATCACTTTTCCACCAGAGATGTCATCAGGTAGAGTAGGGTGGGAGTACTGGAAAGGCATGCGTCCAGGAGTAGATAGCTTCCCATCACTTTACCACCAGAGATGTCATCAGGTAGAGTAGGGTGGGAGTACCTACTGGAAAGGCAGGCGTCCAGGAGTAGATAGCTTCCCATCACTTTTCCACCAGAGATGTCATCAGGTAGAGTGAGGTGGGAATACTGGAAAGGCATGCGTCCAGTAGTAGATAGCTTCCCATCACTTTTCCACCAGAGATGTCATCAGGTAGAGTAGGGTGGGAGTACTGGAAAGGCATGCGTCCAGGAGTAGATAGCTTCCCATCACTTTGCCACCAGAGATGTCATCAGGTAGAGTAGGGTGGGAGTACTGGAAAGGCATGCGTCCAGGAGTAGATAGCTTCCCATCACTTTGCCACCAGAGATGTCATCAGGTAGAGTAGGGTGGGAATACTGGAAAGGCATGCGTCCAGGAGTAGATAGCTTCCCATCACTTTTCCACCAGAGATGTCATCAGGTAGAGTAGGGTGGGAATACTGGAAAGACATGCGTCCAGGAGTAGATAGCTTCCCATCACTTTTCCTCCAGAGTGGGTAGGGATCTGGAATGATGTTTCGGTTGCTGGGATCTTTGTCAAGTCTTCTTTGACATACATATCTTGGTTGCTGTTAATTTTGATGTCGAGAGTTGTGCTGATGATGTTTCTTGTGTTACTATAATTTTTTGTTTTAATTTTTTGTTTTTTTTAATTTTTTTTTTTTTTAATTTTTTGTTTTTTTTTTTAATTTTTTTATATTTTTTTTAGTCATTTTCATTTTCTTCTGCATTAATTTCTTCACATACTCTTTCATGAATTCTTTGTTCCTGAGAATTTTGATTAAGATGTGATGAAGTGTGTCCTTTTTTTTTTCTTTTCTTTTTTTTCACATTCTCTTTCATGAATTCTTTGTTCCTGAGAATTTTGATTAAGATGTGATGAAGTGTGTCCGTTTTTTGTAATATCAGCAAGGAGAATTTTGATCAGCACGAAGAATTTTGATCAGCACGAAGAATTTTGAATTTGTAACATCAGCAAGGAGAATTTTGATCAACACGAAGAATTTGTAACATCAGCAAGGAGAATTTTGAATTTGTAACACCAGCAAGTAGAATTTTGAATTTGTAACATCAGCAAGGAGAATTTTGATCAACACGAAGAATTTGTAACATCAGCAAGGAGAATTTTGAATTTGTAACATCAGCAAGGAGAATTTTGTTCAGCACAAAGAATTTGTAACATCAGCAAGGAGAATTTTGAATTTGTAACACCAGCAAGTAGAATTTTGAATTTGTAACATCAGCAAGGAGAATTTTGAATTTGTAATATCAGCAAGGAGAATTTTGATCAGCACGAAGAATTTTGAATTTGTAACACCAGCAAGTAGAATTTTGAATTTGTAACATCAGCAAGGAGAATTTTGAAGTTGTAACATCAGCAAGGAGAATTTTGATCAGCACGAAGAATTTGTAACACCAGCAAGTAGAATTTTTAATTTGTAACATCAGCAAGAAGAATTTTGATCAGCACGAAGAATTTTGAATTTGTAACATCAGCAAGAAGAATTTTGATCAGCACAAAGAATTTGTAACATCAGCAAGGAGGATTTTGATCAGCATGAAGAATTTATCAGCAAGGAGAATTTTGAAAGTGAGTGTCTGCATCACAAGGATTTGGGTAGTATTTGTGTAGGTACTAAGATTTAGATTTTGTCCAAAAGAATGTGAATGTTGCACTATAATTTAATATTGGGTGTACTCTGAATTTTGTTGTGTTGTGGTGTTCTTGATAGTTTGAATGAAAATATTTTATTTTTCAAATCAAAATTGATTTCTACAAAAGGCCAATTAAAACAAGTAAACGTATAATCTGGCCATTCAAACAATCTTTTCTAACAAGATCAAATTCATTATTATTTCTACGTTTTCATTCAATACAGGTAGGTAAACTAGATAATCCTGGACATTTTATTGTGTGAACTATCAAGAAAATGGTTATTTTGGGTACTTGCCTCCTTGGTAAATTTCTTGGATCAGGTCTAGTTGGAGTTTGTGGGATCACAGAGTCCAACTAGAGAACTAGACCTTATTTCAAAAAAATAGACGGGACTTTCAACCTCCATTCGCTGTAAACTCACAAACCAGCTTTTCTAACATTAACCTCACCCATCCAGAGTGAGGCCGGGATTAGTCAGCATCGCGGTAGTTCAATTTTGAATGGTCACCCATCAAAGTTCTAACCTTGCTGGGCGTTGCTTATCTCGACTGACAGAACGAGAACTGGTGTATTCAACGTGTCATTGATGCTGGCTCACCTTCACTTTTTTTTCCTGTAAGGTGCTTCAACTCTGCTGTGGCAGGGCGTTCGCGCCGAACATCTTCAATTTTAAACTGCTCAGAATTTAGATGTTCTGAGTTTTTCTCTAGGGATAGGAAAAACCCATGGAAAATCCGCTGGTGAAGTCAAAATCTAACATCGAAATAATTTGAAATAATAACCCCCCCCTTGTTTCTAATAGTGGCCCGCGGACTTTTCTGGAAAGAAATGTGGCCCAGAGTCTGAAAAAGGTTGAAGACCCCTGCATTAGATGACCTATGTTGGGTCTCAACTTATCCTTTTTTTTTTATCAGTTATCAAAAGACTAGAATTTACCATGATTATTACGTTTGGTGCCCGCGTGTGTCTACTGTAAGGTTTAGATGCTTCCGGAGGCACTACACCCTCAAACTAATGACTTGTGTAATTTAAAAGTGTTTAACTCCGTTGCTGGCGTCTCATGTGGTGTGCCGGAAAATCCTTTACGTCGATTAGACGTCTAGAAGTCTAGACCAAAGTGGATCTTCATTCATTTAATTCCCTTTTCCGAATTACGGAGTTGGGTGGAAGAGATTATCACAGGCAATAACCCCGCCTTTTAGTTGGGACACTAGTATCATTTTCTTCTTTATTTATTTTTTATTTATTTTATAACTACTGTAAATATTGTATCCTCCTTGTAAAAATTAAAATAATAACAAAGAACACACATTTATCATTCAGGTAAATTTCTGTAGAAGATAACAAGTACTTCAAGTTATAGGTACAACCTTAATAATCATTCTGAGTAGATATTGACACTGACTAACCTTACCGCCATTGTCAGCCGGTTATTGTAAAAGGGTATGGACAATAATTCACAGAAATGAAATCACCTTACTGGTCTATTCCATATTGCACCAGCTAATAATAGACATTGCTAATCGGCAACTAGCAGAAAAGCCAGATGATTAAAGTTGAACTAATTATAGTCTATTATAAATGAATCCCCAGGGTTCCATCCCCAGCGGGGCAGGATTTTTTCTGCTCTATACTTGGGTGCTCGGGGTCCACTCATAGATGTATTTTAGAACGAATTTTTATAACATTTTTTTTTACATGGTATTAGATGGAAAAAAGGTACCCTGTACTCTAAGATAGACCCTAAATATATGCCCCCCCCCCCCCCCTCAGGTCCTGAACCCTGTACCTCTAGCTCTGTGCCCAAATACAGGCGTGAATCACACCGCGAGGTTACGCCAATTGTGTAAACATTGTTAATGCATTCATGACTTTATCACGACTGAGGCGTAGTGGCGTACTGATTTATGATACCACAACTTTTCGTGTTGTCTGCTACAATGTTGCCCGAATCTGAACGACGTGCTTCAGTTGCATATAATAATAACACTGTTTAATGGAAGGTAACCACCAGGTGAAGTTAGAGCTCAAAGCATTTTCTACCCTCAGATTTAAAATCATTTTTAAAACACATTTATTTTACTGTTTAAGAACACCAGATCAATTTCAACCTGGTTAAAGACCATTATTATTATTATAACACTCAGTGGAAGGTAACCACCAGGCAAGGTTAAAGCTCAAACCATTTTCTACCACCTAACCCTCAGAGTCTTATTACAATTTGGTCACAAACTCAAATGAATGAGGAACAATTCATGCACTGGGTGGGATTCGAACCAACGGAACCCTGCGCTACCTGAGTTACCAGACTAGCGCGTTAACCACTTGACTACCAGTGTACGTTTAATAATAGCAAATTATCATATTTGTGTTAATCACTTTCGTGATATCACAACTTCTCAAACTCGCTTTACTAAATCTACGCTGAAACCCGGACTTGAACCACCGACCTCCAGGTTACAAGTCCACCGCTTTATCGATCAGGCTACTGAGGAACTGAGGTCGCTCGTTTAATAATAGATAATAATAGTAGATTAATAATAATTACCTAGTAGATGAATAAAAAATAATAATAATATGCAATGAGTCACCGAAAAGGAAGACCAGACTCATCGAAAAAGGCAAAAATCCTTGCACAGCCGTCTTGTTTCGTCTTGGTTGCATTTCACGATGAACGGGTTAGGTCTTATCTTTTCTCAGAGTTTATATCCATAGTATGTATGTATAGATAATACATAGATATTTTATCAATGAATAATATATACAGGGGGTAGCTAGGTCTTATCTTGACTTTTCTCAGAGTTTATATGTATACTATAGTATTGTATAGGTAGTACTTAAACATGTAGAGTGTATACCTAATACTTACTTAGATATTTTATCAATGAATAATAAATACAGGGGGTAGCAAGGTCTTATCTTTTTCTCTTCTCAGAAATGTATTACAGTGAAACCGGGATATAATGGGTTTGATGGCAGAGATTGCCTCAGGCAATAATTACGCCCTTTGTCAATATTATTCTTGTCAATAAAGAGTTATTATTATTATTTTACTAGACAACTCAAGACACCGGAATTTTTTTCTCTTATTTATAGGTTTCTCTTATACATGTATGAGGTTATTTTCTCTTATACTTTCTATACCCTGCCCCACTCAGGCTGGCTGAGGTTCATTTGAGTAGCTGGTTTGTGAGTGACGAGCATATGGAAGGATATCCGGCTGGTAACATCCCTTTTGTGATATGAAAATTGAAATATTGAAAAATCATTTGAAAGCGACGCGGCTCTATCTGGTACCGAGACCGGTGCATGAAGATATTTGATCAGTCACCATGCTACTGAAATCGTATCCACTTGTGTTTGTGTAGTACACTCCAGGCTTCCTGTAAAAATTGAAAGAAAATTAATAATGAAAAAAAAAAGAACCGACTTGATCGATAAGCCAGCGGACTTGTGATCTGAAGGTCGGTGGTTCACGTCCCAAGTTAAATGAAAATTTAGTAATGCAAGTTTGAGTAGTTGTTATATCAATATTGTGATTAGCAAAAATATGAAGAAAAAAAAAGAGAGAAAAAATACTTCCGATTTCTAATATGTATTTAGAAAGTCATCGGAAGTAAGAGGTTATAATATTTGTGAGAAGAACAAATAATATCACAGTATGTGTGTTACTCGCTTCACTAATTTTTTGGTTAACTTAGAACACGAACCACCGACCTCCATAATGCAAGTCCGCTGCCTTATTGATCAAGTTACTGACTGATGATTGATGTCGGTGAATAATAATGAAATGTGCCATGTTTATTTTATTACGCCTTATGAAGACTAATGAGTCCCAATATTCCAGCAATAAGCTCATGACGTATTATTATGCAGACACGACCTCAAATGGGAGGATAACTTGTCAAGTCTCGACTGTGTTTCGAACCCGCGCCCTCTGCATTACCAGTCGAATAGAAATTACTACAGGGAACCGCGATTAGCTCAGTGGTTAAGCACTCGCTTGCCATGCGGAAGGTCTCGGGTTTGAACCCCCGCGCCGACAATGATTTGTATTCAAAATTTTCTTACAGTTGTTAGTACGCACCTTCCGGTGCGCTCGTGTTGACCCAGTACCTAAATGGGAAGTATTGTGTCACTTCTCGCCCATCAGAGGGGAGGCATACTACGGGATGGGCAGGCTACAACACAGACCACAAGCGTCTACAGTAGCTCCTGTTTCATGGCTACGAAATAAAAAAGGCTGTGAAACACTCATATTTAAAAAAAAAAAAGTGGGCTTGGACAAAAAAACCAAAATCATCGAACTTGTTTTCCCATCGAATTTTTCACGGAACAACCAAAAAATACGGTAGACAATCAAGTCCACCAACTATAATATATTCTCCCCACATTGTGAACACAACACAACACCAGGAGACTTGATCATACACCCGCTCCTGGTATAACACCCTCTCGGCAGTGTCTCACACCCTAGAAAGGGACACCCTAGTAAATAATTGGCAAAGGTTTCATGAAAATTCGTTCTGGTGGGCTGCCAACTTAACGCATCTTAACCTAGTAAATTGGCAAAGGTTTCATGAAAATTCGTTCTGGTGGGCTGCCAACTTAACGCATCTTAACCTAGTAAATAAAATTGGTAAACGTTTCATGAAAATCCTTTCTGGTGGGCTGCCAACTTAACGCATCTCAACCTAGTAAATTGGCAAAGGTTTCATAAAAATCCGTTCTGGTGGGCTGCCAACTTAACGCATCTTAAATAAGTTTAGTGTGAACCCGCCCTTACGTGTCCCGCAAGTGGTAGCCGGCGTAGCCTTGGCCGCCATGACACTTGGGTGGTCTTGACCTCGCGGCTTCTACACTGCAACACCGCAAGCTGGGAAACTCATTGGCTGGGTTGATGGAGCGGGCGAAAAGCCGGTACGATACTTGATGATCACAGCGATAGGTCATGATTAGCTTGCCTGAAAGGATAGTGACTTCTGGTTAACGCCTCGGTAATTTTTTCAGTTTTTTTTTTTTTTCTTCAAAATTTAGAAACTGAAAAAAGGCCTAAATTGTAAAAAAAAAAAAAAAAAAAAAAATAGTTAAAATTTAAATATTGGTACAACTTATTAAACATATTAGATCAAGTTTTATTTACATAGAATATTATACATACTTAGAAATTGAGATTAATAAAACAAAACTTGATCAAGGGCGGTGCTAATGCCAATGGCATTCTCTTCCATTTAACGGTACAACTTATGTATTATTACTTTAAGAAAGTGATAACAATACAATGAATTCTCTATTACAAACAGTTAGCATCAGTTGGGTATAATAAGTTTTGGCGAAATCCCGTCTGTTCCAGCGAATTTCCTAGGCAGTACAAAGAGGCAATGCAGGATGCATCCTAGGGACTTTTCCAGCGGGGAATGCCCTGCAAATGACTAATGATTCTTCAGACTTCGAGGGAATATTTTGTATTTTGTAATAATGAATACCAATTAAAGAAACGATTATTTTATGTACTTCCTTACTTGGTATATTTTTTATTTTTTTTATTTTATTTAATGTGCATCAATTAATAAATTGTTAACACAGTACAAGGGAGTTAATAAATACAATAAATACAATGAAATATATAAGTTCTTTGGAAAAACTTATAGTTATACACAACTCTTGGTAAAACAAATAAACATCGAAATAATCAATAAATACATATTACATATTACAACAACAACAACATAAAAAAAAACAGAAAAAAAATTAATTAGGATCATAGCTAGATTTCATCTGAATCGCAGGACAAGAAGTTTTGATGTTTTGAATATTGTTGAAAATATTAACTGTTCTGAATTCACTAAAAACCAGGTTACATAAAATACTTGCATTGGTTCTCAATGAGCTCCTCAATTTTACAGATGAGTGAGCTGCAGTTGACAAGTGCCCCTCCTGGGGGGCGTTCACACCCCGGCTGTAGCGTGCCTCCGTTCACGTAGAAGTCTAGCGTTCCGTCCGAACCTATAATAACAATATAGGTTAGGCCAGTAGTCCGCAACCTTTTCTCCATCACGGCACTCTTTCTTTGACTTCTTATCCCAGCGGCATCCCAGGGAAAAAAAAAAAGTCAGAAGAACTTTGCAGACCTGTATTCAGAGCATTCAGATGATGAAAAACTGAAGAACTTCAGGGGTGCCGCGAAAACTAAATTGGACAACTTCCAATTTAGTTTTCGCGGCACCCCTGAAGGTCATTCACGGCAGCCCAGGGTGCCGCGGCACCCCGGTTGTGGACCACTGGGTTCCGGGTTCGAACCCCCGCGCCGACAAAAATTTGTATTCAAAACTTGGTAACAGTTGTTTGTAAGGGATATCTTCCGGTGCGCTCGTGTTGACCCAGTACCTAAATGGGAAGTACTTTGTCACTTCTCGCCCATCAGAGGGGAGGCATACTGGATGGGCAAGTCACAGCACACACAACAAGCGTCTACAGTAGCTCCTGTTTCATGGCTACAAAATAACAAAGACAAATTGAAGAAGAATATAGTATCGCCTTATTTGTACTTCCCAACTAGGACTATAAACAGGAAGTAGATTAGCAGTCTGGCTGGGGGACTATAAACAGGGAGGAGACCAGCAGTCTGGCTGGGGGACTATAAACAAGGAGGAGACCAGCAGTCTGACTGGGGTAATCTAAACAGGGAGTAGACCAGCAGTCTGGCTGGGGGACTATAAACAGAGGGTAGACTAGCAGTCTGGCTGGGGGACTATAAACAGGGAGTAGACCGGCATTGGCTTGGTTCTAGGGGCCCTTGTCAATTATTAACCTCCTTATAAAGACAGTGGTAGAAGTGCTGACTTATTCCTCATCTGTCTAGCTACCATCGTTCACGATGACGCCACCCTATGATGATACATAGATAAAATGCTTTAAAATTATTTTTTTGTTAGTTCAATTTCAGTAGAAAACCTTACAAACCCGCGACCCCTGGATTACCAGACTATACAACCTACATACCGTAGGTCCCAAGTATCGTGTTGGTGTGAATCACATCCACCACCAGCGCGTCCTTGCTGTCTAGCTTCTGAGTGGGCGGGGTCAGGTGGTCGAAAAGTGGCCCCGACGGGTCCAAAGCTGCCATTGAATTAGAAAGAAAAAGTTATCATTTTGTGTTTTTATTTTACGAAGGAAATTTATTTAATTTTTCATTTAGAATTAAAAAGTTTTTTTTTTAGGAAGTGTACCTAACTAAATTTACTTAAAAAACCATTGCTTCTTGACAGACGAGCCAAGTAGCATTAATAATAACACTCTTTCGTGCAAGGTAACCACCAGGCGAGGTTAATGCTCAAAGGATTTTCTACCACCTATAACCCTCAATCTTCTTATTATGTGGTCAAGAAGAGAGAGAGAGAGACAATAAAATAAATATATTTTAAAGGACTGCTCTCATATAGAGAGTTGCCAAATTAATGAGGAAAAGTTCATGCACTGGCTGGGATTCGACTATCATTGCAGTAAATTTGCGTCCACATTTTGTCGATCGACAGTGTTAATACTCCAAAGCCTCGATCGACACGTCCACACTATGTGGATTGTGTCGATTGACACATTCGACATAATAATAATATCGCCTTATTTATACTGCCCGATAAGGACTATTAAAGTCCCATTATTCCAGCAGTAAGCCCAAGACATATTATTATGTGGTAAAAATCCCAAATGGGAGGATAACTTGTCATGTCCCGGCTGGGTTTCGAACTCACGACCTCTGGAACCTGTGGATTCACAGAGTGCCGCCTTTACCACTGAGCTACCGGGACAGACATAGTGTGGACGTACCTTAAGACAACCTACCTGTTATCCTTGGCACGACGAAGTCAATATAGTTGGCGGCAATGCCTATGATTTGAGCTCCGAGGCTATGCCCTATCAGGTGCATACTGTCTCTGGGCACCCCATGCTTGGCCAGAAAGTTAACAAAGGAGCCCAAGTATTCCGCCATGCCAGACCTGTGAAACAAATCATCTGAAAGTTTTTTGCAGAACGCAATTCAGTTGAGCCTGGAGATAAGAGAACTGTAACTGTATACAGTTCTCTTACTGTATATGTAGGTAATGTAGGTACAAGAGAAACAATTTCTATTTCTAGATCCAATTTACCTCTCTATATTATTAATATTAAACACTTTATCAGATAAGAAGACATAAATGTACACTACAAATTATTATTATAATAAAGAAAAAATGGAAACAATATAAATATAATAAAGAGGAAAAATAATAGAAAAAAAATATGTAAACATAAGTCCTAACTAAAGGGCGGGATTATTGCCTATGGCAATCTCTTCCACCCAACCCTTATAAAGTAAAACTACTATAAAGTAAAACTACCCCTTTATAAGAGAAAGCTTATTATAAGAGAGACTCTTGAGTTATCTTACATCTAGGTTTCTCTTACATCCAGGTTTCTCTTACATCCAGGTTTCTCTTACATCCAGGTTTCTCTTACATCCAGGTTTCTCTTACATCCAGGTTTCTCTTACATCCAGGTTTCTCTTACATCCAGGTTTCTCTTACATCCAGGTTTCTCTTACATCCAGGTTTCTCTTACATCCAGGTTTCTCTTACATCCAGGTTTCTCTCATATCCAGGTTTCTCTCATATCCAGGTTTCTCTTATATCCAGGTTCGACTCTAATAATAACCACCTTAACATGGCCATTTACCTCACACACCCAACAACCTGGGAATAGTCTAGGACTAGGCGCCCTGAGAGAGCAGACCAGTCTATGAGGATCAGATTAAAGTCGGTGAAATTCTTGAATTCTGTCGAGAAAAGATATAATGTTTCATTATTATATTAATTTAGTTAAGTTATCATATATTTTTTTAAAGGCAAAAATAAGTTATCATATCATATTTGTGTTCATCATATTTGTGATATCACGAACACTCAAACTCTCTTAACTAAATCTTCGCTGAAACCGGGACTTGAACCACCGACCTCCAGGTTACAAGTCCACCACCTTATCGATCAAGCTACTGAGGTTAGTTTTAAAAAAATATTTAGTTATTATTCTATTTGTAACATAGTTCGACTCCCAGCACTTAAATTTAATGTGAAGGAAGTATTGTGTCACTTTCTCGCCCTAATTCAGTCGAACGACTTATGGTTGTGCGGATCGTCAAAAACCGACCGACCAAAATTTTAGAATAACGTGTGCTGTCCCGCACTTACCATCAATGATATATTTTGTGGAGTTGCAAAATCCAGGGTTTTCCATGAAGCCGTGAGTTATGAACTTGGTCAACGTTGTTGTGTTCAGTCCAGACTCTTCAAGGCTTGTGGTATTGTCCGGGATCAATTCTATTCGGTCTGGAATAGATCTGGAAATGGAATCGAGTTGGTATGGTGACATAATGTGGCGCCGAGTTCAGGGCCGAAATGATGTACGGCAATGCCTCGCTGTGTAGAGTAGGGTTAGGAAAAATAAGAATAGGGCCATGCCTCGCGGGTGCAGCCGTGACCTGCTCTTTTCGAAAGTAATAATTTGAAATTTTACAATTTGATTTTTTTTTCGAGTCATATAGGAAACGAACAAACCAGCCACCGACATTAACCATTTTATTATTATCTGAAGTGCTTCTAGGGTTTCGGTTATAAAAAATCTGGTGTAAACATCACACGACTTTCCTTTTCATATTAGCAATGGGAACAGGACCAAAACCCACTGGTGACTCAAAGGTAACATTTAGCTAAAAATCTATGTCAAATTCGTAATCAGCAACTTAAAATCATTGGATTTGAAATATCACAACCCCCGTCTAGGATGAAAAACAAAAAAAGTTAGTCAAAGCGGGTCCCACCCAAAATACTGGTAAATTGGGGCCGAGGTCCAAAAAGTTCAAGATATCAATTCAAAGGAACGGCCCTTGCGGCCACTTTTTGCGGCCCTGCGTCCGCAGAGTGTGACCGATTTTAACCAACAGTTTCGTGGTTCGTGCGGTATAGAGAGAAGAGAGAGAAAGAAAGTAAAATTTATTTACAAACAACTGACATCACTATCGATGCTTGCCATAAGACACAGTACTCTTGTTACTTTTGTTTTGAATTAGACAATGACAATGGTTATTTTCAGGATGGTTTGTATAGGTGGTTATGAATTATGCGACAAGAACCGCGAATAGCTGTGACATAAGATCTACTTTCATACCAAATTTCAAGTCTCTAGCTCTTACCGTTCTCGAGATATCTTGTTCACGGACAGACAGAAAGACAATAAAAATTGAAGTAATGCTTGGTCAATCCAACTTACCTGGAGTAGAGATAGAACCTCACAAGACCAGAAAAGTTACTCTCAGGGCACTCAGAGTAGCTTTCGACAGAAATCACAAAAAAGTTACCAACCACAAGAACGATCGCTAAACCGAGCCAGGAATGCTGATGACAAAACGCTTTTGACTTCAACATTGGTTATTTTAAGTAATTTTATTGTGTGAATACTTAATAATTACGAATACTTTATAATTACGAATTCTTTACAACTGCCGGCGGACGTAGGATCAAAGAGTACGTCCCAATTTTCGCCCTCCCAATGACTGACCGAAAGATGTTTAGATTAATTTTTTGCCCTGTTACCTAAAGATGGGAAATGTAATAGGCTTCTTCATAGAGTTAAATGATACAAGTCAATAATGAATGTCGGTTAAGTCATGTCAAATGATGGAAATTACCTAAAGGACAAGTTAAATTCACACAATCACAGCTCGGAGTGCAATTATGTAGTGAATATTGATTTTTACTTTCCTTATCCTATAATAAGGAAAGTAATGTATTCTTCGAAAATTTGACCTATCCAGTTTTTTATTATACGTTAGTGAATTACTTTTTATGCTTTTCTATGTACCTATGTGTGCAATTGCAATAAAAAGATAATGAAATTGTGATTTTATTATGCACACTTTGTGTATAAGGAAATACTTACTAGTTGTTCTGTGAAATGTAAACCTCACAGGATTTTTTTTATTTTTTAAAAAACTTGGGTTTAACGTCGCTTTCAACTGCATTGTCATATCACAACAGGGGTTACCCTCCATTCGCAGAAAACTCACAAACCTGCTACCCATATTACCCAGCCTGGGTTGGGCCGCAATGTCAGCATCACGAAGTCTTCACCTCGCTGGTTGTTGCTGAACTTCGGTGATCCTACGAGAACCGGTGCATTCAACGCGCCATCGACGCTGGCACAATCGCTTTCAATTTTCACAAAAGGCCCACATCGGCCTGATTCGGCACAAAAAACCATGGGTATAAAATTTTAATGAGGGGGTATTAATCTAGGTTTTTAAATTAAAGAGTTTCCAAATAAGAGAAGATAACTTTTTTTAGCTCTTAGGGCGAAATTAATAGACAAAATCGGGAACTTAAACTTAAGTCATGGCTTAGCATTAGTTTTCCCCATCTAAGACAATAGCTACGCAAAATCTAAACTTAGCTCCACAGAGGTGTTACAAAAACGTATATTTCTTCCACCGCCCCTCACTTGTTCTATTGTTAGCTTCACTTGCAAGAACTTGTTAAAAAAAAAATTTAAGTGAGCATTTTTCACTTTATTTTTTTATACAAAACAATCAACAATAAATTGTTAACAGAGAAAGAAAAGTCAACAATGTTTACAAAATAAAATATTTAAATTTACAATTGTCTTGTAATACGGGTCGAAGTTAATGCCTTAGGCATTCTCTGCCACTTAGCCCCGGTATTAAGTGGCAGAGCGTCGTGTATTCGAGGTCAAAACCTGTGAATTTCTTGGATTTTTTTTCATATCTTTACACCCTGTATAATCCTCTTACCTTACTCATGTGGCTACGATCACATCGCCTCGTCTAGTAAGGTAGGTTTGGCAAGGTTTGGTTTATTATTTATTTGACTAGTATAATGCTTATCGGAGGATAATATTCTGTATGACTCACTTATCAAGTCCATAATATATGATTCTCTCATTGAACTACCAATAAATAGAATCTTCATTGCGTTATTATTATTACAGACTGGTTGGAGTTCCACAAGAGAAGCACCAACTATCACACCGACCTCTATTTAGATCTATTGTGACCAGTTGATTCTATTTGGTTTTAACGTCCTGATTTGAAGTAATCAAGACGGGGGTTTTACCCTTCATTCGCTGGGAATCGTACCAGCTACCCACATTAACCTCACTCAGCCTGAGTAGGGCCGGAATTTGCCAGCCTCACATGTTCGGAGGGAACAGAAGTTTCTGTGCGAAAAGTCTGCTCCAACCGGGAATTGAACTCAGGATCTCTGGACTACGGGCAGTAGTCACAACCGTTACGCCACGGAGGCTGGCGATTCATTCGATCATACAAAAAGCAGTCATTCTGAAAGCTGCAAACATAGTTAGAAAATTCCTACCGTAAAAAGCTTCCACAGGTGTATAAAACTTGGTAACAAACCCTTACATTACATGGTGAGAAATAAATAAAACAAGTATTGTTACTAGAGTAAAATAATATATAGGTAGGTATATTTAATAAGAAATAAATATATTTTTAAGTACAACTCGTTGCAGTGTTTGAGCATTTAATTTTAAACATTGGAACTCAGTATCATCTTTCTGTGTCTGGATATTTCATTTCAGTTCAACTAGGTTTTTTTTTTTGTTTTTGTTTGTTATTATTTTTTTTTTTAAGGTAGTTATTGTTCCCCGTAACCGCTTTCGCATTTCTTCAGGGCACTTTAGCTTTACATCCATGCCATTCCGGAAACGGAAAAACTCGTTCACAATTTTCCGCTCCGGCCGGGATTCGAACCCGCAACGGTCAGCAACCAATGCTTTTAACCACTGAGCCAAGGAAGTCGGCTAAACTAGAGTTCAGTTAATTTTTTATACATATTCAGAGGACAATTAAAATGAATAAATACAATTTATTGAATGAATGGTCATTTTAAACATCAGTTATGCTTTCCTGAATAATTATGTAGATCTTCACATTGTACATTGAAAGCCGATTGCACCCTATGTGTCGACGTTACAAACTTTTTTTAAATGCTAATAATTGGTAGTTACTTTTACATTTAATTATAAAGTTAAAAATATGTGATACTTAGAAACAGATATTTAAGAAATCTTATTCGAGCACTGGTTACCACATCAGCATAATCGCAATTCAATTAATACAAAATTATTTTTTCCCTCAGTAAATTGTTTGTTTTATTAGAGTTTAACGTCGTTTTTCAACTGCATGGTCATACACGACGGGGGTTTTACCCTCCATTCGCAGGAAACTTACAAACCTGCTACCCACATTGACCTCACCCAGCCTGGGTTGGCCCGGAATGCCAGCGTCACGAAGTCTTCACCTCGCTGGACGTTGCTTCACTTCGGTGATCCTACGAGAACCGGTGCATTCAACGAGCCATCGACGCTGGCCCTCAGTAAATTGATTCAAAACTTCATCTTATTTTAAGAAAAATATAGTACACCATATTCCATAGCAATTTTGTTAGAGCAATATCCACCAATCTTGATCATTAGCACGCTAGTATGGCTGAGACCTCACAACACAACAAACATTAATTTGTTGACAAATCACTGTTCCGTTCAGGCCCTGTCAGGCGTATGCACCTGACACTAGTTGTTCACAGTTTCTCTATGTCGGGCGTATTCCTATGCTTTTAGCATTGTGGTTCCGATAGGTGGGCCTGGGAGGAACAGATAGCATTTTGTTTCGTTGAGAAGTATTGAAAACTAATAGAATTATTGAAAATATAAGAGGCCCCGTCAGGCGCATATGCCTGACATCTTAGTGTATTTTGGGCCCGTGAGGAAATTTCACGATACTACCTTGGGCGATTGACGTGTTTTGTAAAATAATGATGAAATAGACTGAAAGATGAAAAAGTTCTAGAATTTGGTAGTCCTATCCAAAAACTTATTTAAATTAATAATTAGAAAATTCTAAATATTAGAAAATTCCTTATTTAGAATGTCTAAATATTTGTTTGGATAAGTTTTAGAAAATAACTACCCATGATAGGCTAGAATAGAATGGCTGACTTATCAGTGCCAGCGAGGCCTCAGCTTTACTTTCCAGTCAATTGGTAAATTTGAAAAAATATATTTATTGTGTCTTTATAACATAAAAAAAAAATCGGATAAAAAAAGCACAAAATAAAAAATATGAGCTACTCGCTAACGTAAAAAGGAGAAATTATACAAAAAATATTCGCACAGGAGTTAAACCTTGAGAGGGTAATAAATTAAAGTAAAAAATAAATGAGGAAAATGAATTATTGTCAAATGGATAAAATAGATATAGGTTGGATGAAAAAAAAAAAAAAATATATCGGAAATGAACTTGTAAATTATAGGTATGACTTAATCCAAAAATATTCTCAACAAAAACATTATTTGTAACAAATTACATAGTTAGTGAAAAATTGCACCGACTGAGATTTTGAGAAGTAAATGGTGAGGGTGCATAGATAGAATTTGAGAAAATTATCATTAAAAAGATATGGCAAACACGAATTTTGATTGATATCAATATGAACATACTGAACAAAACCCGACTTTTTCAACAAACTAAGAGATTGAACATGTTAATCATACATTGAAATCAAAACAAAACTTATTAAAAACAATACTTTCTGTTAGAATCAAACAACAACACTTAACTTGAAAATTTAAACATTACATGAAGAATACAGTCATAAAATATATGTGTTGTCGCTGTGTATTTCTAGCAATCAGCAAAAATACTGACAGCAACTTTCTTCTATTGTTATTTAATAAATTAATCATTTGTATCTCTCATGGTGGAATATTTTCTTGGATTTTCACAATGCATTTAGGTACATGATATTAAAAAGAATTCGATAAAACAAACTATGATGAATCAGATAGTATGACTACTTCACTTTAAAATTAATATGCAAAAACTTATTAATTAAAACTATCTATGTAAGTCTAGTGTCTAAAGTTACATTACTAATACAGGGTGTAGCTAAATAACAACAAAGATCTAAGTTGATCACACGGGAAAAGTTCATAAAGTGGTGAAAAAATAACATGATGTGGAACTAGGGGATTGTTAAAGAGCTGAACAACAAAGATCTACGTTAACCACATAGAAAAAATTCAAGTTGACCACACGTAAAAAAATCATTTGTGGTTTAAAAAAAAACCATGATGTGGAATCAGGATTGTTAACTATGTAAATCTGATGTCTGCAAAAGCCAATGATAGTTCGATATGTTTTAGCAGGTCTTTTTACTTTACAAAAGAAGTCATTTGGGAGGCTAAAGTATAAAATCGAATGAAAATATTGGTTTTTATTTGGGGAATTTACCAAATACAATACTTTCTCTGTACCTTATTTTTATATTTTTAAAAGGATTTAACGTCAGGATTTTAACGCTGTGGGCTCTTCCACACAACCGGTGATCTCAGTTAAGTTTTAACTTCTAAATTTAACTTCCCAGAAAGTCCTGTTAGCTTAGGAGGTAATCCAAAATGTATATTTTCTTGATGTAAATAAGTATTCCACATTTTCAATTCAATTTAATTCCCTCTCCACAACTCCACAAGGCAGAGCCAGGAAACCGGATCAGGAAAAAAAATCCAATAGATAGTAAAAAACCAACAGACTGAAATACTTTCTGAACTTTACAGCTATTTGAAAGTAAAACCAAGACAAAATTCACAACTAGTTCCATGGACAACTAATGGATGGAAGAAAATTTACTGACTGAATAGAGAAAGAGGATAAAGGAGATAACATTGTGATAGAAAAATATAAACAGAAATTTTATATATTATCAATGAAATGAGTAAAGAATGAGTTAACGCTTTCAAGATGACAAAAAAGATAAAAACGTCACACAGGTCGTTATGTGAGAGACAGCCCTGACCATGAGGAAATATACTATCCCAAGAAAAATTGGTCATAATAATAAAAGATCAGTACTATTTTCTACAACCTAACCCTCAAGAGTCTTATTATTATGTGGTCATAAACTCAAATTAATGAGGAAAAATTCATGCACTGGGAGAGGTTTGAACAAACGGACCCTTACGCTACCTGAATTACCAGACTAGCGCGAAGAAGAATAATATGTATTATTTACACAAATATTCATGCTGCCCACCATAAATATTTTACGAAACATGACTATGTATAATTATTTGTTGTTTAAATATTTTAGGATACAAGGAAGGGTATTTGTAAGCTTGCTTAACAAACAAGATTTGTCTAATAAATTTAACGTTACTGTATAAGTATTAATGTTTTGAAATTTAATGTTACTGTGCTACTGCCAAATGTGTATTACTCTTTTTTTTCTTTTTGGACAGTTAAAAATATCACAAATATCAATGAAATGTGTTGTTTCATAACTTGTTCTGTTACATGAACAGGAATAAGACATTATTAAACAATGGTAAAAACTATCTCTCACACGATAACCTGACCACACACATAAGAAGATAAGACCACCTTCTCAGGGGAAACTGTTGGGAAATATTTCCCTTAAAAGTAGGGGAAAATTTTCCCTTAAAAGTAGGGAAAAGCCCCTAACTCTCGACAGGTTCAACTTTTATCACTTGACTTATCCGCTATGGGCCTGATCTCCGCTCGTTGCCCCGGCAACGCGATCATTGCGTCCTGTGGTTTCCATAGCAACGGCGGGCGCGGTTTCCATGGAAACCACTGTGTCGCGCTCAACAGGTAGCGCCACGTGTGCACCACTGCTTGCTATGGCAACCTGGAGATGAAAACAAAACAAAGACACATTCATTTTACTGTTGAAGAACACCAGATCAATTTCTAAACTTGCATTGTAGGCAGTTTAAGATTCTTTGAAGACTGATTTCAGTAACTTCTTTCAGTATCCTCACGAGTCACAGCCGTTTTTATTGATGTCATGTGAGACATGCCATCGACCTGATCTGAGTTCGTTGAAAATATTGCTGCAGAGTGCAAAAGGTTGAATTCCGAACTTATCTGAACTTTAATCCTGTTTCAAAATTTGGTCTTGGATGTTGCTGAGAGAAAGAAAACAGTTACCGGGGTTAAGTGGCAGAGAATGCCTAAGGCATTAACTTCGCCCCGGATTACAAAACAATTGTAATTGAAAATTAATATTGATCTTTATTTCTTTTAGTACATACTTCTAAGTTTCTTTTTAATTTATTATAATTTTTTTTTTTTTTTTTTTTTTTTTTTTATGATGGTTTTGTAAAAATAAAAATAAAGTGTAAATAAAGAAACAAAACAGTTACCTGGTAGGAGGGGGGTGCGGCGGTGTAGGCAGAAGCCGTGGCCAGGTCGTAGGAGGGCGGGGGAGGGGGAGGCATTGCATACTTGTCGTAGCCGGGCAGCAGGTTCTGCGAGTCGTAGGCATGGCCGGAGTGCGAGCTGCTTCCGATCACGTGGATGGAGGCGTGGCTGGTGCTGCGTAGGATGAGGAACTTGTAGCACTTCCACACCACACGGATGAAGTAGGCCTGGGGGGAATAATAATAAGTAATTTTCCCTTAGAAGCTTTTCAAAGCTTAGGAGAAGTACCTTCGTACAAATGTTTCTTTATAAAGAAAGAAAGAAAAAAAAAATGTTTCGTATTGGGATTTAGAAGTCCCATTATTCCAGTAGCTAAGCACCAGAATAACCCACTAAGGCCAGGACACCAGAATCAGGGCCAGACAGTTGCTATAATAATAATTACCTTGATGAGCAGAGCCACCATGAAGCTGAGCACCAGAATCAGGGCCAGACAGTTGCTATAATAATAATAATTACCTTGATGAGCAGAGCCACCATGAAGCTGAGGACCAGAATCAGGGCCAGACAGTTGCTATAATAATAATAATTACCTTGATGAGCAGAGCAGAGCCACCATGAAGCTGAGCACCAGAATCAGGGCCAGACAGTTGCTATAATAATAATTACCTTGATGAGCAGAGCCACCATGAAGCTGAGCACCAGAATCAGGGCCAGACAGTTGCTATAATAATAATTACCTTGATGAGCAGAGCCACCATGAAGCTGAGCACCAGAATCAGGGCCAGACAGTTGCTATAATAATAATTACCTTGATGAGCAGAGCCACCATGAAGCTGAGGACCAGAATCAGGGCCAGACAGTTGCTATAATAATAATAATTACCTTGATGAGCAGAGCCACCATGAAGCTGAGCACCAGAATCAGGGCCAGACAGTTGCTATAATAATAATTACCTTGATGAGCAGAGCCACCATGAAGCTGAGCACCAGAATCAGGGCCAGACAGTTGCTATAATAATAATTACCTTGATGAGCAGAGCCACCATGAAGCTGAGGACCAGAATCAGGGCCAGACAGTTGCTATAATAATAATAATTACCTTGATGAGCAGAGCCACCATGAAGCTGAGCACCAGAATCAGGGCCAGACAGTTGCTATAATAATAATTACCTTGATGAGCAGAGCCACCATGAAGCTGAGCACCAGAATCAGGGCCAGACAGTTGCTATAATAATAATAATTACCTTGATGAGCAGAGCCACCATGAAGCTGAGCACCAGAATCAGGGCCAGACAGTTGCTATAATAATAATAATTACCTTGATGAGCAGAGCCACCATGAAGCTGAGCACCAGAATCAGGGCCAGACAGTTCTGGTTAAACTCCAGGAGCATGCTCTGGAAGGGGACGCTGCTGTTCTCAGCCACTATGCGGTGCACGTCCGGCAGAACGGTGAGGTAGCTCACACCCGCCAGTCTGGGGACAGGGAACAGTAATGGGTTAAATATGAATAAGTGGATGGCTTACACCTTACACTTGACTATCAATGCATAATACAACTTAACTGGATAAATATGAAAAATAATTATTATTATAGTATGCTTTATTATTACGGTTCCCAGCGAATGGAGGGTAAAACCCCCGTCCTACTCCAGGACGTTAAATCAAATAGAATCGTTGGCGTCAGGAAGGGCATCCAGCCGTAATAAATGTGCTAAAACCAACCAACCTCAACCATGAGGTTGAAGAACGTCGACCCTGCTTGAGCGGGATAAGACAGAGTAAAAGAAGAAGAGTATGCTTTATTAGGTAAGACAAAAATATATACAGTAAAATACAATGAAATTATGAAGAAAAAATAAAAAGATTGAACAAAGAAACAAGAACAAAAAAGAGAATAAAGCTAATGTCCTACCTAAAGGGCGGGGTTATTGCCTGTGGCAATCTCTTCCACCCAACCCTTCATACGATTTCCGAATATTTCAAACTACTCCCGTCCCGGTAGCTCAGTGGTAAAGGCGGCACTCTGTGAATCCAGAGATTCCAGAGGTCGTGGGTTCGAAACCCACCCGGGACATGACAAGTTATCCTCCCATTTGGGATTTTTACCACATAATAATACGTATTAGGCTTGGGCTTACTGCTGGAATAATGGGACTTTGATAGTCTTAATCGGGCAGTTTAAATAAGGCGATATTATTATTATTATTACTCACAGTCCGATGCAGAAGTCGAACAGCTGGAAGCAGAAGAAGGGCATGAGGAGGGAGGGCTTGCCCCGCAGAGCTCCCATCACCAGAGCCATGGTCATCAGCATCGTGCAGAATGTGATCAGGATGCCAGACTGTATGTCTGCTGCGGGGGAGAAGAGAAATCATGTGACTGTAATGTGTACACAATGCCAGACTGTATGTCTGCTGCGGGGGAGAAGAGAAATCATGTGACTGTAATGTGTACACAATGCCAGACTGTATGTCTGCTGCGGGGGAGAAGAGAAATCATGTGACTGTAATGTGTACACAATGCCATACTGTATGTCTGCTGCGGGGAGAAGAGAAATCATGTGACTGTAATATGTACACAATGCCATACTGTATGTCTGCTGCGGGGGAGAAGAGAAATCATGTGACTGTAATATGTACACAAATAATGTACATAGACTGACCGTAGCGTAGACCACGACTAAAATACGACTAAACATGGAATTCCAACATTAAATATACCTATCTATGTTCATCCTTATGTATTAAATTTAGATATACAGTATGTCTCAGAAGTCCTAGCGGAGGCCCTGTAACTTTTGAACGGCTGTGAATTTTGAAATTCTGTTTTTTTCTAGACATAGGAAAAGGCCCATAGCAAATCTAATGGTGATGTGCAAATTCAAGTTCGACCCCCAGAAGTGACATTTTTTGATAAAAAATGGCCATTTCTCTCGAAATTTAAATGAGAAGGTATACTTTGGGTTTCATATTATTAATCTACCGGCCTAAACAGGTAATTATACCAAGTTTCATATTTCAGTCATAATCAGGGGCGGAGGTATGGAGGCTGAAAGTTGAAAAATCAGATACCACATTGATTGGCAATGTGGGATCTATTGCTCACAAAATGTTTCTTGAAATGGTTCTTTTAAGAACCAAAACAATGAATTCGCCAATATGTATCACCCTTCAAATAAGTGACGGAGAAAAAAAATCATTATGTTGAAGATTATGATTTCGAGTTTACCTACTGCACAAATATCACAACTAAAATATTTACCATATAGGTAATGAAGTAGGTAAGTATTACTTTTCAGTTTACAAGCTTCTGAGTTCGTTGACTTAATGAAAAAATATCAATATGTACTATTTCATTAATTTTATTTAATGCATGTTTCCGCATAAATCCGGTTCGACTCTTAAGAATTGTCTTGGTGATAAGAAAAACTACGCTAAATGTGAATGAGAGCTTCATTATTATTATCATAAGAAACACAAGAAAATGATGGCCAAAAAAATAAATGCCAATTTAAATGGAATCTCAAGAAATTTTGAATGGTATCTCTTCTTTTTTGATATTGGTTGAATATTAAAAAATAATTTAATTTCCATCACTGATGAAAGGTAAGTGCAATGTAGTGTTGTCGACTTCTAACTTGGAGACCGAAGCTTCAAGTTGGAAAAAAATCACAATCTGCTTATTTTTTCACTCCGCCACTGATTGAATGGTGATACAGATATTATTGTTTTCATTGTTTTGTTACTTCAAAGACACTTCTTCTGTCCTTTTAAAACCGATTTTTAGTGCAATAGGTCCTAAATGGTCAATCAATGAGGTACCTGATTTTTCAAATTTCAGCCTACATAGCTCCGCCCCTGATTGTGGCAAAAAAATGAAACTTCGTATAATTACCTGTTATGGCCGGTAGATTGATAATATGAAACCCAAAGTATACCTTCTAATTTAAATTTCGAGAGAAATGGCCATTTTTTGTCAAAAAATGTCACTTCCGGGGGTCGAACCTAAATTTAAACATCACCATCAGATTTGCTATGGGCCTTTTCCTATGTCTAAAAAAAACAGAATTTCAAAATTCCCAGCCGTTCAAAAGTTACAGGGCCTCCGCTAGGACTTTTCATTGTTTTGTTACTTCAAAGACACTTCTTCTGTCCTTTTAAAACCGATTTTTAGTGCAATAGGTCCTAAATGGTCAATCAATGAGGTACCTGATTTTTCAAATTTCAGCCTACATAGCTCCGCCCCTGATTGTGGCAAAAAAATGAAACTTCGTATAATTACCTGTTATGGCCGGTAGATTGATAATATGAAACCCAAAGTATACCTTCTAATTTAAATTTCGAGAGAAATGGCCATTTTTTGTCAAAAAATGTCACTTCCGGGGGTCGAACCTAAATTTAAACATCACCATCAGATTTGCTATGGGTCTTTTCCTATGTCTAGAAAAAAACAGAATTTCAAAATTCCCAGCCGTTCAAAAGTTACAGGGCCTCCGCTAGGACTTCTGAGACATACTGTATATCCTATGTATTTCTTATATATGTACTTCTATTTTCATACCTTCAATATTGTACCTTTCTATCATCTTAACCTATCAATAAATTGTAAAATGTCTAGAAAATAAGGAGACGTTGTAATAAATAAATAGACCGGAACTTGGCCTGGCGCACTGCCCTGATCTGGACCAGTCTGCGGTTATTTATTACTAGCTGAAACCCGACACTTTGTTACTGTTATGGTTTTTGCCCGTGGCTGGGGGTCGTATTTAATTTTTTTTAGACCCTAAGAAAACTCTGGCTCAAATTTGGAATCATTTGGACCAGCCAAGGTTCAGAGACAATGGGTTAAAGACTAAAGCATTTGATCTCATCTTTATAGATGTATCACGAGCATTTGATAAAGATTGATATGAGCGCTGGAACTTCAAAACTTGAAAAATATGTGATAAAGCATTTCAAAAATATGAGATATCAACAAGATCTTTGAGATTGATTCTTAAAAATAAAGCACGTAAAGAATTATTCTACACTCGAGTCTGCAGAGGCCGGTGTGCCTCAAGGGAATTTTATAGGGCCCATCCTTCACTTTACACAAACCAGAGGTAAAAGTCCTGACTGCAACGTTTGCAGATGTCACAACTTTCCTAATACTTAGGGACGTTTTAATTAATAGACGTTTTTGTAATACCTCTGTGGCGCTAAGTCACGGATTGCGTACTGTGCAAGATAGGGAAAACCGACACTTACCAACGACTTAAGTTATTGCTGTGTCTAATAATTCCGCCCTAAGTCTTATCCTACCAAGAAGAGAAATACTCACTGTATCGCGTCATCTGGGTCCTCAGAATCTCGTAGTTCGGATGTTCCGTTAGTCTTATCCTACCAAGAAGAGAAATACTCACTGTATCGCGTCATCTGGGTCCTCAGAATCTCGTAGTTCGGATGTTTCGTTAGTCTTATCCTACCAGGAAGAGAAATACTCACTGTATCGCGTCATCTGGGTCCTCAGAATCTCGTAGTTCGGATGTTCCGTTAGTCTTATCCTACCAAGAAGAGAAATACTCACTGTATCGCGTCATCTGGGTCCTCAGAATCTCGTAGTTCGGATGTTCCGTTAGTCTTATCCTACCAAGAAGAGAAATACTCACTGTATCGCGTCATCTGGGTCCTCAGAATCTCGTAGTCCGGATGTTTCGTTAGTCTTATCCTACCAAGAAGAGAAATATACTCACTGTATCGCGTCATCTGGGTCCTCAGAATCTCGTAGTCCGGACGCTTCGTGGGTCCCATCTCCGCCAGGCGCCGCGACATCTCCCTCTGCTCAGACTCCACGTCTTCCAAGAGTCCGTGGTCCAGGTTCTTCACCAGAAGAGAAGGTTTCGTTAAGTTAGTATTAGAATTGTGTACCTAACAATAACACAAAGAACTCAGTGGTTAAGCACTCGCTTGCCATGCGGAAGGTCCCGGGTTCGATCCCCCGTGCCGACAAAAATTTGTATTCTTAATTTGGTTACAATTGTTTGTAAGGGATACCTTCCGGTGCGCTCGTGTTGACCCAGCACCTAATTGGGAAGTATTGTGTCACTTCTCGCCCATCGGAGGGCAGGCATACTACGGGATGGGTAGGCTACAACACAGACCACAAGCGTCTACAGTAGCTCCTGTTTCATGGCTACGAAATAAAAACGGCTGTGAAACACTCATCTTTAAAAAAAAAAAAAAAAAAAAACACACATTTATGTCTGTCCCGGTAGCTCAGTGGTAAAGGCGCAACTCTATGAATCCAGAGATTCCAGAGGTCGTGGGTTCGAAACCCAGCCGGGACATGACAAGTTATCCTCCCATTTGGGATTTTTACCACATAATATTTTTACCACGTCTTGGGCTTACTGCTGGAATAATGGTACTTTAATAGTCCTAATCGGGCAGTATAAATAAGGCGATATTATTATTATTATTATTAGTATAGAAATTCGCAAGTGACATAAAATACTAACAATACAGTCGAAACTCAAGAGACCGGATTTTTTTTTTTTTTTTTTTTTTTTATTAAACCCTCGAGAAAAACAATAAGCTACCCTAGCTTGTTAGGGGGTTTTTTAACAGGAATAAAGTAAAGATAAGCCAGACACGACCTCAAGTCGGAGTTTCAACCAATCACAGCGCACTATAGCCCGAGTTAAGGGATATTGTGTGCCCCGGTAGATCAGTGATAAAGTGATAAAGGCGGCACTCTGTGAATCCAGAGTTTCCAGAGCTCGCGGGTTCGAAACCCAGACGGGACATGACAAGTTATCCTCCCATTTGGGATTTTTACCACATAATAATAAGTCTTGGGTTACTGATGGAATAATGGGACTTAATAGTCCTAATTGGGCAGTACAAAAAAGCAATATTATTATTATTATTGTCTGTCTGTATTATTATTATTGCTGTCCACTTAATTAAATCTAATCCTGTTTTATAATTTGGCTCTAAAAGTCACCCAGCCAGAATATATCTAGAGCGTTACCTGGTCAGATCCGAACTGAATCTGGGTGGGCATGGAGCGTGGGGGAACCACTAGTCCGTTCTGATGGGAGATGATGAGGCTTGGGTTGTTCAGGAGAGCCACCATGATGCTCATTGCCAGGATGTGCAGCAACTGTTAGTGAGATCAAATTTATATGTTTAAATTTTTTGGGTGATTACGTTAGACTAAAAAATACACTGCCAATTATGGACAGATGGACACTTGGACACAATACCTCGTCGTAAATGGTAACCAAAATTTTCAGCTTTAACACTTAGACGACCGGGTGTACCACCGGTGGTACACGCGTGTCTGTACGGAATCCGGTGGTACACGCATGTACTACGCCTGTGAATAGCCTAAACATCGCCGGTCCCACGGGCGATGTTTAATTCACTAAAAACATGCCGGTCGTCTATGTGTTAATAACCTCTAATATCAGATATTTTTTACTGAATCACTTGTGTTAACAAAAGTTCTCAACCGATTCTTTTCAAATAGTTTTCTTAGGTAGAAAACCGTTTTTCCTACATTCTAGATTCTACAAAAAATTCTGTACCGGCAAGTCGTGAACCTTATTTTTTTTTAACTTTTTTTGTCCAATATTTCGCATTTGATTAAATATCAGAGCTCAATCAAAAATTATTAAACAATAATTATAAATGCACTATGTAAAACGCTAATACACATATACATACCGTTCACGAGATATAAGCGTATAAGTAAAAAGTTAGTGGTCAGGCTCATGGTCTCAATCACCAACAACTGCTAGTGCGAAGTTGATTGATGATTTTAAAATTGGGACCATCTACTATACGTCTTCTATATGTGTACAAATTTCGTCAAAATCCGTTCCGATCAAACCTTGGCAAAAGGTAATGCTCAAAGCATTTTCTACCACATAAACCCTGCTCTTCCCCGAAGTAATGAGAAATCGGTTCCGGGGCAAAATTGAAACAAACGATCCTCTGGGGGGTTTTTTAGAGGGTAGAAAACCCTTTCACGTAAATTTTTCCCTCCATAAAAAACCCCTGCTCTTATTATTACATGAAGAAGAAGAAGGAATGCACTCAAACCCTGCTCTTATTATTAAATGAAGAAGAAGGAATGCACTCAAACCCTGCTCTTATTATTACAGGAAGAAGAAGGAATGCACTCAAACCCTGCTCTTATGATTACATGAAGGTCTACATTGTAATAGAGTACCAATAAACTTGTTATGTAAACCTTGTAAAAATAAATAAATAAATGAAGAAGAAGAAGGAATGCACTCACCATGTGCCAGAGCCCGAACATGATGGTCGCCGTCCTGACGTGCAGGCAGATGCAGCACTGCCATTCCTTGTTCTGGCCTGACTCCGCCACCTTGAATCGGAAGTGATCCGGTCTCATACCTGTCGAAGCCGAGCAAAAACGAAGCACATTAGAATAAGAATACGAACACACACGAAGTAGATTAGAGTAGAAGCCGAAGACACACGAAGCAGATTTTTTTTTTTTGGCATTGGTTGGCAAGGCCATTCCATACAGCCACGGCAGATTATAGTAGAAGCCCAACACACGCGAAGAAGATTAGAATAGAAGTCGAACACACACGAAGCAGATTAGAATAGAAGTCGAACACACACGAAGCAGATTAGAATACGGACACACACGAAGTAGATTAGAATACGGACACTCGCGAAGTAGAATAGAATAGTGGCCTGACTCCAGCACCTTGAATCGGAAGTGATCGGGTCTCATACCTGTCGGAGCATACGGGGTCTCTTCAAAAAGTTCCCGAACTCATTGTCCCCCCTAAATGGAAGTTGATTTTATATAAGTTACCACACGAAACAAACAAAAAGTTAGAGGCCAACATTTTCTTGTAATAAAATAATAATAGGGGTATACTCCGATCATTTTTATTATTATTATTTTTTTGATATCTTTAATTTTTTTGAACCCGACTCAAATTTACCGGTATTTTGGAGTGCCCCGTTTGGACTAACTTTTTACTATACATTTTAAATGGGGGTTGTGACCTATCAAATCCAATGTTTTTGAGGTGTTGATTACGAATTTGATTTATTTTTACCATTGAGTCTTACCGTTGAGTCAAAAGTTGAGTCAACGGACTTTCTTCAAGTGATAAGTAAAGTCGTGTGGTGTCACACCAGTTTATTTCTACTCAAAATGAAACTAATCCCTCAGGTCACTCTGGTGTGAGAACAACGGAAAACCCCTGTCCCAAAGAGAGAACTTAAATTTGCAAGGCACAACTCTATGCAACTGATAACAAATGATAAGACGCTTCATGTCAAGGTCATTTCGCTACATAAACCGCATGCTTAATGTGGCTATATGTTTTCGCATTCAGCACATGTACACTATGTACAGATATAATAAGCATAGAGCCTTAATCGCTCATTTGATTCAACTTGCCTATTTAATGTTAGTTGGCATATTGGGGTTTAACGTCGTTTTTCAACAGCATGGTCAAATCAAATCAAATCAAAGTTTTTAGTAATGTTCATCAATTTACATAAATTGTTAACAGAAGTCAAAATACAATAGTATGCACTATTTTTCAAGTGCCTCAGAAATGCTGCTTTATACTGTTTTTCAGGCATGTCCCTTAAATTTTCCGGTAACTTATTAAAAAATAATCACGACGGGGATTTTACCCTTCATTCGCAGGAAACTCACAAACCTGCAACCCACATTAACCTCACGCAGTCCGGGTTGGGCCGGAATTTCAGTATCACGAAGTCTTCACCTCGCCGGACTTTGCTTAACTTCGGTGATCCTACGAGAACCGGTGCAGTCAACGCGCCATCAACGCTGGCTGGGCTATTTAATATAACTGAAAATTTTGGCAATGTATTGTTAATAATGTGGCAAGAAAGTGACAGAGGATGTCTTGGGTGTTACCCTTAACTTCGCCCTACATTTCAAACACTTTAGATAGATATAATAATTTCTGTATATAATAACAGAATATGTATTTAGATATAATAATTATATCGTCTCATTTATAATGCCTGATTTAAACTAATGAGTCCCATTATTTCAGCAGTAAGACCAAGACGTATTATTATGTGCTCAAAATTTCGAATGGGAGGATAACTCGTCATGTCCCGGTTGGGTTTTGAACCCGTGACCTCTGGATTACACACCCGCCGCCTTGACCACTGAGCTACCGGGAAGGACAGACAGTAAATTTACAAAAAAAATAGGGCGGAATTAATAAACGTTTTTGTAATACCTCTTTGGGTTACGGATTGCGTACTGTATAAGATAGGGAAAAACGACGCTTAGAAATGACTTGTGAATTAGAATTTGTCTTTTAATTTTTGTCTTTAGATTCGCTCTCCAGTAAATTTTCAAATCAGAGGTGAACTGTAGAAATATTTTCCCGATTCTTTGAATAGTCAGAATTTTTCAGGTATAAAAAATAACGTACTATGTACTATAGTACTCGTAGCAGTATATTATGTTGGGAAATAAGACAGAGGAACATATCAGCTGAGTACTTACAACAAATAACCAGTCCTTGTCAACTCAGGGCAGAATAATAATAAATAATAGACGATTGTGTGAGTTCCAGTCAGCAATAATTATGTTAATTTATTTGTAATTAACTTGAAATTATTTGCAAAGGAGCAATACTGTGAAAAATTGTTTCAAACCACAAAAATATTGTTCTTATCCAAAAAATTAATTATTCTATTTTTTTTTGATAAAAACTTTCTTTTTTGATAAAAAAAGGTTTTAATTAATTAATAACATATTCACAACTTAAGTTGTAGTTTTATTTTACAAAAATATGTACAGAAAAAAAGGTTTTATAAAGAAGATTAGGAACACTAGCTGAAATTTAAAACCACATTTTTAAATTACATAAAGAAAACGTAGACCATTAACTAAAATTTAAACATTTTTAAAATTACGCAAAGAACATTATGTAAAACCATTAATAAAATTGAAACCTATTTTTTTCCTTCTTTTGTTTTAAGCAACATAAAGAACATTAAACCCATTCACTGGAATTCAAACCACATTTTTATTAACAGTTATTAATAAAAAATATCATTATTTTTCAATCTGATAACTTGTTCAAAAATACAAACGTACGTTTTATATTTAAAATTCGCAAAAAAAAATATTTGCACCTAACAAGCAACACACTAATATTTTGATAGCTAATCTAAAACTGGTGGGTGCGTCTCTTATAGGACAAGCATTATCACTAACTGCATCAGCTAGAAGCTAGGACATCATGTACTAGCCACTATACAGGGTTACTCTTTATAATAATAATAACACTCTTTAGTGGAAGGTAACCACCGGGCGAGGTCAATGCTCAAAGCATTTTCTACCATACTAACAGGATTATAATAATAATCATGTGCTGGGCACTGGACAGATATGTAAATTAAAATGTCCAGACCATCACACGATAGTGGAACTTATTTATACTGCAAACCATGTGCAAGGATTATTGATCATCCTGTATGTTTATATGAACAGGATTATAATAATAATAATCATGTGCTGGGCACTGGACAGATATGTAAATTAATATGTCCAGACCATCACACGATATTATAACCTATTTCTACTGCAAACCATGTCCAAGGATTATTCATCATCCTGTAAAATTATTTAGGTATAGTGTTCATAAAATACTACAACAGCTGTGTCATGTTTGAAAGAGATAAAGCTGGAAAGTTAAAATTTTGCACGTAAACCTGGGTGGGTTAATGCACTACGTTTTTTTTTTATTATTAATTATTTGAATTTTCTGATTCAGTAGTGAATGTTCTGATTTTTGTAATTGTAAATTTACAATTACAATTACAATTAATCATTTTTACAATACAATTACAATTAATCATGTGCTGGATCAGATATGTAAATTAATATAAGCAGCTGGTGCTTGACTTTAGGTACACCCTGTATTCAGGATTATGTTAGTTATTATTTTAATCATGTGCTGGATCAGATATGTAAATCAATATAATCAGCTGGTGCTTGACTTTATGTACACCCTGAATTCAGGATTATGTTTGTTATTATTTTAATCATGTGCTGGATCAGATATGTAAATTAATATAAGCAGCTGGTGCTTGACTTTAGGTACACCCTGTATTCAGGATTATGTTAGTTATTATTTTAATCATGTGCTGGATCAGATATGTAAATCAATATAATCAGCTGGTGCTTGACTTTATGTACACCCTGAATTCAGGATTATGTTAGTTATTATTTTAATCATGTGCTGGATCAGATATGTAAATTAATACAATCAGCTGGTGCTTGACTTTATGTAGACCCTGTATTCAGGATTATGTTAGTTATTATTTTAATCATGTGCTGGATCAGCTGGTGCTTGACTTTATGCACACCCTGTATTCAGGATTATGTTAGGTATTATTTTAATCATGTGCTGGATCAGATATGTATATTAATATAATCAGCTAGTGCTTGACTTTATGTACACCCTGTATTCAGGATTATGTTAGTTATTATTTTAATCATGTGCTGGATCAGATATGTAAATTAATATAACCAGCTGGTGCTTGACTTTATGTAGACCCTGTATTCAGGATTATGTTAGTTATTATTTTAATCATGGGCTGGATCAGATATATAAATTAATATAACCAGCTGGTGCTTGACTTTATGTACACCCTGTATGTATTCAGGATTATGTTAGTTATTATTTTAATCATGTGCTGGATCAGATATGTAAATTAATATGTCCAGACCATCCGCAATGATAATCGTTTGTTATGGGCTTGTTTTTTATATACAATACACAAGTATACACTCGTTCATTCTTCCAATGCCATGCCTGCTATCAATGTCTAATAATATGGCTATGCAGCCTCTGTGGCGTAACGCAAGTGACTACTGCACGTAGTCCAGAGATCCTGAGTTCGATTCTCGGTTGGATCAGACTCTTTTTATTTTAATCTACGGAATTAAGCTCTATTGATGGTATAATTTAAAAAAAATTATCTTAAAACTAGGCGTGTCTATTCTAATGAAAGACATATCAAATATCACAGAGAAAAAAAATTCACACAGAAAATTCTGTTCCTTCTGATCAGTGCAAATCAATCAGTCAGTCATTGAGTAATATATATTTTTGGTTTAAAGTCACATTCAACTTGTCACATTTAAAAACGGCTGTGATACACTCATCTTTAAAATAAAAAAAACTGTATGGCCATATCACGGCAGGGCTGGCTGTACTCTCAGTTCGCTGGAAACTCATAAACCAGCTACTCAAGTTACCCTCACCCAGCCTGAGAGAATTTTGCGTAAATTTTATGAGAAAATTTTCTGCGATTTTTGACACAAATTAGGTTACAAATCGTTACAATTTGGATTTTTTAGGTTTTTTTTGGTTAACGTTTGCGTTAATTTTATGAAGAATATTTCTGCGACGTTTTACCGGTTTGACATAAGTCAGGTAAATAAATGAACTGTCGAACCATTACTACACTTAGCAATCTCTTCATATTCACACCTCGTCTTCACAACAGACCTAGGCTCGACTGATGAATCATACTTCTCGTTATCAATATATCGGTTTTGCACGACACCACGACAGTATAGTTACCGGGTGTCCAGGTTTTTACTTTCCTTATCCTATAATAAGGAAAGTGATCACCCAAAAAAAATTGTTGTTGATAATTTCAGGTCCAAATCCATTTTAAGTCTAAAGTAATCTTGAGTAATTTTTCGAAAAGAGAAAAAAAATTCACTGGAATAAAAAGTTTTCACCTGAAAAATGAACTTGCACTTGTTGAAAATAAGTGAAAATGGTTCTCATGTCTTTGTGTATTATGATTACTGTGTAAATTTCTCATGGAAATAGCAATATTTTGTACTTATTTGCCTTCAAAACTGATGAGTTATAATTTTGTTCATATCTCCGTTCGACGTCATTTTTCGAAAAATGATCTGAGATTATTTTAGTGTTTGAAAGTTCCCTAGTTGATTCTGAAATTTTCAACAGCAAAAAAAAAAAACTTGGGACACCCTGTATACTACCAATATACCGGTACGGTACACTACAGTGATGATATATCAGATATCAGTGGGTACATAAAACGACGGGTTTATCGGAATCGAGGTGTTTCTCAAGTAGCGTTGGGTATCACTGATGCACATCTTGTCTTTAACAATACCAACAGTCTCCGTGGCGTAACGGTTGTGACTACTGCCCCTAGTCCAGAGATCCTGAGTTCGATTCCCGGTTGGAGCAGACTTTTCGCACAGAAAATTCTGTTCCCTACGAACATGTGATGCTGGCAATTCCGGCCCTACCCAGACTGGTTGAGGTTAATGTGGGTAGGTGGTATGATTGTCTACCTCAAGTCAGGACGTTAAAACCAAATAGAATCATTGGACATGAAAGGAGCCTAGACATTAAATCTGGGCTTCCATATTATCCTCTCATCACCGTGATTTAGGTATCAATACCTATTTCACGGACACGGAATTATAATTATACCATCGGAATCTAGGTGTTTCTGTAGTAGCGTTGGGTATCACTGATGCAGATCTTGTCTTTAACAATACAAACAGGATGTATACAGTTACAGGCATCAATAAAAATCATAGCCACGCATCAATTTATCAAATAAGCGATAACACTATCGAATGTGCAGTATCAATAAAATAATTTTATGGCCAAAATCGATAAAATATGAATCGATATAAGGAAAACGTACTTCCGGAATTTTCCGATGATTGTTCCAATCCGAGGCATGGCCTTATATTTATTTTTCCTAACCCTACTCTACATAATGAGGCATTGCCGTACTTCGTTTCAACCCTCAATTCATCTATTCCGTGGTATTCCTCACCTCTGATGGGCGAGAAGTGACACTTCCCATTTAGGTTTTGGGTCAACACGAGCGCACGGGAAGGTAGGTATCTCTTACAAAAACGGCAATCAAATTTCAAACACAATTTTTTTTTAAAGATGAGTGAGGTGTTTAAAGTTTTTTTTTTAAGTGTTTCACAGCCTTTTTTATTTCGTAGCCTTGAAACAGGAGCTACTGTAGACCCTTGTGGTATGAGTTGTAGCTTGCCCATTCCGTAGTATGCCTCCACTCTGATGGGCTAGTAGTGACACAATACTTCCCATTTAGGTGCTGGGTCAAGACGAGCGCACGCGAAGGTATCCCTTACAAACAAATGTAACCAAATTTTGAACACAATTCTCTTGTCGGCTTGGGGGATCGAACCCAGGACCCTCGGCATGGCAAACCAGTGTCTTACCACTGAGCTAATCGTGTATTTATGTACATTTTTACAGACAAGTAACTCGGGAAGGTGTCCTTGAATAAGTGTTTTATGTATTGTAAATATATTTTAATTATTTATATATCGAAAGGAAACTAAAGTTCTAAACTTTACGACCAGCTGACCAATAGTGCTTACACTGCGTACCTCATGAGAGAAATGAGGTGCTACTAACAAGGTAGGTACCTGTGGAAAAACCAGTACAGTTTTTCATGACTAAACATTCAATGTGAGTAAATTTGGAAAGTGTGAGATTTCAACATGTACCTATTGTACCTGATTGTATTTTGTGACCAGTGGGAAAGTTACAGGAACCAAGGTTATATTTGCGTCAGTTTGACCAATACCAATAGGGAGTTTGGTGAAAAAGACTGACTCAAATGTTAATTCAAATTTACTAATTCGTAATTCTAACGGCGAAATTAATAAATAATTCGAGATCTTAGTGCTCTGGTCGTCAAGTGGTTAACGCGCTAGTCTGGTAATCCAGGTGGTTTAGGGATCCGTTGGTTCGAATCCCACACAGTTCATCAATTTTTCCTCATTAATTTGAGTTAGTGACCGCATAATAATAAGACTCTGAGGGTTAGGTGGTAGAAAATGCTTTGAGCATTAACCTCGCCTGGTGGTTACTTTCCACTAAAGAGTGTTATTATTATTATGCCTTAGTTTTCCTCATCTAAGACAATACGCAAAATCTAGACCTAGCTATTAACAAAACATCTATTAATTCCACCCTAAGGACAGTTGGGGTAGCCTCGCGAGGACAATTGGGGTAGTTGTATAGGGGACAAAGACCAGTGGCGGCGGCATTTCACACCGCTGTTAACACATCATTCATTCTCTCCGATATCTACATATTATAAAAAATATTACCCTCTAATCCCGCTATCATCAATAGCTAAGGGTTGGGTGGAAGAGATTGCCACACTCAATGACCGCGCCCTTTAATTAGGACACAAGTATCATTTTCTTCTTTATTTATTTACTTTTCATACTATTTTATCTATTATTTATTTTTTCTTAATTTTATGCTCTAAATATTGTTTGTATCCTCCTAATAAAGATTAAAATATTTAGTAATAATAATAACAGCTCTACTCGTATGTTTAAGAGAGTCTCTTGAATAATTAGATCAATTATTCTAGTTTAGACTAACCTAGTCCCCGACCTTCAGCATATCCTAATCCTACGACTTAAATACCAGATCATTATGACATCTATACACAATTACACACAGCTAGCTTAGGATAGAGTTAAGAGTGTGGTTAGTCACTTAGTCCCAGAGATATAACAATTTACTCTGGGTGTAGACAGATATAATTAGCTCTGTAATCGAGGGTTCGACACAAGGGGGTTCTAGTTAGGGAGGTTGCTAGTTTATACATCTCTCGTATCCTAAGATCATTTGTCTGAGGGAAAGGCTATTTGTCTATTAATGTATTTTTTCTCAGACCGTGCATGACTGGTAACATATTCTCTAGTAGTAAAGTACAATAATTATATTTATGAACAATCAACTAAATTCGCTTTACTAAATTTACGCTGAAACCGGGACTTGAACCACCGACCTCCAGGTTACGAGTCCGCCGGCTTATCGATGCAGCTACCGAGGTTGGTACTGAAGGAAAAGGCGAAGTAAAGGAAGAAGTAATATATTTTATACAAGTAATGACCTCTATTTACAGTATTTACTCTATTTACTTTTAAGACCCGCTCAATTTACTTAAATATTGTTAGTTCAGGACAAATACCTACTTCTGATTAGATAAGAGTATGTATATATTTTTTTAACAAAAATAACCCAATGTAGCTATTTTTAACGTATTAAAACTAATAATGTTCATTTTTTATCACCATGTACAGGAAATAAAAATGTGTTATCAACAATAGTACAACTTTATTGATTGATTCCATATCTTTGTAGTAATGGGTACTATTTCAGTCATAGTTTTATGAATGATATTATTGTTATCTATAAAAATTATTATTCTTTTATCTATTTATAGAGTTACAAGTTCACACATAGCAGGTAGATTGATCACTTCATTGCTATGAGAACTATTCAATTCGAACTTACGTTATTCTATTAACAACATTATGTATCTGTCAAGGGAGAAAAATGAATAGCTAGATTAAACCTCATGAGGGTAGGACTGGTAGGAGGGGGTTTGGTCATGGGGGTACCCCTCATTGAAATACAATGTGCACTGGTAGTCAAGTGGTGAAGGCGCTTCTCTGGTAATCCAGGTAGCATAGGGATCCGTTGGTTCGAATCCCACCTAGTGCACGAATTTTTCCTCATTGATTTGGTACAAAATGCTTTGAGCATTAACCTCGCCTGGTGGTTACCTTCCACTAAAGAGTATTATTATGAATCATAATGGCTGGAATCAGTCAAATCAATGGGGATTTAATCCAGAGTCAAAGATGAAAAGAAATATGGATTGACTGAAAATTTGTACTTCATTTTTATTTCAAAAAATAAAATTTCAACTTTTCTTATAATAATGGCAAGTCTTGGACTAGGATCAACATTAGGAACGTGCATTGATAGTCAAGTGGTTAAGGCGCTAGCCTGGTAATCCAGGTAGCGTAGGGATCTTGCCAAAGGCAATAATCACGCCTTTTTTCTTTACATTTATTGTAATTTCCTACTTTAATGTCAAATAAAGAGTTTTACTAGTTAGTTATCATATGTGTGTTAATCACTTTCCCGATATCACAACTCAAACTCGCTTTACAAAATCTGCTAAAACCAGGACTTGAACCACCGACCTCCTGGTTACAAGTCCGCCGCCTTATCGATCAAGCTACTGAGGTCGGATCAAGCTAAAGATTTTTATTATTACATATTATTATTATTATTACGAATAATTATGATAACATTTTTAGTAATTTAGTCTATTGGAATTTCCGATTTCAGAGCTGAAGAGTTTCCACATGAAGAAAGCCTGGGAGGTGTTCAAGGTGGAAGAGATTGCCATAGGCAATAACCCCGCCCTTTAGTTAGGACATAAGTATATATTTTTTTTTTCTTTCTTGTTTATATATTTTTTTTTTTTTACTGTATCTAATTATTATACATCATATTTTTTTTTTCATTTTATAAATAAAACAATGCATTATAAATAAAATATTGTTTATATTATTAATAATGTCATTTTTTATAATTAATTTTTACCATTATTTGTCTGTATATAATTATGTTCAACTAATAAAGAGTTTCTAAATAAATAACGTGTACTTGGAGCAGTTCATAGAGCTCCTGTGGCTCTACCAGGAGCTGCATATGATCAAGATTCTCTTTCTCTTCTCCATCGTGCTTATTTCCGAGTTTGATGTGAGTCTTGTCTTGAGTGCACTGGTATCTGGTAGTCAAGTGGTTAACGCTCGAGGGCCCGGACAGGCTAAGCTTTGCCAACAAAACTTTCTATTCATAAATTTCTATTCATAAGTCTGACTGGGGGACGTTAAACAGGGAGAAGACCAGTGTCCCGCTAGAAGACTATAAACAGAGAACAGACTGGCCAACCCTTATAAGCCAGGCTAGCTTGCAGTTTCCTAAAGGTTTAATGGCTTATAAAGAAAAGTCCAAGTTCTCATGATGGTTGATCGCACATAGAAATATGTGGTTCATGACGAGCCAACTTTGAAATAAAGTTGGCTGGAGACCATCATTCACCCCTCCAGCTGTAGCCAAGCTGGCTACAACAACAACATTCATAAATTGGTTATAGTTATTTGTAAGGGACACCTTCTGGTACGCTCATGTTGGCCAACCACCCAAAATGGGAAGTATTGGCAAGCTAAAACGCTTGTATTAACGCGCTAGTCTGGTAATCCAGGTAGCGTAGGGATCCGTAGGTTTGAATCCCACCCAGTGCATGAATTTTTCCTCATTCATTTGAGTTTGTGACCACATAATAATAAGACTCTGAGGGTTAGGTAGTAGAAAATGCAATTGAACATTAACCTCGCTTGGTGGTTACCTTACAAAAAAGAGTATTGTTATTTTTACTATTATTATTAGGAACATATTTCTAAACTTTTGTCTTTCTGTGATGTAAAAAATATTCAGTATAATATCCCTCCCCGTTAAAGCTTTTAATTTTATCCTGAGGATTTCCCTTGGAAAGGAAAGTGATGGGTATGTTGGAGAAGAAAAAAATCGATTCATTTTTACTTTCTATTAGGTACCTGTAAGGTATAGAAAGTATTGTTTTTTTTCTGGAAATTTTTTTTCTTGTACTTTCCTTTAAATTTCACTTATGAAATTATGGTGAAGATTTATATGAAGGTCGACCAATTACTTTTACCTTTGCTCGGGTACCATCCCATACAATTCATTATCAATGGTTACAAACACGTTACACCACACTTGGGAGGGAATATTACTAACAAAAAACACTCTTTTGAACAAAAACACACTTTTTACAAAATCTTACTAACAAAAAACACTCACAAAATCTTATGAGCACACGTTTAAGAAACACAAATCAAGTGCTGGTCAGTTTACTAATAATAATAATAATACTAATGGTTCCTCAGTGGATCTCAAGCATAACAATTTTCGGATGATGAGGGCTCGACACTCGCACAGAAACTGAGTTGATAAGAGATGCATTGAAACATATCCATGATAAGAGCGAGCATAATTAATCTTGAGAAAAAAAAACCCATGTCAGCACAGTAAGAACGATTTCCAAAGCTATGATGAAAAATGAAAAACTATCCAATTATGTAGTTCGTAATTGTAGTATAATTAGAGAATATTTAAGTTAAAGTTGATGAGTTGCTTCTGATCAAATTAAATTTGGATATGAGAAAGAGGATACAGGACTGTAAGAAGGGGGGGGGGGGGGGATTTGGAGAAAATTCCCCCCCCCCCCCCAAAATCTCTATATTTCTGAGGTATCTCTGAGATTTGTGTAGGTAACTCTTAGGGCGAAATTAATAGACAACATCAATAGCTCAAATTTATGTCTTCCTACAGCCCTGGAAGGAGATGTTTGATAAGGTATTTAGGAAATATGATTGCTTTGATCCAGAAACATGCCCTGTTGGCCAAGCTGTTGCAATGCTTAATATTAATGATAATAATTACCATAACCAACCTCAGTAGCTTGATCAATAAGGCAGCAGACTTGTAACCTAGGGGTTGGTGGTTCAAGCCCCGGTTTCAGCATGGTTTTAATAAAGCGAGTTTGAGCAGTTGTGATATCACGAAAGTGATTAACACAAGTAGGTATGATGAGAGCAAATAAGTTCGAAACAGCTGTCCAGGTATATTCTGATATTCATGTACATCTAGTGCAAATTCTCACTTTTCTGTTTATACTGATACTGATGATAACTTTAATAATTATAATAAATTTGTTACACCCACTCTTTGTCTAAAGTTCCATAAACCAACAACTGATTTACTCCCTCTTTACAGTTTTTTATAAGGACTACTATTAAATACACATATTATATTATAACTGTGAAACTGGTGTAATATTGTGTTGAGTCTCTTTTTCTTTCAATTTCGGATTAATGTTCCTCCTGACTGCATAGTCATATCACGACAGGGTTTCACCCTTCAATTACTCAAAACTTACAAACTAGCTATTCAGATTAACCTCACCCAGCCTGAGTTGGGCCGAGAATAGCAAGCATCACGAGGGTTCAAATTAAAATGAGAGGCTCCTTGACACTAGGTACTCTATGTTAATAGTCACCAAAATTATCTGATGTATAAGTTTGACCATAAAGTATCAATATGCATATACAAAGGTTGAGGAGAGGAGTTACAGCAAATGTTTCGGGTAAATGAAAATCTTGCCTAGTTTTGTATGAATATTCCACCTATTATAAAACCAAAGAGGAATCGGTACAAACAACACAAGTTAAGTGCCATATAGGAAAAAATGGGTACTCTGCATTACATAATTGTCTATTGTTGAAAATGTATTTTAAATTTCTTATTTAATCCAATTTCTCACTCAACATTATAACATCTCTGCTGCATCCAATTTTTCTTTATGTCCATGAGTTTATTACTGTCAATAATTTTATGCCACGTTTAAAAAAGCATTGTTTTAATAATACAACTGCTATAATAGTCTACAGACTTGATTTGCTCGTTATTGAGAATATTAGGCAAAACAAAGAACAGTATTGTGAATGAGACTAACTTAGTGTATGAGTTGTGAACTGATTTGTGACCTGGAAACAACTAAAACCAAATCAGACTTCACTGAGTATAGTTATGAGATGAATGATTCAATTTACATAATATTGTTAATTTATGACAGTAAACCAGTATATTATGATAAATTTTAAAAAAAAAATCACATTTTTGCTAGTCATAATGTGATATTTCTGTCTAAAATTGATTATGATACCTATGTATAAACTACAATGAACTCTAACAAGAGCAATAACTCTTTCAACCAAACTCCTTCAACATTGATAGTCAATAGGTAATCAAATCCACTATGGTATGGAATAATTTTCAAGTCATCTGGGCATCTAAATACAGACAAGTCCATATCTGGGACCTCTCTCACAATAACTGTTTAAGCCATTAGTCTGAGTGTTAAAGTAATCAATCCATTATTGATTCATGATTAGAAAAAGTATGGTAAAAATGAATTGTTTACTTTTTACAAACAAACAATCTTAACAAACTTTGTTTACAAAGTAACCATGATTCACAAATAGGATGGAATAAAGAATAAACTTTTTTTTACAGTTAACAGGGATCAGAACAGTATTTTGAACACTTGGTGTTGTTGTTGTAGCCAGCTTGGGTACAGTCTCCAGCCAACTGTACTTCAAAGTTGGACTGTCCTGAACCACATATTTCTATGTGTAATCAACCATTATGGGTATTTGGGCTTTTTCTTTATAAGTCATTAAACCCTTAGGAAACTCTGTTTATAGTTCTCTAGCGGGACACTGGTCTTCTCCCTGCCCAACACTTGATGTCACAGAGTGTGGTATTTCAGAAATAATTACAATATAATCCCTATAAATGGTAGGTATACATTTGGTAGACAAAATAAGATTTTGTTTTGTAGGACAAAACAAAATCTTAGACAGTACACAATCCAAGATTTAGTGACAATCTTAGACAGTACGCAATCCGAGACTTAGTGCCACAGAGGAATTACAAAAACATCTATTAACAAGTTAACTGCCATGAGACTCCATTTGGGATCTCATCCATTGTCACCACCAGGCCAAGGCACATTTTGGGTGTCTGCCTCACCAGGCCATGACCATTTATTTCAAGATTTTTCTTTGAAATTTCACACATGGCTTTTTGAATAGTTTTAAATGGATTCTTATTGATTTTGGCTCTGGAAAGTGGTTTCTTTTTTGTGGTTTCAAAAAGTTTCTTTTTTTCTTGAAACAACAAAGTGCTGAGTCCCCATAGGGAGTATCAATGCTTAAGTTTAGCCAGTCTTCAGATCCCAAATGGAGTCTCATGGCCTGGTGGTGCAGATCATGATTTTTGGCGTGGCTGTTAACTTGTTAATTCCGCCCTAAATTTCTGACATCAGGATTTTATAAACAAAATACAGTCCTGTGTAGATAGGTAATGCAATTGTACAAGCACTGATGCATCAAAAACGTCAGGACTGGTTCTACCCTGCTTAGAAGTATTCCTTAGGGAGAGAGCCACAAAAATTGTAATTTTTTTTTTTTTTTTTTTTAGAAAGCACCTACACTTCTGTGTTACAAGATGCAAGCACAGGAGCAATGACTAGTACTTATACACACACAAACACACACACACACAAACACACACATACACACACACACATACACACAAATATAATTATTTAATGAATATGTCTATTGGCTCATTAGAAGTGTTGTAATAAAAAAAAAAACTAAAATAAATATACATTATTCCATTACCCGATGTCCATGGCCACTTGTCATACAATAAACCATCTCGAAAAATCATCAGAGTCAGATTACTTACCTCAATGTCAACAGATGGTGAGTACCTAATAATTGTCTGCACAAACTTTGAAAGCAAATCTCTGGCCTTCAATATCTTCTACAGTTCCAACCACCTCACAGAACAATGAAAATATCTCACTATGAACTTATATTTACATGATAATTATAAACAAGAACAATTATTTCGTCAGGATTTTGATTGAGAGGAAGTGGATGAGTGATAAGAGAGGAGGAAATGAATCCAACACAGATTACAGGCAATTTCACAACACCAGCAAACTTTCACAATTCGCAACAGAACTTGGGACTTGTAGAAATAGGATTCTTACCTCGATGCATACAAAACTCCTTTCTGGATCCCCTAATTCTGTCTTCAGATTTTCAGGAACTTGGTGGAAATACACGCAATTTAAGGAAAAGAAACCACCACTTTACTGTAAATAAGAATCTATGATGTGAATAAATGAAATATCGAAATGAGTGAAGGGTTTCAGAATTATTGAAAACTGAATTCTGATTTCTAAAATTTCAACATGAAAACGCAGCAAAATAAAACATCAAACGAACTAAAGTTCAAAAATATTCCGCTAGGTGCAGCACTTGACGGGAGAGAAAAGATTAGTTCGAAAATATTCCGTTTGAAGCAGCACTGGCGGATTAGTTTCAAAATATACAGGGTGGACTAGAAAAACATCAAAAAAAAAAAGCTTTTCTTAATTAACCATGTAAGTTTCTAGAATAAAAATAAAAAAAAAGAGAAGCTCTACAATCAGAATATGAAACTCATACTGACCATAAAGTATAATTATTGTATGCTATTAATTAATATAATAATGTCTCCATATTCTTATGAAACTGTACGCTGTTAATTAATACCATATTCATAAGAACATGGCATTTAAAAAAAAACGCTTGCATACGAGTCTGCAACCATTGGGACATTTTCATCTTTACTATTCAAGGTCTAAAACTTAACTGACCAAATTTCGTATTGTGCGCATGACACATACTTTTTCTCTTCTCTCTTTTTATAATTTAATATTTCGTTATTGTGCGCATGACACATACTTTTTCTCTTCTCTCTTTTTATAATTTAATATTTCGTTACATAATTTCGTTATGTGCCAGAGCAAAGACATGAAAATGTCAAAAACATTTTGTAATATTGCTCCATTTTTGTGAAACAGATTCTATCATTATTTTGTCATTTAGCCCGCTACAAATTAAACGTTTGTTTTTGGGTACTCATTTGAATCTTCATTTCTAAGGCTCAGACGAAAGCTCTTCATAAAAATTCGTGAACGCACACATCAGTTGGCGGTTGCCGATCTGATGGTCATTTTAGCTCATTTTGCCTTTATTACCAAGGCAAGGAAAGTTATTTAAGAAGGTAGACGCATTAAGAATATACAGACGCGTGTACTTCTAAATACAGGGATGTCCATTAATTAGGTGCACTAAAATGATAATCGGCAGCTCTTCAAATACTAGGCAGATAGCGCATAGGTAATTATTATTGTTATTATTATTATGTTTCCAAAATTGACAAGGGCCCCCAGAACCAATGGCTTGGTACTGGGGGCCCTTGTCAATTATTAGCCTCCTTGTTAAGACCGTGGTACAAGTATGGGCGTAGCCAGGACTTTGGCTAGGGGGGGCAGCTGATGAGGAAAATCAATAATACCTAGTGAACAATCAATAATACCTAGTGTTGCATACTCCCTGGAATTCCCTGCATCCTCCTGGCTACGCCCATGGGTACAAGTGCTGATCCGGTACAAACAAAGTACAAACGATTGCACTAAAAAAACATGAAAATTCCACTAGTTTGGGCCAACTTAATTCACCTTATGTATACGTACTGTGCGTGCCTGCGTGATCGCGAGATTCCATTCGCGTGGGCATACAGTGCCCATGATCACATAGTCTGGCAACACTGTATCTAACGGGAATGACGCGCACAGCTGATTTTTCTGAAGGAGTGTCAAAATTTTGTTGTTGTTTATCTCCCAAAAAAGTCGTACGAAATTTCGAAAATTCAAATTTTGATAAAATTGATTTGTTTGGTGCGAACTTTCCATTTAACCCACTTTTGCCTTTTTAGTCTTTTTAATGAATGAAATTTACTTTTATTTCTAGTTTCGTACGGTTTAAGCTCTCTATTATATATTTACGAAGTTCCTTTTTTATTTGACTGTGCGTGCAGTGCGATATGTCAACACGGTGCTAGATTGTAGATAACTAGATCAATTCATGTTTCCTAATATAGAAAAAGAGTTCATCATTCCTATAATTAAGAATAAATGTAGGTAAATGACCATTTAATTAGTGTTTCTAATGACCCTAGATACTTTCCCCGAAATCTGAAGTGTTCACAAGAATCAATTAACCAGTGGGTTTAAGTTTTCTTTCCTCAATACTCCTAGTTCATACTCCTACTCACAATTCATTCAGAGATATTTTTCTAATTTATTTTGAGCTTAATTACATAAATTGTTGTGTCTTTCAATTAATTGCTCAAAAATGGGAGACTACGTTGATGTGTACTTGGATTTCTTCAACGAGTTCAACAAATCAGTGGACAAGACAGATCAACTCCCAGTGAAGATCATTGCTGGTAATCTACGGGACCATGACATCATCGGATGTGTCATCGATTGGACTCAGCAGTACTTGGCAGCTAGGTATGGAGAGATTTAAATATTTTTCATGTCATTATCTCACAAGCCTGTGTCTACTCAACATAAGTGATATGTATAGTAGAAAGAGCTATAGTGAGATCCTAATTTTTTGAACCCACTCCCTATACTGCTGCATGATGAATTTTATGACAAATTTATCTAAGACCTTTCTCTCAAATACATTCCCAAAATAAGCTAGTTAGGAAGAAATATTGAACTTAATTTTAGTAAATTGCAAATAATATGATTTGTTCATTTTTAATTTTTAAATCATACCTATGACTGGACACAGTTATTAATATTATTATGACAGTTCACTTTGAAATTTGTGCTTGACTAATAGGCACTTATATTAATAAAATTATGTTTTTGATATTTAAAATATTTTTTTTCTTCTAAATAATCACCATTCATGCCAAGTTGACAATGACAATTTAGGGTAGTTTTTTTTTCTCTAAAGTTTATACAATTAGTACATCAGATGCTACCATGCACTTCTATAAAAATGTAACAGACAATAAATAATATTATATTGATATTATTGTCCAAAACACAAAGCTATGTAAATATAAATATACAAAGAAAGCTGTGTGAATAAAACAATCAGCATATTCTGTCTATTTAATGTCACGTTGCAACAGCCAAACATAGCACAACAGGTGCTTCAATATGGTCTAGAATCTTTTGTATTGATTTGCAAGTGAGAAACAACAGAAATAGTACTGTAGGACCTGAATTTTCCTCTGCGAATGCTGCTTGCAATAAACACTTGAAATACTCAAGGATCAAAGACAATTATAGCTTTTTGTGCAGCTGAGTCAGTATCTTTTCTTTAAAAAATTGGCTCTGCCCTTCAGAGCTCATCTAGTGATTCTCATTTGCATTAGCTCTTGATCCAAAAAGTTTCACAGGCAATCCAAAGGGGCAACAATTTGAGTGAAATACTCAAGGATCAAAGACAATTATAGCTTTTTGTGCAGCTGAATCAGTATCTTTTCTTCGAAAAATTGGCTCTGCCCTTCAGAGCTCATCTAGTGATTCTCATTTTCATTAGCTCTTGATCCAAAAAGTTTCATAGGCAATCCAAAGGGGCAACAATTTGAGTATCAAAGATTCAGAGGCACACTTCCTCTTGGAGTTTAAAGAAATGTTTTATCTTTGAAATGTTAAAATTAAGTCTACAAATCCATAACCACACTATATTTAAATTATTTTCACAGACAATGTCCATCCAGTTTGATTGCTCAGATCTGCAAGTTTGTCGTCACTGAGATGCAGGTGTACCGAGCTGTAGATCCAGGTGGTTGCGGCTATCAGAAAGACTCAAATGGTAAGAGATTGTGTGACTGAAAATTCTTTTGAACAATTGGTCATGTCAAATTGGTAGGTAAGTTCATTCCTCTCATGAGTTGAGTATTTCATGCATTGAAGAAGTGGTAGAATTGGTTGTCAAAAGGAAACCAAAAAAAAATCATTCCATTACATTAAATAGAGAAATATGGGAAAAAGGAAAACAATAGCGTTATAAAAAAGCCTATAAAGAAAGTTTTTTTTGGGCAAAATATCTACCTATAAGAGATGATATCAAATAGGTATACCAGTTGTGCTTAAAACACATTGTTTTGATGGACAATAATTAAAATAGTTAAAAATAATACCTGTAGGTATTTTAACTTTTATTTTACTGTTTTTATGGTATCTACTATAATCTACTAAATTTATTTGAAATTAGTACCTACCTATTTATTGAAGTGTAAAGATGTCGAAAAAAAAACTCTCCCCTATAAAAAAACCTATTTATTCAATTAAAATTAGCTCGAGTATCAGAGGCACGCTTCCTCTAGGTAGTGAGATGGAAGAAATATTTTACCTTTGAAATATAAACGTTAATTTTCACTATCAGAAATTAAAAAAAAAAAAAAAAAATTCTTAAGTAAATACCTTACATCTTGATTTGTTTTAGACACTAAAATTAGATTTGTTTTAGATACTGTTTTATTTTGTTTTACTAGACCTAAGTTTATTTTATATTAGAACAAGCAGGCTGTCGCCTGCTTTGCGGGCCGAGGCATGGCCGTGAAAGCAAAAAATCCTTTTTCGCCAATGGCAGGTGTTGTAGTGGGAATTTCGAAAAATCCCGTCTTATTGCACATCTAGACTATAAGACAAAGCTACCTACCAAATTTCAACTTCCTAGGACTTACGGTTTGGGCTGTAGAGCGATGATCAGTCAGTGGTCAGTGAGTGACTTTGACATTTATATATTAAGATAAGATAGGGAAATTGTGAAAAATGGGTAGTTCCCGTTAATTAATTTAAAATTAAAAAATTAAATTAAAATTAAAAAATTAAAAAAAAAAATCATTTTCCAGTGTGGAACCCTTTGAAGCTGATGCAGGCGACAATCAAGAAAGTGATTGATGTGTGTCAGCGTCACAAGGACAGAAGCTCGGTGTCCAGACTTACGCCTCCCCGTGATAACTTGTGCCTTACCATCCTCTCTACCAATAAGAATGCACGCCGTACCATGGAAGACAAGTACACTGTCATAGACGACCTGCATGAGATGCTCAACATTGAGGTAATGTAGCATGGAAGACAAGTATACTGTCATAGACGACCTGCATGAGATGCTCAACATTGAGGTAATGTAGCATGGAAGACAAGTATACTGTCATAGACGACCTGCATGAGATGCTCAACATTGAGGTAATGTAGCATGGAAGACAAGTACATTGTCATAGACGACCTGCATGAGATGCTCAACATTGAGGTAATGTAGCATGGAAGACAAGTACACTGTCATAGACGACCTGCATGAGATGCTCAACATTGAGGTAATGTAGCATGGAAGACAAGTATACTGTCATAGACGACCTGCATGAGATGCTCAACATTGAGGTAATGTAGCATGGAAGACAAGTATACTGTCATAGACGACCTGCATGAGATGCTCAACATTGAGGTAATGTAGCATGGAAGACAAGTACATTGTCATAGACGACCTGCATGAGATGCTCAACATTGAGGTAATGTAGCATGGAAGACAAGTACACTGTCATAGACGACCTGCATGAGATGCTCAACATTGAGGTAATGTAGCATGGAAGACAAGTACATTGTCATAGACGACCTGCATGAGATGCTCAACATTGAGGTAATGTAGCATGGAAGACAAGTACATTGTCATAGACGACCTGCATGAGATGCTCAACATTGAGGTAATGTAGCATGGAAGACAAGTACATTGTCATAGACGACCTGCATGAGATGCTCAACATTGAGGTAATGTAGCATGGAAGACAAGTACATTGTCATAGACGACCTGCATGAGATGCTCAACATTGAGGTAATGTAGCATGGAAGACAAGTACATTGTCATAGACGACCTGCATGAGATGCTCAACATTGAGGTAATGTAGCATGGAAGACAAGTACACTGTCATAGACGACCTGCATGAGATGCTCAACATTGAGGTAATGTAGCATGGAAGACAAGTACACTGTCATAGACGACCTGCATGAGATGCTCAACATTGAGGTAATGTAGCATGGAAGACAAGTACATTGTCATAGACGACCTGCATGAGATGCTCAACATTGAGGTAATGTACCATGGAAGACAAGTATACTGTCATAGACGACCTGCATGAGATGCTCAACATTGAGGTAATGTACCATGGAAGACAAGTATACTGTCATAGACGACCTGCATGAGATGCTCAACATTGAGGTAATGTACCATGGAAGACAAGTACACTGTCATAGACGACCTGCATGAGATGCTCAACATTGAGGTAATGTACCATGGAAGACAAGTATACTGTCATAGACGACCTGCATGAGATGCTCAACATTGAGGTAATGTACCATGGAAGACAAGTACACTGTCATAGACGACCTGCATGAGATGCTCAACATTGAGGTAATGTACCATGGAAGACAAGTACACTGTCATAGACGACCTGCATGAGATGCTCAACATTGAGGTAATGTAGCTGTTGAATATTTTTTTTTTTTTTCATGGCAGAGTTCTCATAATGTCAGCTCATCCAGCCAAAGTTGAGCATGGAACAGAAAGGATAATAATAATAATTATAAGGATAATGATAATAATAATTATTATTATTATTATTTATTTTTTAATCTGCTAGTCCTGAAATGTATCACTTACTTTTATCTACCACCTGGTTTTATTAATGTATTTTTCTTTTTAAATTTTTCTTTCATTCATTCATTTACATCATGTACCATTGTACCATTTAAATCATATAGCATACATACAAGAGTGTATACCGAAATGCTTAAAATATAATAATAAATAAAAAAGGAAAGACCATTTAAATTTGAACCCTTGTGATGCTGGCTATTTCCCGACCCACTTAGGCTGTTGGATGTTAATTTGGGTAGCTGGTGCAATTCCCGTCCTGACTACTCAAATCAGGACATTAAAAGTCAAATAGAATCAACTAGTCACAATAAATCTCATTAGGTGGTAGTTCTCTGTTCTCGTTCTCTGAAACCCTGCAACCAGGTGAAATGATAATATTTCAATGTTTTATTTTTTGTTATATTTTTGCAGGAGGGATACTTTGTCAAGTAACGTCATAATTGAGTAAAAGATTGTCTTCACTCGATAGAAATTTAAAATATGAACAGTTATAATTATTAAGGAAACAAGTATAAAAGTTCACACAGTCGATATGTTTCGCCTACTCCTGTAGGCATTTTCAAGACAACTGAAAAACTAAATTTGAAAAAATTGAAAAGTCGCGCGTTTTATAAATATTCAGATGGATGTTATAGGTACCAAGACCAAGACATACAATAGTACAATACATACATTATCAGTTATTACATAATTATTTATAATTGATTTTTTTTTTTTTTTTAATTGGTTAATTTTATTTACAATCTACGACATAGTGAAAGTACAGTAATTGTAACAAGTAAATCACTAACAAGTAAGATATCACTCCAATTATAATTGAATTGAATCATAATTTATTGTCATAATAACTCTCACCATCTCCTCCCCAGGGCTACGGGCCAGGCAGCTTCTACGCTGTGCTGGACGGGCACGGGGGGGCAGAGGCCGCCATGTACGGGGCCTCCCGCCTGTTCCAGTGCCTGGCCGAGTCCCCCCTCTACCCCTCCCATCCAGGCCCGGCCCTGGTGCACGCCTTCAAGCAGTGCGACGCGCAGTACGTGGAGAAAGCCAAGGCAGAGGTGAGATAAAGTTTGAAAAAAAGTTTTCATTTTTGTGTGAATCACTTTCGTGATTTCACAACTAGTCAAACTCTCTTTAATATTTTTTTTCTTAGGTGCATTATTAATAAATGTTTTATTTAGTTTTATTAAATATAAAAAACTTGTCCCAGGGACCGTCCTTCGCACCGAAGGGAACCGAGGATGCAAGAAGCATTTGGGTAGCTTTTCGGCTTCAGCATATAATTATTAAATTAAGCCGAAACTTGAACCACCGACCTCCAGGTTATCAAAGCTTCTGAGGTGAGTGTGAGAAACCAATCTCTACTTATAATAAACTATAGATGATGACAATGTTCTTTGTATTATATCATTTAATTCACTGTGGCGGAAGAATCTGCCAGCACTTTTTCTACATGAGAGAGAGTGTAGGCCCAGCGTGGTTACTTTCTCATCGCAAACACAGGTATATTCTCGACAGAGGTTAGAACCTAGCCGCAATCCAATGCTGATTCTTAAGATGTTATCTTCCAGCATAGTTCCAATGCTTTTTGATGGAATGGCATGGAGCCAGGCATTTGATTCTTTTTTCTGCAGGGCTAAAAATCTTGCCTTGTCTATATCTAGGTTGAAATTCATTTTAGTCTCAATGATATTTTGCACAACTATGTCATCCCATTGTTTTTGAGACTTCTTTTCAGATGGAATGGTGTTGTGTATTACCAAAAAATTGGTCTGGCCATTCAAAGAGGAAATGCTTGTTGCATCCTCGGTTCCCTTCCGGAAGGACGGTCCCTGGGACAAGTTTTTTTTATTTAATAAAAATAAATAAAACATTCCTCTTCCAAACTACTAAAAAAAAAAAAACTATAGATAATATTTTCTAGTGGATGGATTGTGAGCGGTTACCAGTAGTGGCTTCTGTCGTGATGGACGTTCTTCATATCCTTCCATTAGTGAAATATTAAAAGTTATTCTCTACTTATAAAACTCAAATTTGTGCATATCTATCTAATTATCTATCTGACTACAAGGGGTCGTCCTAAAAAAAAGTAGAAAGAAGCATGATCATCCACAAGTGTGGCCATGCCTCAGCATTTTTTGTTCGTTTGACAAACATCTTTAAATCCCTAATATTAACTCACCACTGAGGACACTGCTTAACCCAACCTCCGTGGTCTGACAGTTGTTATTACTTGCTGTGGTCCATAGATCCTGAGTTCAATTTCCGGATTGGGAAGAATTTTCCAACAAGATATTCTGTTCCATCCAAAGTAAATAATGTAACGCTGGTATTTCTGGCGATATCACTTTCGTGATATCACAACTACTCAAACTCGCTTTACTAAATCTACGCCGAAACCGGGACTTGAACCACCAACCTCCCGGTTACAAGTCCACCGCCTTATCGATCAATCTACTGACTGAGGTCATTTAAACAGAGTATTGTGTATTGTACAATAAAACTTTCGGAAACCCGGCATTTTCTGGCCGGCAAGATTTCCGCCCGTGACATCCTTTACCAAGGATGTCAGTCCACCGCCTTATCGATCAAGCTACTGAGGTCGGCTGAGATATAGAAAGTATTGTAATAGGTCATCTATTTCTTACTTACGGAATCTACAGAGTGGCACCACAGCGGTGGTAGCTGTGTTGCTACAGGAACTCAGGAAGCTGTACATAGCCTGTGTATTAATATTCCTCTATTTCTTACTTCCAGAATCTACAGAGTGGCACCACAGCAGTGGTAGCTGTCCTGCTACAGGAACTCAGGAAGCTGTACATAGCCTGGATCGGAGACTCCCAGGCTGTGTTGAGTAGGAGAGAAGGCGAGGTGACACAGCTAGTGTTCCCCCCTCATAGACCTACCCTGGACGTGAGTATCGAATTTATGAAATTCACGAGGAGATGTCTTTATTGTGCAAAGGTATATGTAATGTGAGATAGAGATAAATAAAAATTAATTAAAAAGAACTTCAAAAAAAAAAAAAAAAAAAAAAAATCAAACGTAATTCGGTTAAAATCTAATCAAAATGACACGAAATTCGTTTATTTGTTATTGTAGCTAATTATAACAATAATAATTCCGTGTAAGACCAAGAAGTGAGTACAGAGAGCTACCAACAAACCAACATATCTAACGTGGTGAAAAGATCCAATGTTTAGGCTCCTGCCATCTCCAATGATTCTATTTTTGTTTGGACGTCCTGCTATGGTTTATTCAGGACGAGCTTTTCACTCTTCAAGAGCCGGGAATAGTTCTCGCCTTATTAATACTGCCTCGCCCAGGATACCAAAGCGAGAATTTAAATAGTGGATAAAATCCAATTTGGGATAGGTGCCACAGGGTAAGAAAAGGGGTCAATGCCAATTAAGCAGGGGAAAAGAAACAAAATATACCAAAGCGCACGGTTAGCTCAGTGGTGTAGCACTCGCTTGTCATGCGGAAGGTCCTAGGTTCAATCCCCCGAGCCGACAAAAAAAATGTATTCAAAATTTGGTTAGATTTGTTTGTAAGGGATACCTTCCGGTGCGCTCGTGTTGACCCAGCACCTAAATGGGAAGTATTGTGTCACTTCTCACCCATCAGAGGGAAGGCATAATACGAGATGGGCAGGCTACAACACAGACCACAAGCGTCTACAGTAGCTCTTGTTTCATGGCTACGAAACAAAAAAGGAAGTGAAACTTTTTTAAATTAATAAATAAAATACCTTAGCGGGCTGTGTTTCGAACCCGCAAACCCTGGGTTACCAGACAGACGCTTTGACCATTAAATAAGTAAAATAACCTATTCTTTGTATTTATTATTCTGATTTCCAGTCTGAGAAGGAGAGGATAGAGCAGATGGGAGGCTGTGTGTTGTATTTCAACGGTCAGTGCCGTGTCCAGGGCACCTTGGCTGTCTCCAGAGCTATAGGTAAGTGAAGTTACAGCTATAGGTAAGGAAGATACTGGAGGGTATAACCCTTACAAACAACTGTAACCAAACTTATGTGTGCCAGGTGGGTGAATGACCTTCTGGTTTGACTCTTCGTGATGTTGACCCTATTCTTGGCCATAGTTATCCTGGGTTATGTTGAATTGTCATTGGAAAAATTAACTATCGGAGAAGCTATTCATATAATTTAACTATTCATGTACATATGTTCTTAATTTTTAAAAGAAGCATAAAATCACCGTCCTTATGAGCCGCGCTGTTGAGACATTTTTTTTTTTTTTTTAATGTTATCATATTTGTGATAATCACAATCGTGATTTTTTTAAAAAAAGTTATCATATTTGTGTTAGTCACGTTCATGATATCCCAACTTCTCAAACTCGCTTTCCTAAATCTACGCTGAAACCGGGACTTGAACCACCGACCTCCAGGTTACAAGTCCGCCGCTTTATCGATTAAGCTACTCATGTCGATTTCACAATTACCTACTCAAAGTCGCCCTAAATATTTGCTAGAAATTACACAATTACTAATTTTTCGCTTTATTTGGGACTGGAACCATTGAACCCCAAGTTACGAGTTGAGCTACTAAGGTCGGTTACTCTCATATTGGATATTATTCCCCATCAGGTGACAAAGACTTCAAGCTCTATGGGTTATGAAGGGTTGCGTGGAAGAGACTGCCGCAGGCAATAACCCCGCCCTTTAGTAGGGACATTAGACATTACTATTATTTTCTACTTTATTATTTATTTATTTATTTTCAAACTATTTTATGCTGTAAATATTGTATACTTTGTCCTTCTAATACTATCCCATCTCCCATCAGGTGACAAGGACTTCAAGCCCTACGTGTTGTGTATAGATCTGGATGTGTTGCATGTTACTCTCATAATACTATCCCATCTCCCATCAGGTGATAAGCCCTACGTGTTGTGTATAGATCTGGATGTGTTGCGTGTTACTCTCATAATACTATCCCATCTCCCATCAGGTGACAAGCCCTACGTGTTGTGTATAGATCTGGATGTGTTGCATGTTACTCTCATAATACTATCCCATCTCCCATCAGGTGACAAGGACTTCAAGCCCTACGTGTTGTGTATAGATCTGGATGTGTTGCATGTTACTCTCATAATACTATCCCATCTCCCATCAGGTGATAAGCCCTACGTGTTGTGTATAGATCTGGATGTGTTGCGTGTTACTCTCATAATACTATCCCATCTCCCATCAGGTGACAAGCCCTACGTGTTGTGTATAGATGTGGATGTGTTGCATGTTACTCTCATAATACTATCCCATCTCCCATCAGGTGACAAGGACTTCAAGCCCTACGTGCTGTGTATAGATCTGGATGTGTTGCATGTTACTCTCATAATACTATCCCATCTCCCATCAGGTGACAAGGACTTCAAGCCCTACGTGCTGTGTATAGATCTGGATGTGTTGCATGTCACTCTCATAATACCATCCCATCTCCCATTAGGTGACAAGGACTTCAAGCCCTACGTGTTGTGTTAGATCTGGATGTGTTGCATGTTACTCTCATAATACTATCCCATCTCCCATCAGGTGACAAGGACTTCAAGCCCTACGTGCTGTGTATAGATCTGGATGTGTTGCATGTTGCTCTCATAATACTATCCCATCTCTCATCAGGTGACAAGGACTTCAGGCCCTACGTGTTGTGTATAGATCTGGATGTGTTGCATGTTACTCTCATAATACTATCCCATCTCCCATCAGGTGACAAGCCCTACGTGTTGTGTATAGATCTGGATGTGTTGCATGTTACTCTCATAATACTATCCCATCTCCCATCAGGTGACAAGGACTTCAAGCCCTATGTGTTGTGTATAGATCTGGATGTGTTGCATGTCACTCTCATAATACTATCCCATCTCCCATCAGGTGACAAGGACTTCAAGCCCTATGTGTTGTGTATAGATCTGGATGTGTTGCATGTCACTCTCATAATACTATCCCATCTCCCATCAGGTGACAAGGACTTTAAGCCCTACGTGTGCGCAGACCCGGAGGTGCTGTGTATAGATCTGGATGGAAGTGAAGACTTCCTTCTCCTCGCCACGGATGGGTTGTGGGAGGAGGTGACAGAAGTGGAGGTGGCCCACGCAGTGTACACTCATCTCATCCAGTATAAAGGTAAGTGATACAAGCACAGTGTACAGTCATCTCATCCAGTATAAAGGTAAGTGATACAAGCACAGTGTACAGTCATCTCATCCAGTATAAAGGTAAGTGATACAAGCACAGTGTACACTCATCTCATCCAGTATAAAGGTATTTAATTTTAGTTTATTGTTTTATTATTTTGTACAAAATATACAATTGTATGTGGTACAAAGTCATACATAAATAAATAAAAAATATACAGTTAAATCTTAAATAAATTCTTAGCTAAAAAAGAAAAACTAAAAAAAAAAACTAAAAAACTAAAAACTAAAAAAGTGAAACAAGCATGACCATATTGACTGCTAGACTAAAGAAAATATGTTTTTTATTTTTTAAATTTGGTGGGGGCTAATGTTTATTTTATTGTGAGACTATATTTTTGTTGTTGTTTTTGTAACCATCTGAGGTGAGTTATGGTATCCTCCAGTCAACTTAAATTGGAAAAGTGGCTCGTCCTGAACCGCATATTATTATTATAATATGCTTTATTAGGTAAGACAAAAATATATACAGTAAAATACAATGAAATTATAAAGAAAAAATACCCAGTAGTTCTGGAACATTATTATTATAGTATGCTTTATTAGGTAAGACAAAAATATGTACAGTAAAATACAATGAAATTATAAAGAAAAAATACCCAGTAGTTCTGGAACATTATTATTATAGTATGCTTTATTAGGTAAGACAAAAATAAATACAGTAATATACAATAAAATTATAAAGAAAAAATAAATAGATTGAATAATAGGTTGACTGGAAGAGCTCATTAATGAGAACCCTGCCACAGTAGGAAAGCCAAAAACAAAAAACAAAAAACAAACAAACAAACAAGAACAAAAAAGATAATGAAGCTAATGTCCTACCTAAAGAGCGGGGTTATTGCCTGTGGCAATCTCTTCCACCCAACATTGTACCTACATGTCTAGCTGTTGCCTAACTTTCCTGTGTTCCTGTTCTCCTAATGTTTATTTAATTGTGAGGGTGTGTGAGCTATGAGTTATAGTACCGCAGACTAGGACATTGCCCTTTCACTACTTCCTGACAATCCTGACACTGAATCAAATAAGTCTCAGTAAAGTCTATAATTTTTTTTATAAGTTTATTTATTTACCTTCTTTATAAAGAAACATTTATACAAAGGTACTTCTCCTAAGCTTTGAAGGGCTTCTATAATATAGACAAGTCAAGCTTTTAGGGCAAAATTAATAGACGTTTTTGTAATACTTCTGTAAAAGGGTCTCGGATTGCGTACTGTGTAAGGTAGAAGTCACCGTGGCAAAGTGAGTTAGCGCGCTAGGCATTGAACGCACGGTGACCTGGGTTCGATCCCCAGCGGGGCAGGATTTTTTCTGCTCTCTACTTGGGTGTTCGGGTTCCACTCATACCTCGTGAGGAAAAATGAGTAGGTAGCTGCTTTAATGTTAGCAGCGACCAGTGGCGGAATTATATGCAAAAATAAGATATTGGAATATTAAAGATACGGAAAAGTCCTATAATTCTGCGCTACCCACTAAAATTGTGATATAATAACACAAAGAAATACATTATTATTATTATATTATTACTGTGTAAGATAGGGAAAACCGACGCTTAGCAATGACTTGAGTTATCGAAGTTGTCTATTAATTTCGCCTTTAATCTTGTGCCTCGAATTAGTCCAGATGACAATGAATCCTAGTCTCATATTATGAATACAAAATTGCTAATCCTGACACTATTGGGTGAGTATGTTTTTTTTGTATGCTAGGTAGGTAAGACAAATTAGACAAAAATATATACAATTAAAATACAATGAAATTATAAAGAAAAAATGAATAGATTGAACAAAGAAACAAGAACAAAAAAGATAATGAAGCTAATGTCCTACCGAAAGGGCGGGGTTATTGCCTGTGGCAATCTCTTCCACCCAACCCAATGTTTTGTCAGTGCTGAAATTATATGTTTAAATGTCTCTGTCTAGACTGTCTCTCTTGTTTCTCTAAGCTCTGGAAAGGACCAGTGGCTGTTCCAGAAACACTCTCCACTCTCAAAATCCCCAAATCTTCCAAATTGAAACACCTTCCATTAGGGCTTCAATGCTAAAATTTCAGTGTTATTCCTAATTTTTCAACTGCCAATGTGATGTTATTTATTTTTCATTATGACCCCTAAAACCATTTTGTTTACATGTTCCAGCAAAAACACTTTACATGTTTAATAAGAACTTTTTTGAAAAAGTTTGTATAAACTGCCCATTAGAAAATTAAATAAAAACATTTTTTAAAAGTACGACCATTTAGTCAACAAAACCATAGATTTAAAAACAATAAATATATAAAGAACTCTCAATGCTGTCTGGGCATCTCATGTGAAGCACTTCCTCAATATAAAATGGCGAACATCATATGCTATAAGCAGGGTGTCCGCCATTTTCTATTGAGGCAGTGTATGCTATTTCCTATGCAGAGGGCTTGCTTCAGTTCTCGACCCAAGTTCTTTACAATCTTGAGAACATTTCAACACAACCCGCCTAAAAACTGTTAGGCTAACCTTCTGCAGATAATCTCCAATAACTTCTGTATAAAGTTCCCAGCTAGACAGTGTCTCGGATATTATACTGGGCACTGTGCTGCAAAGGGTTGATATTATCCTATAAGGAGATCACCGGTTACGGTAACGTTACCTCTGAATACCATTACTCCAGGACTGTCCAAACTGTGGCAGTAGGGGGTCTGTTACTGTGGCCCGCACTAGGAATACTTTAGGACTGCCCAAACCACTAACAAGAGGATCTGTTTGGTCAGTTGCTTGGCCCACACAAATAGTAAACAAATGTTAACATAAATACGTGTGTACAAAAATAAATTGAATTGAACTATAGAAAAACAATTATAAACCATTACTATTTCCTGTTGTACATCATTTTTTTCATATATATTTACAACTTTTTTTTTTGTAACACATTTTTCGTCTCGTCTTTTTGACCGCAACAGACAAAATTCAGACCTTCAATAGACAGGGCACACATAGATGACTATGTCATTTCACATTAGAAATTTAAATTTAGTTGATTTTAAATCTAATCTTATGCCAAAATATATAGGCGGACTACCTAGTAGCTCTATACCGGGTGGCCAATCAAAAAACGGCGCAGTTTTATTTTTAAATTATATGTTTTCCCTTTTTAAGTTATTCGTCTAGAACCTCGTTCAGGTGGAGAGGCCTCTAGTTTTCTACCTACTTAAGATATTTTCATATTTTTTTTTTTAGGAAACGTGTAAAATGTTGTTTTTTTTAGTTTTTTTTTAATGAATGTTTCACAGCCTTTCTTATTTTGTAGCCATGAAACAGGAGCTACTGTAGACGCTCGTGGTCTGTGCTGTAGCTTGCCCATCCCGTAGTATGCCTCCCCTGTGATGGGCGAGAAGTGACACAGTACTTCCCATTCAGGTGCTGGGTCAACATGAGCGCACCGGAAGGTATCCCTTATAAACAACTGTAACCAAATTAAGAATACAAATTTTTGTCCGTACGGGGGATCGAACCCGGGATCTTAGCCACTGAGCTAATCGCGCGCTCAGATTATTTCCGTACGGGGGATCGAACCCGGGACCTTCCGCATGGCAAGCGAGTGCTTAACCACTGAGCTAATCGCGCGCTCAGATTATATTTCAGAATGCTTTACGTAAGAGGAATCAAACTTAACCGCTTCCTCGTCCACCCGGTATAACACGAAGTCCATTGTGTCCTAGGCAAGGTGTAAAATCATTATGCATGTCCTAGACCTGCAGACTATTCCAGGAGCTGGCGTAGACTTCTGCTCTGCATGCTAATGTCTATCAGTAGGTCCATCCTCCTCAGTGGCCTGAGCCTAACATAACAGTACCACCCGGTATAACACGAAGTACATTGTGTCCTAGGCAAGGTGTAAAATCATTATGCATGTCCTAGACCGGCAGACTATTCCAGGAGCTGGCGTAGACTTGTGCTCTGCATGCTAATGGCTATCAGTAGGTCCATCTTCCTCAGTGGCCTGAGCCCAACATAACTGTACCACCTGGCGCGAAGGCAATGACCTTGCCTCCCAGTCCAAAGATCGCTGGTTCCGTTCCCAAATTTGACAGGAAATTTATTTATGATTAACTTGAGCGTGAAACTCAAGTGCTAATCTAGGCACCTGCTACCCACATTAACCTCACCCAGCCTGAGTGGGGCCAGGAATAGACAGCCAGGATCACGGGGGTTCGAATCTGAATGGTTATCGCTCGACGTTGCTTAACTTCAGTGACAGAACGACATGGTTTACTCAACATGCCATCTATACGCTGGCTGAGGTCTTTTCTTATTTTATAAAATAAATGGTCTCTTTCTTTGATTTGGTTTTAACATCTCTTTCAACTGCATGGTCATATCACGACGTGAGTGTTACCCTCCAATAGCAGAAAACTCACAAACCTGCTACCTACATTAACCTCACCCAGCCTGGGTCGGGCCGGAATGCCAGCATAACGAAGTCTTCCCCTTGCTGGACCTTGCCTAACTTCGGTGATCCTACGAGAACCGGTGACTTCAACTTCGACTTTAGTGGGTGGAAATCCTACACCCCAGGCTAAGACCTGGGTGTCTTTAAAAGATTATTCCCCGCCCTTCCTTGAAAAAAAGAAAAAAAAGAAGGTCTCTATTTTTTTTATTATTATTATTTTTTTTTTTTTATTACTTTAGGTTAATTCAATTGAATCGCTGTTGGGTTGGCCAAAATATTGAAAAACTAGCTTTTCCCGGCCCCACTCAGGCTGGTTGAGGTCAATGTGAGTAGCAGGTTTGTGAGTTTCCTGCGAATGGAGGGTAAAACCCCCGTCGTGATATGACCATGGCAGTTGAAAGCGACGTTAAACCCCACTTAAAAAAAAAAAAAAAAAAAAAAAAACATACAAGTAATGCCGTCAGATTACAGATAACGCAATTCTATGATTGCAAGTCTGGTCTGGGTTTGGTTCTCCATGTTTTTCTTCTGTCTGCTTCCTCATCCGAGGACAAGGTAGCTTTCCAAAACCAGAATTTTACCCTCCATTCGCTGGGAATCGTACCAGCTACCCACATTAACCTCGCCCAGCCCGGGTAGGCCTGACATGTTGTCGTGGTGAAGCTTAACCTAATTTAAACTACAAGTAAAATCTAGTGTTGTATGAAAAAAAAAAAAAAACGGTATGGTCGCTTATACAGCGTGTAAGCGACCAGGAACAGATGCAAATATCTTAAGGGTAGGTCCAGCACCTCATGGACTATCAAATAAGCTTAAGTTGCAGTGGGGGACACTTAACTTTGTTATGGCCAAACTCTTGTTTTTCCCACAAGCCAAGATGTCTTGGATTGTGTTGCATACTTTTAAAGTAATTATGTTCAACAGGTAAGACCTACCCTTATAATACCGACCTCAGTAGCTTGATCGATATGGCGGCGGACATGTAACCTGGAGGTCGGTGGTTCAAGTCCGGGTTTCAGCGTAGATTCAGTAAAGCGAGTTCGAGTAGTTGTGATATAACACTTATTAACACTAATATGATAGATATTTGCATCTGTTTTTGGGACACCGTGTGTATACAGGTAATACAGGGTGTTTAAAAAAAACGTTGACAAGTTCATTTCCCATAAAATACACGTTATGAGCTTTTCACCACTTCTTCCACCATGGTATTTTCCAAGGAGCACTGTGCCGTGCCTCGCGGTTTCTACCTCGCGTGTTGTGGCCTCCAGGAGTAGCGAGAGGTAGAATCAGTGAAGCGAATCCCGCGGCGAAACCCATTTCCCTTCGCGCGAAATTTTTCTTCCATTGTTCACGACGCGCTGAGAGTAAGGTCTCCTCGCTTGTCTGAGGAAACTGTGCCTACTTGGCGACATATTCCTGCTGTGGTGTGTTGGTCGATTGGTTAAGGCTTTAAGAATAGAATAGAAATTACCTTGTTTATTCTGCAAGGTTAGACTAGAAAGTCGCCATATTTATTCAGCAGTCTAAACAAGATATTATTTATTTTTAAATTTGATACATTTTTTTTATAATACAATATTTAATATTCTAAAGGTTTATACCCATAATATAATAGACGAAGTATAAATATATAACCTATCAGGTAAAAGAAAGTAAAAAGATACGGTATTAGTCTGGTAATCCAGGCCGCATGATCCGTCATTTTAAATCCCACTCAATGCATGAATAATAATACTAATAATAATATCGCCTTATTTATACTGCCCGATTTGGACTATTAAGTCCCATTATTCCAGCAGTAAGTCCAAGACGTATTATTAGGTAGTAAATATCTCAAATGGGAGGATAACTTGTCATGTCCCAGCTGGGTTTCGAACCCGCGACCACTAGAATCTCTGGATTCACGGAGTGCCTTTACCACTTTTCCTCATTCAGACTTTGACCACGTTATGGAACCAAAACAAATTAATGCTGGAATAAGGGGACTCTTAAGGTTTAAAAGTGCCGACCTCTGTAGCTCAGTGGTTTAGAGCATTGGTTACTGACCCGGAGGTTGCGGGTTCGAATCCCGGCCGGTGCGGAAAATTCTGACCGAAATTTTCCGTTTCCGGAATGGCATGAATGTATAGGTAAAGTGCCCTGAAGTAATGCGAAAGCGGTTCCGGGGTATACACTTACCTTTTTAAATAAAATTTAAAAAAATAAATGTTTAAGAGTATTTGCTATTCCCAGTTTTTCGACCTATCCTATACCCTCAGCATTGCCAGCCTAACGTGTCATGATTAATGTTTGAACATTAAGATTTTTCAATAAAGCGAGACGAACGACACATTAATTTGTCTGAGTGAAAACTATACGACACGCCATCTTAATCATACATACCTATTGCTGATGTGGATGTTGATGCTCAGAGCACTCATGAGGATTATTAAGTTATCATATTTGTGTTAATCACTTTCGTGATATCACAACTACTCAAACTCGCTTTGCTAAATCTACGCTGAAACCGGGACTTGAACCAACCACCAACCTCCTGCTTACAAGTCCACCCCCTTATCGATCAATCTACTGACTGAGGTCGTTTAAACAGAGTATTGTGTATTGTACAATAAAACTTTCGGAAACCCGGCATTTTCTGGCCGGCAAGATTTCCGCCCGTGACATCCTTTACCAAGGATGTCAGTCCACCGCCTTATCGATCAAGCTACTGAGGTCGGCTGAGATATAGAAAGTATTGTAATAGGTCATCTATTTCTTACTTACGGAATCTACAGAGTGGCACCACAGCGGTGGTAGCTGTGTTGCTACAGGAACTCAGGAAGCTGTACATAGCCTTTGTATTAATATTCCTCTATTTCTTACTTACAGAATCTATTTCTTACTTACAGAATCATGAGGATTATTATGTTGTTGTTGTTGTTGTAGCCAGCTTGGCTACAGCTGGAGGGGTGAGTGATGGTCTCCAGCCAACTTTATTTCAAAGTTGGCTCATCCTGAACCACATATTTCTATGTGCGATCAACCATCATGAGGACTTGGACTTTTCTGTACAAGCCATTAAACCCTTAGGAAACTGCAAGCTAGCCTGGCTTGTAAGGGTTGGCTAGTCTGTTCTCTGTTTATAGTCCTCTAGCGAGACACTGGTCTTCTCCCTGTTTATCGTCCCCCAGCCAGACAAGAGGATTATTATAACACTATTTAGTGTCTTTAGTGGAAGGTAACCACCAGGCGAGGTCCATGCTCTAAGCATTTTCTACCACCTAACCCTCAGAGTCTTATTATTATGTAGTCACAAACTCAAATTAATGACAAAAAATCCATACTTTGGGTGTGATTCGAACTAACGAATCCCTACGCTACCTGGATTACCAGACTAGCGCGTTAACCACTTAACTACCAGTCCACGTTGGATTATAAGTAATCACCGTGGCAGAGTGGGTAGCGCACCAGGATTGCACGCTCGGTGACCTGGGTTCGAATCCCAGCGGAGTCAGAATTTTTCGGCTTATTAATTTGGATGTTCGGGGTCCACTCAAACAGCGTGATGGGAATAATTTTTTTTGGAAAAGTCCTATGATTCTGCGCTATCCACTACAATTGTGTAATAATAACACAAAGAAACACATGTATGTCTGTCCCGGTAGCTCAGTGGTAAAGGCGGCACTCTTTGAATCCAGAGATACTAGACGTCGCGGGTTCGAAACCCAGCCGGGTTTCGAATCCCTCCCATTTGGGATTTTTACCACATAATAATACGTCTTCTTGGGCTTACTGCTGGAATAATGGGACTTAAAAGTCCTAATCGGGCAGTATAAATAAGGTGATATTATTATTTTTTATTATTGTAGATTTTGAAGTTGATATTTTTGTCGGTTTTGATTTTGATGATAAGGATATTGATGATAGTTTACAATTCCACGAAATTTGTTGTCTAGTGGAGACAGATCGACAGCAATTATTCCTCGTCTCACCTCCTGCAAGATTTCTGGCGAAATAATTTATATGCTCATAATTCATGTCGCTTTATTTCACTTATAGGGGGCTGGAAATTTCTATTTAGCTTGTTCACTGTGGACAAGTGGTTCTCAATATTTTCATTTCTGATGAGGCTGGATTTTTCTATTTAGCTTGTTGACTGTGGACAAGCGCTTCTCAATATTTACATTTCTGGCGAAATAATTTATAATGTTTATAATTGATGTCGCTATTTCACTTATAGGGTGCTGGATTTTTCTATTTAGCTTGTTCACTGTGGACAAGTTGTTCTCAATGTTTACATTTCTGGCGAGATAATTTATGTGTTTATAATTCATGTTGCTTTATTTCACTTATAGGAGGCTGGATTTTTCTATTTAGCTTGTTAACTTTGGACAAGTGGTTTTCAATATTTCTATTTCTGGCGAAATAATTTATGTGTTTATAATTCTTGTCGCTTTATTTCACTTATAGGGGGCTGGATTTTTCTATTTAGCTTGTTCACTGTGGACAAGTGGTTCTCAATATTTATATTTCTGATGAGATAATTTATGTGGTCATGATAATTAATTTCGCTCTAATTCAATTATAGGGGGCTGGATTTTTCTATTTAGCACTAGACTGTGGGCAAACGATTTTCCATTTGTTTTGATATCCTCTAAAAAGTCTAAAAGAAGATGATGAATGGCGATCTAATATCATTCAAAATATCTGCTAACTATTCGCTAACCGCTGATCAGTTAAAAAAGTACCTAAATTAAAAAAACACTCTTTGTGTGGCTCAAATTTTTAGAAAGCTAAGTGTCAAAATATTGTCAGCGGGGGGTCTTGAGTGGGGTGTTGCTCGATAGCTTCACTCTCGGTCCCAGTTTGAGAACTACTGCTGCAGACGGAATTCTAAAGAAGCTTGTTATAACCCCCCTAAAAAATTGTAAAAATTTTGTTAAACAGGGAGAAGACCAATGTCTCGCTAGAGGACTATAAACAGAAAACAGACTAGCCAACCCTTACAAGCTAGGCTAGCTTGCAGTTTCCTATGGGTTAATGGCTTATAAAGAAAAGTCCAAGTCCTCCTGATGGTTGATCGCACATAGAAATATGTGGTTCAGGACGACCCAACTTTGAAATAAAGTTGTCTGGAGACCATCACTCACCCCTCCATCTGTAGCCAAGCTGGCCACGACAGCAACAACTATCTACCCCAGTTTGAGAACTACTGATCCAGACGGAATAACTATACCCCCCTGTCTCAATATTCCTGATGAAAAATGGGAATTTGTCCCCTTTCTTGAATTTATTCAATTCCGAAAATGAGTAAACGACGATTCCTACACCCGCCCGCTTCATCTGAAATGTAAATGGTGTGAAATAATGTGTGATTTCCAAGAAGAAAGGAATCAATCTGTAAATAAATTGAATTCAAAATAAAATAATATAACTGTGTACTGATATTTACATAAGTTGAAATGTCTGCTGTCGAGTTGATTAATGAAGGTACAGCTAGGTATAAGTACGTCTAGCAATTTGATTAAAAATGAATTTTACGAATGAAAAAAAAAAAAATCATTATTGGTTTCTTTCCGACTTATTTATAGGTACAAGTTATGAAATCATTTATTTAATAATCTAAATCATAATCTATCTTTTTTTTTACGATCGCATTGTCTTCTTCTTTACATCTTTTTTTTTTGTGAATTAAAAAACTTGTTTTGGCACTGAAAACTGACTATATAGAAAATTATGGGTGGTTCCATTACGTTTCTTTCTATAGGATAAGAAAAGTAAAACACACAATACTTCCGATTTCTAATAAGCGAAATTTCTCGGAAGTAAAAGTTAGAATCCATGAAAAATTCTGCGTTTCATACCGCGCAGTTTAGTGTTCACACCATTTTACATTCGAAGAAGTGGAAGAAGAAAGAAATCTCGCGAAATAATTTATTAAATATTTGATTGTGAGTGTAAACAAATAGCAGTCTGCTAGATTTAATTACCTTACGCTAGGCTGGAGAGTCGCACAAATGCCAAATCGGTTGCGAAAAATGTGGCTCTCGGCTAAGAATAAGACCATGGGTTGTTCCCCCTGTCGTAAAAGGCGACTAACAGGAACATCTCTCAGAAGCTGTTGAAAAGCTTCATAAAAGAGATTTATAAAACTCTCAGGAGCTGCTGGAAGGCGGTTCGAATGGCTGCTCAAAGCCGTAGAGCCACTTTCCAGTAAAAAGCTCCAAAAAGAAGCCTCTTCAGAAGAAACCACTTCAAAGCATCAGGGTGAGAAGCTAATGGAGCAGAAGAGGCAGAAGATGCCAACAACCTCAACTATACTCTCTTGTAGAGATAGTTCAGAGGTGGCATTCGAAACCCCAACTGCTTCTAAAAGCTTTATAAACGCCCTGAAGTCTTTGAAAGTGGGAGTAATTCTGAAGAAGTTCCCAAATGAGTCCCGGCCACAGGCAGGCGAAAATGTTCCTAACTTATTCGCCCAAAAGAGCAAAAGAAATGCTCTGTCTGAGCAAAGAGGAATCCTTACTGGCTTTTCAACAGGCCACTGTAGCCTCAACCACCGTCTAAACAAATGGACATTGCTCAAGACGCAAAATGCAGTCTCTCAGAAGCTGTTGAAAAGCTTCATAAAAGAGATTTATAAAACTCTCAGGAGCTGCTGGAAGGCGGTTCGAATGGCTGCTCAAAGCCGTAGAGCCACTTTCCAGTAAAAAGCACCAAAAAGAAGCCTCTTCAGAAGAAACCACTTCAAAGCATCAGGGTGAGAAGCTAATGGAGCAGAAGAGGCAGAAGATGCCAACAACCTCAACTATACTCTCTTGTAGAGATAGTTCAGAGGTGGCATTCGAAACCCCAACTGCTTCTCAAAGCTTTATAAACGCCCTGAAGTCTTTGAAAGTGGGAGTAATTCTGAAGAAGTTCCCAAATGAGTCCCGGCCACAGGCAGGCGAAAATGTTCCTAACTTATTCGTCCAAAAGAGCAAAAGAAATGCTCTGTCTGAGCAAAGAGGAATCCTTACTGGCTTTTAACAGGCCACTGTAGCCTCAACTACCGTTTGAACAAATGGACATTGCTCAAGACCTAAAATGCAGTCTCTGTAAAGAGGCCCCAGAGACAGCAAAACACATTCTCTGTGAATGTGGAGCGGCCTCACACGCTCGACTGAAACACTTCTCAAGGCCGATTCTAACACCTAAAGAAGTTACCGAAATCAGTCCTAAAAGAATCTTAAGCTACATTAATAGCTTTGATCTCTTTTAGAGTTACAGGGGCATGTCACAAAAGATCTATTTAAGGTCGCAGTGACAAAGAGCTTTCGTAGCCGACAGCCCTACCTATACCAATACCAATACCAATATGGGTGGTTCCATTACGTTTCTTTCTATAGGATAAGAAAAGTAAAACACACAATACTTCCGATTTCTAATAAGCGAAATTTCTCGGAAGTAAAAGTTAGAATCCATGAAAAATTCTGCGTTTCATACCGCGCAGTTTAGTGTTCACACCATTTTACATTCGAAGAAGTGGAAGAAGAAAGAAATCTCGCGAAATAATTTATTAAATATTTGATTGTGAGTGTAAACAAATAGCAGTCTGCTAGATTTAATTACCTTACGCTAGGCTGGAGAGTCGCACAAATGCCAAATCGGTTGCGAAAAATGTAAACTATGTTGCAAAAACTATGCGAGATGTCAGAATAAAATTGTGTTTCTTTGAGAGAGAGAGAGAAAAAAAACACGGTCAATTATGGACACAATTCTTCCTCGTGATTGTTTCACATTATATACAGGTGGCAATTTTTAGATTTTCTAGTAAAAAGTGAATGAATGAATTTAAAATGGGACTATCTACAGAACGTCTCCTATATGTGTGCAAAATTTCATTAAAATCCGTCGAGTAGTTTTCGAGATTTGCGCGTTACAAGGAATATTTTAACAGACCGACCGACGGACACAAAAAGCAAAGTTTCTAAGAAGGTTATGAAACGTCCATGTGAAAAAATGTGAAAAAATGAAATCGGAGCAAAAAAATATTTATTTATTTTTACAAAAACGAACACAATACATCCCTAATATTAGAAATTTCTCGGAAGTAAAAAACAGTGTGATGTTGTGTTTTTACTTTCTCTGCAAACATCAGGAATAATGGTGGCTACGCTTTGGTATTTGACAGTGCTGTGGTTATGTGTTGTAGTCTGGAGTTTGGTGGTTTGATTTACTGTTGCATCAGAGATTTAATGATAATAATATCGTCTTATTTATAGTATTTATACTGGTATGGTCATGTCGAAAGAATTGAATTGAATACTTTTATTTGTTTGTACAAGAATGATATTATAAACAATACATCTCCTATAAGCTAAGTCTAACTTCTGAGGAGTAGACCTCAGAAGTTAAGAGAAAGGTACAACAAAGAAGAGATGGGAGGATTGTTTGAATAGTGATATTGGAGAGAAGGGAATGAGAGGTGACGAGTGGCATGATCGGACAAATTAGAAGGCGGAAAAGGTGTAGGAAATGATGATAGATTTATACTGCCCGACTAGGACTAATGAATCCCCTTATTCCAGCAGTAAGTCCAACACGTAAAATTATTTGGTCAACATCTCAGCTCAGGGGGAGGACAACTCTTAATTTTCCGGCTGGGTATCGAACCCGCAATATTGTTGGCCCCACCTCTAAATCATTGATAAAATCCACAAATCCAAGAGATTTTTTTTCTTCACAAAAAAAATTGACGAAGTCGCCAGGGGCGCAATCCTAGCTCGGTCAGGTCAATGCGGGTAACTGGTACGATTCCCAGTGAATAGAAGTTAAAACCCGTTATCCTGACAAGTGTTCAACCTAATTATGTCGCAGTGTTATTTAGTTATAACACTGCGTTATAGGTCAGATAATAAAAAAGCATATACGAGTATTTTGAACAAAAATGAAATTATCTTTCATATCTAAACCATGCACTCGTGAGGTTCTCGTATAATAATTATGAAATATATGGAATGTATGCGTATGCTCCCATATGGGGACTAACGAGCAGTACATGACTACGGCATAATGGGGTATTTTTTATATCACCACCGCGTGATGATAGCGGTATGTCGCTTTATTGTCCTTTGTCAGCAAATTTTACAATAATCCTCCCTCCTCCCTATTACAAAATGTCCCTCTCCATAATTTTTAATCTCCTGTCTTTTTTTTCATCTCTCACTTTTTATAATTTCTCTCTCCTTTGTCTTTTTCCTGTCTCTCCTTCTCTATTTATTCTTTAGAGGGAGTGCTATATCTGGTATAGTCAAGTGGTTAACGTGCTAGTCTGGTATTCCAGGTAGCCTAGGGATCCGCTGATTCGAATCCCACCCAGTGCATGAATATATCCTCATTAACTTGAGTTTGTGATCACATATAATAATAAGACTTTGAGGGTTAGGTGATAGAAAATGCTTTGGGCATTAACCTCGTCTGGTTGTTACCTTCCACTAAAGCGTGTTATTATTCTATCTTTTATCTCTTTTCTATAAAACAAAGTAACTGTGGCGATTTCTTTTTTATCTCTCTTCTTATCTCCTTTCTCTCCATTTTAATTTTTTTTCTAGCCTTTTTAATCATTCGTCGTTTTATGTGACAATCTATTGAGTTCTCTTCTTTCCACTCTCTCTCTCCCTCCCTTCTCAATGTGTTCTCTTATCATGTCAGTTCCCACCACGTATAGGGCGTTGTCGACACCTCTTCATTATGCTGTCTGCATAGTTCCCTCCCTTGCTATCTCTCTCTCCCTCTCTTTTTATCTATCTCTCCCTCTCTTTTTATCTATCTCTCCCTCTCTTTATATCTATCTCTCCCTCCCTCTCTCTCTCACACACACACCCCCTCTCCCCTCTCCTCTCCCCTCTTTCATCTCTCTCCCTTCTCTGTCTTCTTTCTGTCGTTAATATGTTTATCCACCACTCTCTTCCTCCCAATATATTTCTCACCCTCTCCCTCTCCTCCCTTGCTTCCTAACCTATCTCTCTCTCCCTCTCTTCTTATCTATCTCTCCATCCCACTCTCTCACACATCTCCTCCCCTCCCCTCTTTCATTTCCCTTCTCTGTCCTTTTTCTGTCCGTATGTTTATCCACCACTCGCTCCCTCCCAATATATGTCTCATATATACACGTCCTCCCCAATCTCCTTGGTGAACCCCCTTTGTCTACTACTCTCCTAGCTTTCCAGACAGGATTACACATCGTCGCCTCTCCCCCCGCGGCTCACATCTGACCTCCTTGCTTCATAAAATACAATTAGACAACACCTTCTTCGCCTCCCTTCTTAGACACGATTGACTAGCGACTTCCATCCTCCCTCCTCCACCCGTGTCTAACCTCCTTGCTCCCTCCTCCAACCATATATAAACCTCCTTTGCTTTCTCCTCCACCTAAATCTGACCTCCTCGACTCCCAAACCTCCTTGACAGAATTAGGTAGATTCCCTATCCCCACCACTTATACGTCACATCCTCTTTCTAGCTTCATAAAACATAGTTAGACAGAATACCCCCTCTTCAATTTCTGAAAAAAGTGAAAAGCCAGACAATTAATGGGTGTAGACTGTAGACTAGTTTATGTGTGGAAGAGCTAGGTATTGTAGGCGAAGCTTTTTCATGAAAAATACGTGCTTCTTTATAATATTTTTTTTTTTTAAAGCAGGCTGTTTCATTTTGTTTGTCCTAGTCTTTCTTATAATTATGTACATAAAATTTATGTACCGATTAAAGAGACCATTAAGTCTGCTAGGGCCATAGACTCATAGGATGTCTCTGAAAAAACGTCATTCCTTATGTATAGATAGGTGGTCGAAAGTGAGCTGGGCCAAGTCTAGTTATTAGCGAGATTCCCTATCATTTTTTTTATATTTTAACTTTTTTATATATATCTTGTACCTATAGCACACATATAAAAATGTATATTTAAATGCTAAAATATATATAAAAAATATCACTGCGTCACTGTGCTAACTACTAGAATTCTTTAGTCCCAACTACATACTTTAATAGTCTACTGGAAGTACTAAAGGTCGCCTGGACCCCCTAACCCTCGTAACTTAACAACCCGTTACATCGAGACGCTTTAATCCATGATTTAAATATCCACTGTTCATAATTCCGACGCGCAGAACAAACATGATCTCATAAATTACACAACTGCACAGTTTGCAGATTCTAATCCGACCTGTGGGAAATCGAACGGCAAGAAATTGACCTGTAAGAAGACAATATTTATGAGCATGTATTACGATAAAAATCGACCTTTGTATAAGAAATTGACCAGATAGAATCCAAGATTTATGAATATGGTATGCATGTGCACGATAATAGACCTTATAAGATTAATAAAACTAGCCTCCGTGGCGTAATGGTTGCGACTACTGCCCGTAGTCCAGAGATCCTAAGTTCGATCCCCGGTCGGAGCAGACTTCTGTTCCCTCCTCTGGCATTACCCAGGCTGGGTGAGGTTAATGTGGGTATAGCTGGTACGATTCCCAGCGAATGGAGGGTAAAACCCCCGTTCTAATCCAGGACGTTCAATCAAATAAAATCGTTGGCGTTAGGAAGGGCATCCAGCCGTAAAAAATGTGCCAAAACCAATCAACCTCAACCACGAGGTTGAACAACGGCGACCCTGCTTGAGCAGTGAGCAGGATAAGACAGAGAAACAGAAGATTAATACAGTTCACCTAGAAGAACTGTAGCAGCTTTGGTAGGAATAAAGTTCATGTATTTGAACAAACTTTAGCCTGGCTTAGTGGGGGTTTGATCTGGCGTTGTAAGATTATGCTCGCTAGACCTTTCATGGTGTCAAAAGTTCACTCAGGTGTAAATGTAGCCAACAGCAATGGAGATATTGCTTTTATTTTATTTTCATGTTTTAAACTTTAAACATGTTTTATTTTCTGTGGATAACATTATCATTATTACGGTTCCGGTAGCTCAGTGGCCAAGGCGTCTGGTACCCCAGAGGTCGAGGGTTTGGAACCCACGAAAAAATGGCGGACCCTGTATTTATAGTAATACTTAACAACAACAACAATAATAATAAAAAAAATAAAGCTGTGTTCATGTCCTAACATATCGCTTAAGAAAACACGGGCCTCGCTGAGTTGATTAAGAAATCGTAAATACAGGTTACAAGTCGGTCACCTTATTGATCAAGCTACTGAGCTATGGTGAGACCACCCTGTATATTTAATATTGCACTTGTTTGACATCTTGTCAAGACATAACTTACAAGCAGGACCCCAGGTAAGGTGTCGATTGCAGGAGAGCCAGGATGTGTCACATATCACTTGTCTTCTACACATCCTTGACTCCTGCTTCTTCTTCTGCCTTCTCTCTTTCTCTTTCAAAGAAAAGAGAGAGAGAGAGAGAGCTAGTTTGTTATTTGAGTTATTATGTCACATTTTTTGTCTGTCCCGGTAGCTCAGTGGTAAAGGCGGCACTCTGTGAATTCAGAGATTCCAGATGTCGCGGGTTCGAAACCCAGCCGGGACATGACAAGTTATCCTCCCATTTGTGATTTTTACCACATAATAATACGTCTTGGCTTACTGCTGGAATAATGGGACTTAATAGTCTTAATCGGGCAGTATAAATAAGGCGATATTATTATTTTTATTTTTTAGTGGGTAACAAATTTATCCATCCATTTGGGACCACGTTTAGGTGTCCATAAAATACTTTCACCACCGGCTCATCTCTGTGCCTCTCTCGCGGACACGGAATTATTCTGTCCTAGAAAAAAGCAAACAGTGTGCGTTGGCATTAACAAGACAGAGGAATGTCCAGTAGGAATCTGCTACCAGTAGCTGTAGACTTCTGCAGAGGTCATCCTGCATGCTCTGGTTGCTACTCTAACCATGCCGTAGACCTAGGACTAGCCAGATTCTACGCATAGTCGGCTATTTTTTTTTTTTTTTTTTTTCTTGCTGATACTGAAACATCGTTTTATCCTCCATTTGAAAGTCCCGTCATTCTAGACGACGGTTTTTATCCTCCATTTGAAACTCCCGTCATTCTAGACGACTTTTTATCCTCCATTTGAAAGTCCCGTCATTCTAGACGACTTTTTATCCTCCATTTGAAAGTCCCGTCATTCTAGACGACTTTTTTATCCTCCATTGGAACCCCCGTTATTCTAGACGACTTTTTTATCCTCCATTGGAACCCTCGTTATTCTAGTCGACGGTTTTATCCTCCATTGGCACTCCCGTCATTCTAGACGACGGTTTTATCCTCCATTCAAACCCCCGTAATTCTAGACGACTTTTTTAACCTCCATTTGAAAGTCCTGTCATTCTAGACGGCGCGGCGAAGCGGTTTTATCCTCCATTGGAACCCCCGTCATTCTAGACGGCGCCGGTGGTTTTATCCTCCATTGAAACCCCCGTCCTTCTAGACGGCGCCGGTGGTTTTATCCTCCATTGGAACCCCCGTCATTCTAGACGGCGCCGGTGGTTTTATTCTCCATTGGAACCCCGTTATTCTAGACAGCGCCGGTGGTTTTATCCTCCATTGGAACCCCCGTCATTCTAGACGGCGCCGGTGGTTTTATTCTCCATTGGAACCCCGTTATTCTAGACAGCGCCGGTGGTTTTATCCTCCATTGGAACCCCCGTCATTCTAAACGGCGCCGGTGGTTTTATCCTCCATTGGAACCCCCGTTATTCTAGACAGCGCCGGTGGTTTTATCCTCCATTGGAACCCCCGTCATTCTAGACGGCGCCGGTGGTTTTATCCTCCATTGGAACCCCCGTCATTCTAGACGGCGCGGCAAAGTGGTTTTATCCATCGTTCTGTTATACGAAAGTTAAGCGGCCTATAAGGGTTGTGTGGAAGAGATTACCAAAGGCAATAGCACCGCCCTTTAGTTAGGACATACATATGTAATTATGTATACATATATTGTTTCCAATTTTGTATAAGTATATGTAATTTTCTGTTTTTATATGTACCTACGTATATAATAATTATGTCTTTATTAATAAAGTGTATAACAATAATAATAAATATTAACGAGTGAGCAACTAACTCATGTTACGATTATCTCATAGATAAATCAATTAACTTATCTATAATTTTCAAATCAAATCATCTTTTCTATAATTTCTAAGGAATAGATAATTGCTAGACGCACGCATATTGGCATTAATGAGCCAATTAATTATCTACATATTTATTATTATTACCTAAATATCATTAGTATTAACTACCTCTAATTATGGTATTTCCTATATCTCTACTTTCTTATTATACAATACGTATTGATCAACCGACCTCAGTAGCTTGATCGACAAGGCGGCGGACTTGTAACCTGGAGGTCGGTGGTGCAAGTCCCGGTTTCAGCGTAGATTTAGTAAAGCGAGTTTGAGTAGTTGTGACATCACGAAAGTGATTAACACAAATATGATATTGATCACTTGTACCTATTTTTTTATTGGCTCTATCGAAAGAGTGTAGCGTAAGGATTCTGTGTGTGTGTGTGTGTGTTTTTTTTTTCTCAAATTTTGAATTTTAATTTATTCTATTGTTTTTTACCTTTCGGTGTGTACAATTTCTTAATACTAGGCTTACAATGTAATGATAACTAAATTACATGGAATGAAATTATTATCAATGGCGGGGATTCGAACCCCAGTACTCCGCAAGTCCTGTGTTCTGCTCGTCACTTAGCAACGGAAGACAGGGGAGTTATAATTACCCATTATAATAATTAGGTATTCTGTTTGTGACCATTTGTCCACTCAGCGCAACGTGTTACACTCAGGCTAGTGGCGGTTCCAAACTTGTTGCAATGAATTTTTTTTACCAGACCAGCGCGTTAACCATTTGACTACCAATGCACCAGTAGCCCTTTCCAGAAACTCTCAAAATCGGTTCTTGCTTTCAAATTAACCTATCAGAGTGCGTTGTGTGGACGTTTGAAACGGAGATTTGCAGATTATGAGAGAGAGAGAGAGATTTTTTTTGATTTTGATTTATTCTTTATTTAGTACAATATAAATTTACATAGAATGACACCTCCTAAGATAATTCTACCTTATTGAAGAGAGAGAGAGAGAGAAAGAGAGAGAAAGAGAGAGAAAGAGAGAGAGAGAGAGAGAGAAAGAGAGAGAGAGAGAAAAGAGAGAGAGAGAGAGAGAGAGAAGAGAGAGAAAGAGAGAGAGAGAAAGAGAGAGAGAGAAAGAGAGAGGAGAGAGAGAGAGAGAGAGAGAAAGGCAGATTTGGAGATTGTTTGAGAGAGAGAGGGAGATTAGATTTTGAGAGTGGAGAGTGTTTCTGGAACGGGCCACAGACTATCAACAGTACCGGTGGATAAGTGGACCCTAGTTTGGCGACCACTGCTCCTGATTCTCTCCTAGACAACTTTCCTCGCCGATGATGATCACCAGAGCTTTCTTTATTAATGAGGGAAGGTCATTAGCGTGGTCGCCGCGCCGTGGCGGGCTAATCAGGAGGCATGGCTAATTAGTAGGCATGCTAATTAGATGGCGGACTCGGTGGTTATCGCCTCACATCAGGCGAGGCAAAGGCTTCGGCAATGCCTCGATGAGTTTCGGCCGCTAAGCATCGAGCAAAGCCCATACATAGTGGGTTGAACCCGTTAATTAATTTGTTAAAAAAAAGCCCGCGAAAATATGAATTATGTGGGTTATCCTAACTGAATATTCCTCTGAATCGTAGAGTAAAGAAAAAGTTGAGAAAAAGATGAGATATCACAACTACTCAAACTCGCTTTACTAAATCTTTCCACCCACATTGGCTGTATGGCAAATTCCCATGATAAGGAGAATAACCAATTCCAAAAAAAAATCTTACCTGGGACTTGAACCATCGACCTCCAGGTTACAAGTCCGCCGCCTTATCGACCCAGCTACTGAGGTCGGTCGATTAGTTAAAACTCACCATAGTAAACTACCTCATAGCTTGATCGATAAGGCGGCGGACTTATAATCGAAGGTTGGTAGTTCAAGTCCCAAGTTAGTAAATAATTAGTATAGAGAATTTGAGTAATTGTGACGTCACAAAAGTTATTACCATAAAAACTTTACTCACCCTAGTATATTTTACACATGGTCCCCATCATGTACAGAGAATATAAGTTCTGACCTCAGTAGCTTGATCGATAAGGCGGCGGTCTTGTGACGTGGAGGTCGATGGTTCAAGTCCCGGTTTCAGCGTAGATTTTAGTAAAGCGAGTTTTAGTAGTTGTGACGTCACGAAAGTGATTAACACAAAAATGATAACTCAACTCACTGTAGTTATACATAGTTTACACATGGTCATAGAAAATAAGTTATTAATCATACAAGAAGCGCAAACCAGTTGTGTGAAGTTCTGCAATAAGCTCGTGCCAGTAATGTTTTCATCCAGTGTTGGTAGTTGATGTTTTAGTATTGCCAGGGGCATCTTGTTATCATTCTGGATTTTACACCTTCAATTTATGTTTTTATCAATTTGTTTTTTTATCTATCAATTCGTCTTTTTTTTCATGTCTTTTTTATGAATGAATGATATTTTTTATGAAATCAAGTGTTGGTTTTGAATGTGAAGTGTGATGTGTAGGTAGATACCTGGTCATTTATGTTAGAATTAATGAACAAGTCATCAATATCCTCTGTGAGTAGCTTGTTAGGTGTTTTTTTATGATTGAGTATGATCAATGGTTTTTTTTTTATGTAGGATATAAATTATGTTATGACTGCTATGAGTCATATTAGAGAGAATAAAATTAACTTGTTAAATGTCATTGAAGTTATTGAAGCCATTTGACGAGTTTTTTTTTTTTTTAAACATGAGTGTTTCACTGTTTTCTTTTATTTGGTACCCATGAAACAAGAGCTATTGTTGACGCTTGTGGTCTGTGTTGTAGCCTGCTCATCCCGTTGTATGACTCCCCTCTAACGGACGAGAAGGGATGCTGGCATTCCGCCCCAACCCAGGCTGTGTGAGGTTATTGTGGGTAGCGCAGGTGTGTGAGTTTCCTGCGAATGGAGTTGAAAGTAACATTAAACCCAAATTAAAAAAAAATTGATTGAGGTATAATAATAATTCCTTGTCCGTGAAAAAGGTATTGATACCTATATCACGGTGGTGAGAGGATTGTATGGACGCCCAGATCCAATGTCTAAGCTCCTTTCATGTCCATTGATTCTATTTGGTTTTAACGGCCTGACTTGAGGTAGACAGGACGGGGGTTTTACCCTCCATTCGCTGGGTATCGTACCAGCTACCCACATTAACCTCACCCAGCCTGGGTAGGGCCGGAATTGCCAGCCTCACATGTTCGGAGGGAACAGAATTTTCTGTGCGAAAAGTCTGCTCCAACCGGGAATCGAACTCAGGACTACGGGCAGTAATCACAACCGTTACGCCAAGGAGGTAAACTTCAATCAATGTTTGGTTATTTTTGAGCCTTTTTGATAACGGCTGAGTGCTTATAACACCTGACAATCATGTTCTATATAGGCAATATACCTTATAGTTCGTTATATAATTATCTATCATCTCTCAAATGATGACGTCACGTGCGCCTAGGACACATCACGCATTTCCGGTGGCGTATTTAATTACAGAGGGGACGTTGGTACTATGTACTTAATATTGTAGATAGCACTTACCTATTGGTACTATGTACTTAATATTGTACATAGCACTTAACTACAGCTACTGGTATACATAATGACCTATTATATTTTTATGTATATCGTTAACCTACCAGTGCACCTCACTTTAAAGGGTTGGTTTTCAGAGGAACTGCACATGGCCATAAAAAGTATGGCTTAACCCACCAGAGGGCGTGTTAAGGGATAGTTTAGGATTAGTTAATAATTCGTTATTGTTTCATAATTTATTTCTAAAATAATAAAATATTGTATCATAATTCGGACCTAACACAATGGTCAAATAATTTTGAGCAGGAGTGTACATTTTTAATTAATTTTTAAACGTTGGTGAAAATTGACAATTCAAACCGACTGAAAGATAATATAATTATTTGACAGAAGAGAAGAGAGCAAAAGCATACCTAATGCAAAGGATCAGTTTGGCTGTTCGGTCGGAAATGCTGCGAGTGTGTTGGGACCAATGAAGAGGACGGCATATATGCGGGAGATGTTTTATCTATTATGAATTCATGGATTTGTATTTTAATTAAAGCTATAAAATATAATTCCATGGAAACTAATGTCTTACGTTGTCACGTCTCTCTATTCTTATGACTTTCAGGTAAGTTAATGAAATCTCCCGGAAAACGCTCTCCATGTTGGAAAAACGTGTCCTTTGAATTGAGCTTCCTACTACGATGATGGGATAGAGCGGTAAGTTATTTTTTTACTGTAAATTAAATAAGTAAGTTGTGATTGTAAAATAATAATACAAATAAATAAAATCTAAAATCTAAAAGTAAGTTGTGATTTGTAAAGTGTGTAAATTATTTACAAAAATAATTACTCAAATAGTTTGTTCAGTCTAGATTGACAAAAAAGAAAAGAAAATTTATAAGCTCTTGTAAGTAGAGCTTATAAAATTGCTTCGTTAGAACAATACTAAAAAAAGAAAAATCTAATCTTCGAAGGGGAAGCCAGCCTCTGTGGCGTAACGGTTGTGACCACTGCCCGTAGTCCACAGATCCTGAGTTCGATTCCCGGTTGGGGCAGAAATTTTTAACAGAAAATTCTATTCCCTCAGAACACGTGGGACTAGCATTTTCGGCCCAACCCAGTCCGGGCGAAGTTAAATTTTTACACTTCCCCAAATCTCCGTTTCATTCCTCACACGACGCACTCAAATTAACCAATCACAGTGCGCTGTGTGACAGTTGAAAGGGAGATTAGGAGATTATGAGAGTGGAGAGTGTTGCTGGAACGGGCTACTGATTTACACTAAAATAAAAACATTTTGACCCGGTAACATCACACACATTACTCAAATAAAATTTATCGTTTCCAAATATTCCAGAAAACAAAATTTTATGTATGCGTATGTCCGAGAATAGATGTTTTATTTACACTCCCAAAACAGATGACCACGTCCCGACGGTATTTACAATTACGATTTTCCATCAAATTTTAACAAGATATTACCCGTACTTGTCTGTCATAAAGAAATTGATTATTCTGAGGTCATGATGCTTTTAATAGAACAGTCTGGAGAAATGCTCTGGTTTTGCCTGTTTATGTTTTCGTCAAATTGCGTATGGAATTTAAAATTGCGTATGGTGAATTTATAAGGTGGCCCTGTGTAGATTCAAGTGAGTCTCAACCACTGGAATCCGGGGCGAAGTTAATACCTTAGGCATTCTCTGCCACTTAACTAGGAATGACTCAGCAGTTCTAACACTGTCTTTACAAGGAGACTAATAATTGACAAGTGTGATGTCGGATTTCGAGCCACTGACTATTTCACCAGGCTTTCGTCCGGGCTTGTCTCTCTCCCCGGAATTCATTCACTCATATTTCTGATTTCTAAAATGGACATAATAAGTATAAATAAATACGATGTGTTTCTCTGTGCGATTCAATGACAATTGTTGTGTTCTATTCCAAATATAATATTGGCGACGAGGATGTCTGAAACTATTCTTAAGCTGAACACTAACAAGAGGAATATCTTGATTAAAGACATTCGAAGATTTCTTCAAGATGTTGAAGATGCTGATGTGGACCTGGTTCGAGTCCAGCTGATGCAGAATCTGGCGTGCAAGAAAGAAGAGGAATTCGGCAAACTACAAGATGAAATTGAGAGTTACTACATCACGAAAAATGATGAAGATCTTGTGAAGTCACAGGAGTCAGTACGTGAAGATTTCAACTTGAATTTGGAAAACTTGTTTTGTAAGCTAAATCATCTCCTTAACCCTCGTTCTAGGAACAGTTCAAAGGAAACTGTATTAGAAGTTACTGATGCACACAACTACGGCGATAAACCTCAAGTAAGGCCCAAATTTGAACCTTATGATCCTGAAAATGAAACTGTAAGTAATTTTCTTATTCGCCTTGATACTTATTTTGATATTATTTCATGTCAGGACGACAAGTCTAAAGTGCTTCTTTTACTCAATTGCCTCAGTCCTAAAGTTCATCATGATTTCTGTGCTACAGTATTACCTTGTGATCCACGTTCCAAAAGCTTTTCAGAGCTAGTGTCCGTGCTGAAAAATGTGCTAGAGGGTCATAAAAACACCTATGCAGAACAGCACAGATTCATAACAAGACTTCAAAAGGATAATGAATCAATCAAAGATTACTGTGCTTGTCTTAAAAATCTGACCGTAGATTGTAAATTTTCTTGCAACTGTGGTAGATCTATTAGTGAAATATTTTTGAAGCTACAGCTGATTCGGGGTGTATCAGACCCAGAGATAAGACAAAAACTTTTGCAGTGTAATTATGAAGTGTCATTTGATGACTTGATTGGGACTGCTGTGACCATTGAAATTTCTAAAGAGGAAAACAAAATGATTGAAATGTCTCATAATACGGACAACCTTGGTACATATACTTTAAACTCTAGCAAAATTCAGCCGGTTAACACAAATTCAATTTCAAAACCCATTTCTCGTAATTTTCAAAAAGTGAGAAGTTCGGAAATCAGGAAAATCACTTGTTATCGTTGTGGTCAGAAAAACCATAAAGCAAATGAATGCGTTCACATTGAAAGTATTTGTCATAAGTGTGACAAGTTTGGTCATCTTGCATCAGTATGCCGCAGCCAAGCGAAGAAAAAATCTGTCAATGAAGTACAGATGGGCGGTGACAGCCAAAATGAAGATGAAAATTGGGGCGAGGTTAATGCCATTAATAAACCTAGGCTTACTGATAAAATCTTCCTTTATGTGCTTGTAGATGAAGTACCTCTGGAAATGGAGATGGACACGGGCGCCGCTGTTTCGACAATCAGTCACAACGACTTTAAAAATAATTTCCCAGATAAGAAAATTTTCAAAACCAACTTGGAGTTGAGAACGTACACTGGAGAGTTAATTATGCCAGCAGGAGCTGCTTATGTAAAAGTTGCCTACAAGGGTCATGTTTTTCATACAAAGTTGTATGTCATTAAACAAAATGTAAGCACAATACTGGGTCGTGAATGGCTCAGAGAGATGAAAATAAATTGGTCTGAAGATGTAAAAACCTTGAATAATAATTCCAAATTGGAAAATTTTCTAACTGAATTTCAGGACATATTCCTGAAAGAAATTGAATGCGTGCCAAATTACCGAGTCGACTTTCAAGTGAAAGAAAATACTTTTCCCGTATTCGTCAAGCCGAGAACTGTACCTTATGCTTTACGTTCCAGAGTCGAAGAGGAAATCCGTCGTCTGGAAAAACTGAACATCATTGAGAAACTTGAGAATGCGGAGTGGGGTACACCAGTAGTCCCCATTGTGAAGAAAAACGGCAATATTCGTCTATGTGCGGACTACAAAGTCACTCTTAATAAGTATGTAATAGATGATCGATATCCGATTCCTCGGATTGAGGACCTGTTTATGAAAATGCGAGGAGGTAAAGTGTTTTGTACTCTCGACATTCACCAGGCGTACCTACACATCGGTATGAGTGATAAAGCTGCAAAAATGCAAACATTAAGTACTCATCTTGGTTCCTACAAGGTAAATCGACTTATGTTTGGTGTTAAGGTAGCACCTGGGATTTGGCAGCGATTCATGGATTCTATTTTGTTTGATTTAGAGGGTGTAGCTTGTTTTTTTGATGACATAATCATCCAAGGAAGAGACTATGATGAATGTTGTGCGAGACTCTATACTGTTCTTACCCGTCTCAGGCAAAATAAGCTTACACTGAGTAAGGATAAATGTAATTTTTTCAAGTCCTCTATAAAATACCTAGGGCACATTATTAATGAACAAGGCCTACTTAAATCAAGTGATAAAGTAGAAGCCATTGCTAATGCCCCTCCTCCTACTAATCAGAAAGAATTGAAATCGTTTCTCGGACTTCTCAATTATTATCACAAATTTATACCGGACTTAGCTACAAAAATCAGTCCTTTGAACAATTTGTTGAAGAAAAATCAAAAATTTACATGGAGTAAGAAATGTGATGAAGTTTTTACTCGTATTAAAAAAGAAATTACTAGTGATTTGATCCTTATGCATTATGATCCTGGCCTTCCTCTGCTGTTGGCTTGTGATGCTTCCCCAGTAGGACTTGGTGTAGTTTTATCACACAAGTTACCTGACGGCTCGCAAAAACCAATTGCCTTTGCTTCTAGAACTTTGAGCAAAAGTGAAATGCGATACAGTCAAATAGACAAAGAAGCCACGGGCATCTATTGGGGACTGAAGAAGTTTTATGATTACCTGTACGGTAGAAAATTTACTCTGATTACTGACCACAAGCCGTTAGTTTCTATTTTACATCCTAACAAAATGCTTCCAAACGTCACGGCCTCGAGAATTTTTAATTATGCTCATTTTCTGTCTGGATTTGATTACGATATTATTTTCAGAAAGACTGGTGACCATGCTAATGCCGATTTTCTTTCTCGCTTTCCAGTTGAGAAATGTAATGACAATTTGGATCTTGTTTCAGTTTTTCAAATCAATCAGATTCATGCTATTCCTGTCAAATTTGAAGAAATCGTTAATCACACAAAACAAGACCCAATAATGAGTAAGTTACTCCTGGCACTTGAAGAAGGGAGCGATCTCAGAACCCTAGGTTATGAAACTGATCAGTTATCTCTACAGGGTGGTGTCATATTCAGGGGTCAGCAAGTGTGGATTCCCAAAATTCTCCAGAAGCGTGTATTAAATGAACTTCATGTTTCACACTTAGGAATCGTGAAGATGAAAGCTTTAGCAAGGAGTTTTTGTTATTGGCCAGGGATGGATAGAGATATTGAAGAACTTGCCTCATCCTGCTTCAGCTGTCTGTCAAATGCTAAGGAGCAAGGGAAAGTAGAAATCCACCCCTGGGAGAGGCCTAGCGGACCTTGGCAGAGACTTCATGTTGATTTTGCCGGTCCTATTAAAGGTCAATGGTTATTTATTGTAGTGGATGCTTATTCCAAATGGACGGAAGTAATCCCAACAAAATCCACTACTTCTGCATGGGTAATTAATACACTCAAGAAATTATTTTCTTCATATGGCTTGTGTCTCACTATTGTCAGTGATAACGGCAGCCAGTTTAAATCTCAAGAATTTGAGAGTTTCCTATCGGACCTTAATATTACTCATCTAACATCTGCTCCTTATCACCCAGCTTCCAATGGTCAAGCCGAGCGGATGGTTCAAAATGTCAAGCATAGTCTGAAGAAGATGGAAGGTGAAAGTGGAGATATGGAATCTAAAATTCTGAAGTTCCTCGTTCAGCAACGTCGGGCTCCTCATTGTACAACTGGAATCAGCCCTTATGAAGCTATGTTTGGCAGGGAGATTAGACATACTTTGAGTTTGCTGCGAGAGTCTAAACATGAACCGGAATCCTGCAGCCAGGAGCGGAGAACTTCAAGAATATTTAAAATTGGAGATAAAGTACAAGTGAGAAACTATCAACATAATGGTAAATGGTTATTTGGTAAAATTAAGAAGAGGATTGGAAGAGTCATGTATTGGGTTGATCTACAGGATGGTTCAACATGTAAGCGCCACATCAACCAGATGCGGAAGCTTCATATTTCGGAGGGAGTAATGTGATGTCGGATTTCGAGCCACTGACTATTTCACCAGGCTTTCGTCCGGGCTTGTCTCTCTCCCCGGAATTCATTCACTCATATTTCTGATTTCTAAAATGGACATAATAAGTATAAATAAATACGATGTGTTTCTCTGTGCGATTCAATGACAATTGTTGTGTTCTATTCCAAATATAATAACAAGGGCCCCAGAACCAAGCCAATATTTTTATATATGAAAAAGGAAACACCTTAGATTTATAAATTTTTTTTGTTACTTTCAATGGTTTATTTAAAGGTTTTATTTTAGCACGGACTCGCAACTCGGGTATTATCGCGTATGCAAATATACAGCAGAGCTTCGTCACAACAGGCGATGCGTCACCGCAGCAAACAAAACACTCTAATTACTCTGGAGTGACTCTCGGACTAAATACCTCAACTATGTATGTATGCTATGTATAACTGTATGTATGGTATGTATAACTGTATGTATGGTATGTATGACTTTATGTATTGTATGTATGACTGTATGTATGCTATGTATAACTGTATGTATGGTATGTATGTATGCTATGTATAACTGTATGTATGCTTTGTATAACTGTATGTATGGTATGTATGTATGCTATGTATAACTGTATGTATGATATGTATGTATGCTATGTATAACTGTATGTATGGTATGTATGTATGCTATGTATAACTGTATGTATGCTATGTATAACTGTATGTATGCTATGTATAACTGTATGTATGACTAACTATATGTATGCATTGTCCGTGCCCTGGTAGTCAAGTGGTTAACGCGCTAGTCTGGTAATCCAGGTAGCGTAGGGATCCGTTGGTTCGAATCCCACCCAGTGCATGAATTTGTCCTCATTCATTTGAGTATGTGACGAGTGACCACATAATAATAAGTAGGTGGTAGAAAATTCTTTGAGCATAACCCTGGCCTGGTGGTTATCTTCCACTGAAGAGTATTATTGTACAAGCCTCAGTCCCTAACCGGTATAACCTCACCCACCGCCCGTCACCACTGAGTTACCGGGACAGAGTTAGGTCAGTATTAGCTTGAGAAGTGCTGTGCTCGTCAGTCAAGTGACTCAAGTGGTATCACTTATCAATTTGCATGCACTTGAGCTTATATATCTGAGAATTGTTACACTTCAGAGTAGGCAAATCTGGAGCCACTACATACATTACAATATGTTGCTAATTTTCCAACACTCTAGTGTTGACAGTTTGTGTTAGGTTGCTACTAAATACATGCCAGCCTCCGTGGCGTAACGGTTGTGACTACTGCCCATAGTCCACAGAGATACTGAGTTCGATTTCCGATTGGAGCAGACTTTTCGATATCTTTATCCTTAAAGACCATGTATAAGTGGCAAATACAGTTACAAAAAAATAATCATATTTGTGTTAATCACTTCCGTGATATCACAACTACTCAAACTCGCTCTACTAAATCTACGCTGAATTCAACCACCGACTTCCAGGTTACAAGCCCGCCGCCTTATCGATCAAGCTACTGAGATCGGTTTTGTTGTATACCTGTAGCCCATTCCAAAAACACTATCCACTCTCAAAATCTTCGAATCTCCGTTTCAACTGTCACACAAGGTACTCTGATCAACTATCACACAACGCACGAGGTTATTGCGTTTAAATTAACCCATCAGAGTGCGTTGTGTGACGGTTGAAAAGTTTCTGAGAGTGTTTCTGGAACGGGCTACTGTTGTAGTTTTTGTTATTATTGTTGTTGTTGTAGTAGTAGTTATTATTGTTGTTTTTGTTGTTGTTGATAAGTAGCCTGACATTTCACGTCGTGTCGATCACAAGCTCAGATTCATTGGATAGGCAATCAGGAGAGGCTTCGTTATCTTGTAAACCCATCAGTAATACGATCCTTGGAGCTCAAGATTAGCCCAGTGGTATCCTCGTCCGCTTACCTTCTTTTATGTCTTACCTTCACTGCCCTTGATCAAGTTTTGTTTTCTTAATTTCAATATCTTATGTATATATTCTATGTCATTTGTAAATAAACTACGATAGACTCATAAATAAAGATGGACTCATTTTAGTCCGGTTTATGTGGCAGCAACCCCAAAACATATTCTAACCGACCGCGCCTGATAACCATTCGGGTCTGGATGTGGCTTTCAGAAATAATTGAAAGTTGGCTCACTCTTACCTCTCCCCGATAGTACCTCAACTATACCATTTTGCTATTTACACTTCGTGTCGATAACATCGATTCATTTTGAATTTGCATCCAGAAACAATGGATTGCGATTATTTCAGTCGCTATTATTGATAACCAATATCTCAGAAACAATACAACTGACCGGAGTTCTTATCATTTGAATAGACTGTGAGGAGGACTTTTACTTTTACCCCTGTGGGATACCAGAGTTGAGACTGGATTATCAGAAGATCTGGCAGAATGAGTAGCTCTGTTCCTGCTGGTGTAGTGGTATAACTTGATCCTGTGTTATCCAAATGCGACCTTGAAATAACCTTGAAGGGGTCATCTGAGAAACGTTTAGAGGTCAACACTAAATGACCCCTTTAGAGCTATGAAAATGATCTTGAACAGATTTTTTTCTATCTTCAGTAGTTCTCGAGATATTTGAATGTCTCGTTTAAAATGGGACACCCTGTATAATATGAGTTCTTCAAAAGAAATTCTGTGTCAGAGGCTGAATATAACTGAAAGTTTAATACCGAGCACACTTCTGACACCCACATGATTTGAGATCAAGTGCTCTTATCTCGGAAACAACGCAATCATCTCTGAAACCACCTTCACTGAACTTCTCCTCAGTATAATCAGTTCTGAGCTGGGCTAGATTGCAGTGGCCGTTTCTATTGTATTCTAATAAGTGTGGTGTATTAGTCAGGGGATTCTTCTGCCATGAGACTTGGAGGTTCAAACAGTGGGACGCCTTTTTACTTTCCTTATCCTATAATAAGGAAAGTATTGTATTCGTCGAAAATTTGACCTACCCAGTTTTTCACATTTCTGGACGAATCAAAGCCTCAGGATACCAAAAAAGTTGTTTTCAGCCATTGGTCCGTGCGTCTGTCTGTGTGTGTGTGTGTGTGTGTGTGTGTGTGTGTGTGTGTGTGTGTGTGTGTGTGTGTGTGTGTGTGTGTGTGTGTGTTTGTGTGTGTGTGTGTGTGTGTGTGTGGGGTGGGTGTGTGTGTGTGTGTGTGTGTGTGTGTGTGTGTGTGTGTGTGTGTGTGAACAGGATATCTCAAGAACGGTTAGAGCTAGAGACTTGAAATTTGGTATGGAAATTAATTTTATACATCAGACGAACCACGAAACTTTTGGTTGCAATCGGCCGCAAATATTGGCCGCAAGCGCCGTTTCTATGAATTGGTTAAAGATACAAAAAAAGTTAGAGAACAACATTTTCTTAGATTAAAAAAATAATAGGGGTCTATTCTGATCATTTTTTTGATATCTTGAACTTTTTCGAACTTTTTTATTATTCATCCTAGATGGCGGTTGTGACATATCAAATCCAATGATTTTAAGGTGCTGATTACGAATTTGATGTTTATTTTTAGCTAAATGTTACCTTTGAGTCACCAGTGGCTTTTGGTCCCGTTTCCATTCCTAATATGATAAGGAAAGTCGTGTGATGTTTACACCAGATTTTTTTATTTGAATTTAACGTGCAGTTATAATTTTGTATGTGTAGAGAGAACAGTTAAAAAAATTGTGACTACTGCCGCATCTGAGTAATTCTCTCTTTTTTTGGGTTTAACGTCGCTTTCAACTGCATTGGTCATATCACGACGGGGGTGTTACCATGCAATCGCAGGAAACTCACAAACCTGCTACCCACATTAAAATCACCCAGCATTGCTTGGGCCAAAATGCCAGCATCAAGAAATCTTCACCTTGCTGGACGTTGCTTAACTTCGGTGATACTACGAGAACCGGTGCATTCAACGCGCGCCATCGACGCTGGCTTTTTTTACGAGGAGGAAAATCCTGTAAGATTCAATTCAGCAGATCCCTAGTGCTGGAGGATATGCGGGACTTGCCGACAGGGTATGGTGTGTCGCCCCTCTGAAAGGGGCGACATATTTAGTACCAATAAGTTGAAAAGGAGATTTGGGGATCCTACTCAAACTTTATGATCAAATAGAAGATGAAATTAAAAATAAAATTAAGTGAAAAAAAGTAATCATATTTGTGTTAATCACTTTCGTGGTATCACAACTCCTTAAACTCGCTTTACAAAATCTACGCTGAATGTGAGAATTGAACCACCGACAGTGGCGGATTAAGGCTGCGCGGGGCCCTTGGCATTTTCAAGGCGCGGGGCCCCAAAATTGAACTAATTTTTTCTAAAATACTATTTTTAGAACCTTGAAACCGAAGCCAAGTGTCCTGGGCACTAATCCATAATAGTATCCAAAACGATGCCGACGTCTATAACACCGAAGGCAACATATTTTCCGAGTAATAGTAGAAATATCTAAATATACATTATGAAAAGAATATGTGTAGAAATATGTCATTGGGTAAGATGTGTAGAAAATAGATCATCGATTACTGTGGAGATTTTATTGCTAGTATTGAATGCTACTTTTTTTAAAGGTCACTGGTCAAAATAATTCCAAACTATCAAAAGGCATTTCGAAAATGCCCAAAGACTTTTTTTCTTTTATTGGTACATACTAGAATTGCACGTCTTGAAAAACAATCCCAAACATCATGATAAGAAATTTGACGGCGCCGCAAGCGAAATTTTTGCAAAATTATGGGGTAAAGTACTCGGAAAATAGATGCAAAAAAATATCTTGAAAAAAAAAAAAAAAAACATTAAAAGAGTCGCAGGCGACTATAATGAAGATCATTGGTTTAGATGTCGATAAAGCCGATCACTGAGCACTCAGAAGACACTTTATGGGTTTGATGGCAGAGATTATGATTTTATTTAATATTGAAATCCAGAAAAACTGACTTGAAGGCCATTCAAAAACACTTATAATTTGTGTAAGCTGCTCGAAACGCGGGGTCCCCAAAACTGCGGGGAATTTGGCATCCACAATTGGAATAGGTAATCCGCTAGTGTCCATGTGGTTGATTCGAGGAGTAGATAGTACCCTATTACTTTATAGGGTACTATAAAGTAATAGGGTACTTTATAGGGTACTATAAACTAAGAAAAGCGCGGGGCCTAGAAAAGGCCCCGCGCTTTTCTTTCAATTTATGTACTTTGCTGTGAGTGTGTGTTTTTCCCCCTTTTATTTCTTCTTCTTCTTACTCATTATCCAAAAATACCTAGTGTAAGCTTTTAAAAAACTCATAATATCTAGTGTAAGCTGCTCAAGCGCGGGGCCCCCTAAATCGCGGGGCCCTTGGCATCTGCCAAATCCGCCATATGGGTAATCCGGCACTGACCACCGACCTATAGGTTACAAGTTCGCCGCCTTATTGATGAAGCTACTGAGATCGGTTATGAAATTTTAAAAAAAAATTAATAAAAATATTTAAAGTAATTGTTGAAAAATAAAATGCAGAAAATATCATTTGGTCCAGCGCCTAGCTAGGTCCCTCGGTACTAACTCCTGCCTCCTTCTTCATATCTATCTTTCATTTCAGACATTCTGATCTTGTCTAGAGCACACTGCATAGCATCGCCATTCCTATCCATTGTATTCTAATTCATGTCCTCTCTTCCGCCTTCTTCTCGTAGTTTGTGCTCTATCTTTTCGTTTCCCCATATATTTTTAATTCTTAAGCTTCATAAGTATGTAGTATTGAATTCTTTATTAAAGGACATTTGTACAAACAAGTAATGATAAACATTAAAATAAAAAATTGAGAACAATACAAAAAAGAAAAAAAAAGATAAACAACATACATAGAAATGTTTTTTGGTGATTATTTTCCGCGCCTTCTCCTTCCTATTCTCCTCTTTTGTTTGTTTCTTCTTTGTTTTCTCCTTTCACTTCGTGTTCCCCTTCACCTCATCCTTCTTAATCCGGGATCCCACTGAGAGCAACATTTGGTATGGGAAATGCTTTGCAACGTTTCATGCTCCTCTCATCTTTAGTATGAAATGAAATCGAATCCATCAGTCTGAAACAATGTTTTGCAATGCTTTGCAACACTTCCCAATTTAAAACTCGACACACAATGGTGCGAAAAGTTTCTTAACAAAATGCTGCACTCTATGGGATCCCTTACTTTACTCTTCAGTCTTATAATAATAACACTCTTTAGTGGAAGGAAACCACCAGGCGAGGTTAATACTATCAGCATTTTCTACCTTCAGAATTCAGAATCTTATTACATATTTATGTGGCCACAAACTCAAATTAATGAGGAAAAATTCATGCACTGGGTGGGGTTCAAACCAACGGATCCCTACGCTACCTGGATTACCAGACTAGCGCGTTAACCACTAAACTTGACTACCAGTGCACTCTAGTATGAAATGAAATCGAATCGAACAGTCTGAAACAATGCTTTGCAACACTTCCCAATTCAAAATTCGACACACAATGGTGCGAAATCTAAACAAGCACTGGGAGCCCGGCTTTACTCTTCAGTCTTCATCTTCTTTTACTTTGCCACTTTCATAAACCTACTTGGGTTCGGCATTTGTGCCACGGATCCTTTCCTTCCATATCTTTCCTTCCATAGCGCGTCCTCTTTTCTCCAGTTTTTCTCTCGTAGATCTTCTTCAACTTTATCTCTCCATCTCATCTTCGGTCTTCCTTTTTTTCTTTGACTGTCTATTTCAAGTCCTTATATTCGTCTTTACTCTTCCTTCTTATTCTTATATTATTCCTCTTAAAGTTGTATCTGCATGTGAGTGGGATACCACAACAATGGTAAATCTTGGATCTTTAAGTCTCTTTAAACAAGAACAATGGATTTGGAAACGATTCGGAGTATGACTGTTAGTCCATTGTAATCATAAACTATATTATTTCAGCAATTGTGTAACTCTAATTTAAATTTAATTATCAAGTTGCACAACTATTTCCGGACAGTCTTTCAAGTTCTTGTGAAATTGTCTTCACAATCAATGCCATCTTTTCATGGTTTCTTTTTTTTTTTTCTTCTTCTTTTTGTTGGTATTGTTGATATTCTTTGATTTCTTCTCGTCTTCTGCTGTCTGCTGCTAGTATATTTTCGTGTCTACACTCTACAGCGAATTATACTCGAAGGTTCAACAAATTACAAGTTTTCAAAAGTCAAGCAATTTTCTCGATCACAAATTTTGATGGAGTTTCCTTCTTTCATCTATTATTTACTCATAAAATTCCATGTAGCTTTGATTAAATACATATCATCGAATGTGAATGAAAATAATTCAGCAAAATCCAAAAAAAAAAGAGAATATTGTGATATGACCATCCATTTGAAAGCGACATTAAAACCCAAAAGATAATATTATATGTGATTATCAGTCAAATGCGCACTTGAAATCATTTGTTTGAACAAGGTGTTTGCAGATTGAGTGTCGAGGCCATTACAGCTGTATTATTCAAAGCACAAGATAGCTGTACTATTGATGCAACAAGATGTGGTCACAAATGGCTATCAAAACTGTAGATGCAATGAATTAGCAACTGTACAAACTGTACATGTATACAATCAATTAGCAACAGTGGCCGGATGACTTGTCATTGAAAACTGCAACAATACCGGTCGTAATAGAACAATATGCACTTCTTAATGCACCAGAGGAAATGGAAAGAGAAAATGCAATTGGAGACAATACTCACGCTAATATCTCTATTGTATTGTTTGCGAAGGTGAGTGTGACATTAAACGGATGATGCTAATGATGGATAGTATTGGTAATCAAGGTGTTGGATGATGATCTTAATGGTTATAATGATAACACTGGTGATGGTGATGTTGTTATTGAATATGGAGATGTTATTAGTCATATTCTTGATGATTCTAATGGTGAAAATGATAAAATTGATGTCGATGATAGTCATGTTGGTGATAATGGAGATCTTATTTGTCAAGTTGATAACGAATATAACAGACCTCAGTAGCTTGATCGATGAATCGGCGCACTTGTAACCTGGAGGTTGGTGGTTCAGATCCCGATTTCAGCGTAGATTTATTAAAGTTTGAGTAGCTGTGATATCACGAAAGTGATTAACCCAAGTATAATAACTTTTTTTTTTGTTGATGATAATGAATATAATGATAATGATAACGGTAACAGTGATGATACGAGTAATGTTAATGACAATAATTCTGACATTCTTCATCCAGACAACGTTGATTATCATGTTCGTATTGTTCACAATGGTGATGGGCGGGGTCGCGAAGACTAATGTCGCCATAAACTATTCCTGCTGTCGCACGTATAGTGTCACCGGGTGTCGTTTGTCCGTGACAGTTCCGCCATTAGTGACTCACGTCACACGATGCCGCCGGCTGTGCTGGAGAGGGGGGGGGGGGAGGGGGATCTGTAGGAGGGGGGGGGGCTGTGCTGGAGGGGGGAGGGGGCTGTGCTGGAGGGGGGAGGGGGATCTGTAGGAGGGGGGATTGTGCTGGAGGGGGGGGAGGGGGATCTGTAGGAATTTGCAATTTTTTCTATGCATACACGCGCAATAATACTATTGCATTTACGTGTATGATGGTGTGTACCTATCAGTATATCAGTATAAACAGAAAAGTGAGAAGTTGTACTAGATGTACATGAATATTAGAACATATCTAGACAGCTGTTTCGAGCTTATTTGCTCTCGTCAGCAGGAAATAGTTCTGAACATCCATGCTATCAACTAACCTCTCTATTTTAATCAGTATAGACAGAAAAGTAGTCATTTGCAGTATCATTTCCAAATGATCTGTGCACTGGTAGTCAAGTGGTTAACGCGCTAGTCTGGTAGTCCAGGTAGCGTAGGGATCCGTTGGTTCGAATCCCACCCAGTGGACGAAGTTTTCCTCATTAATTTAAGTTTGTGACCACATAATAATAAGACTCTGAGGGTTAGGTGGTTGAGAATGCTTTGAGCATTAACCTCGCCTGGTGGTTACCTTCCAGTAAAGAGTGTTATTATTATTATCTTTAGGAATTAGCAAATATTGTAGCGCAGATATTTTTGTTGTTGTTGTTGTATTGAACAGATCTTTGTTTTACATTTAATAACACCTTTCTAGTTCTGCTTTATTTCTCCCTATTATTCAAACTGCGCAGATAATAGTCACCGCGGCCGAGTGATTTAGCGCGCTAGACATTGCACGCATGGTGACCTGAGTTCGATTCCCAGCGGGGCAGGATTTTTTCTGCTCTGTACTTGGAGGTTTGGGGTCCACTCATACGGACCAAACACAAGACTCACAAGACCGAATGTATAACCATAACCAACCTATGTTTAGAAATCTCAGGTACATAAGTTCACGTTATATTTTCACGAATGAAAATAAATAGGAAAGGAGATACTTAAACAGATAGAATAAATACAGGAAAAAAGGCATAAAAGTGAACAACTTGAAACTTGAACAAGAAATTGGTTTTGTAATTGTAAGAATGCAACACTAATGATGGCTTACCTTATGGATTATGGATATTATAAAAGTGAAAACTTACTTGAGCAGTAGAGCAGGATCATTAGAATGTTACACACTGCAAGTACTGCAACACCCAATGCCAGCATCATACAATAACGTGTAGTCTAACTAACTATTCAGTTGATGAATGTGAGTGGAGAGTGTTCTCAGAGATGTGGGGGCAATGTTTTCCCGAAGATCAACATAGACCAATCAATATTCAAAATGTCTCTGCAATTGATCACAATATTGATCAAAAAGTATGTCTGTTGTTTTTAGTTTGGGTTTTCAGCCAGCCACCAAGCAGGCAACATAAAATTGGAAAGTTCGCTAAAAAAATTAAATACCTACCAATTAAGAAATATTTTTGGTTTTTTTAATTTTAAGTGCTAAATTTTAACACACTAAACATACACCATACACTACACACTGGACACGGAAGGAGCCCAGAACAATGGTTCTGGGCGTCCAAAGGGTTCACCCATATCAATCCTTGCAACACCATGACATCACACATTTTCACGGAAAGTAAAGTAAGTAAGTTTGGGTTTAACGTCGCTTTCAACAGGATAGTCATGTAACGACGGGGGTGTTTCCCTACATTCGAAGGAAACTCACAAACCTACTACCGGTGCTACCCACATGAATCTCACCCAGTTTTTTTCTCAATATCTAAAAAAGGCTTTTTCATGAAAGATGATACATTGTCGTGAATGCATTTATAAGAACAGATTTGATAATTAGATAAAAGCTCCTTTTCCTCTAACCATTGATAATTAAATAATAATTTAAAATTTCATGCACTGCGTGGGATTTGAACCAAGGGATCCCTACGCTACCTGTATCACCAGACCAGCGCGTTAATCACTTGACTACCAGTGCACTTGGACCAAGTGCCTCATTCTTACAATGCTCATACTTATCTTTGATCTTTCTCATATATTAAACAATTTTTTAATGTCATCTAATCTTACTCCGGGTCTTCCCACACTTCATATTCTTCTGAGTCAAATCATTTCATGGCACCTGAACTTGTATCTTCAATATTTCTAATAATCCTATTCATACATTATAATTCAGATTATTGTATCAAGAAAGTTAATCCCGAACACCAGAGAACACCCACAATCCAGGAAACACCAAAATCTTCCTCCCATACAAATTCCTAATGTGGTCTGTAATATCAATTTTCTAATGCATGTATGCACCGGTCTCCATACGGCTTTCATTAATCAACTCAGTGGTAAGATATACTCGCTTGCCATGCGGAAGGTCGGTTCGAACTCTAGGGTTGACAAAAAATTGATAGATAAAAAACGAATTGAAAAAAAAATAATAATGACACTCTTTAGTGGAAGGTAACAACTAGGCGAGGTTAATGCTCAAAGCATTTTCTACCACCTAACCCGCAGAGTCTTATTATTACGTGGTCACAAACTCAAATTAATGAGGAAAAATCCATGCACTGGGTGGGATTCGAACCAACGGATCCCCACGCTACCTGGATTACCAGACTAGCGCGTTCACCACTTGACTAATTTGTAATTTGTAATAATAGGCAATGTTGTATTTGACATCAATAATATACAAAATGAACAAAGGTACATACAATAATAATAATTAATACAGAAAAAAAAGTGAATGTTAGGTAGGTAGTTTAGGTAACAAGTATAAAAGGTAATTGAATACTGAGTTAAAAAGAAAAATGATATAATTTATATTCGCTTACCATCTATGTACCTACCTAATAAGTTTTCTATCATTATGTATGTACGATGTATGTTGACAATTGCCATAGCTATCTACACTAAGGGAATTATTTCCCTTGTTTTGTGGATAGCGTTGGAAAAGAAAGTCTAGAGCAGGTATACTTGTATTTTAAGGATGTACATTGTTATTATGTCCAAAGAGTTATTTAAAAAAGAAAAGAAAAAAAAAAAAAAAATATTGCTTTAATATTTATCAGTTTTTATTAGAACATTATATTGTTAACTAAATCAGTGTCTGATAGCCATTTTTTCAATTTGTATTTGAATGTTTTAAGGTCTTTAGCTTCCTTCACTTCTCTTGGAATTTTTTCATAAAATTTAGGTCCAATGAACTCTATTGTTTTTTGCCCTGTGTTAGTGGTACAAATAGGCAAAATCAGATTCTTTTTTCTGAGACTGTGGCTATGTTCTGTGGATTTTATATATTTTGATTTGTTTTTATGTATGATTATACCTATGTTTTTGTAAAAGAGTTTGGTGATATTTAATACACTAAGGTTTTTGTGTAATTCAATTGTTGAGTATCTTCTGTTTTTCCGATATAATATTTTTAATATAGATCTTTGTATAATATTGAGTTTTTCAATAACAGTTTTATTGGCTCTGCCATATACTTTTATACCATATTCGAGAACTGATTGAACGAGAGCAAAGTAGAATTCCTTAAGGAGTGGTAGGTTTAAAAAGTTTCTCAAGTTCAAAAATAGATAGATGTACCTCCTGAGTCTTTTAGTAAGTTCTTCAATATGCTTGTCCCATCTTAAGTGACGGTGTAAAAACATAAATTGAAATTGTAAAAATGCAGGATGATAACAAGATGCCCCTGGCAATACTAAAACATCAACTACCAACACTGGATGAAAACATTACTGGCACGAGCTTATTGCAGAACTTCACACAACTGGTTTGCGCTTCTTGCATGATTAATAACTTATTTTCATTTTTCTATGTATATGATGATTCCAATGTAAAAATTACTATAGTGAGTTTTAATCATCCGCGGAGGTCGGTGGTTCAAGTTTTTGTAACTTTATTGTGCCACTTCTAGATCATCAGAGAGGATGCATACTTCGGCATTGTCAAGCTACAACACAGACCACATGCTTCTACAGTAGCTGTTAACTTTGATTGTAGTCGCTGTGTTAGACATACAAAAACTTACTTTATTGAAAAATGTGAGACTAATTATTTACTTTACACCCACCACTTGTACTCGGACACATATAATTATAATAATAACTCTTTATTGACAACCGACCTCTGTAGCTTGATCGATAACGCGGCGGACTTGTAATCTCGAGGTCGGTGGTTCAAGTCCCGATTTCAGCGCATATTTAGTAAAGCCGAAAGTGATTAATACAATCATGAGAACTTCTTTATTGACAAGAATAATATTGACAAAGGGCGTGATTATTGCCTGAGGTAATCTCTGCCATCAAACCCATAAGGATGATGATCGACACATGATCCTCACTCAGACACCGCGGTGCATTCTGTCTCATCACTGGAAATTTAAATGCACCTGTATATGCACCGGACAGATGCATCTTCTCCTAATGAGCCCAACACACTATGCAGCAACTCATACATACGTTAATAGCCCTCATAATGAACATACCATATCGAGATACAAACCATAGCATGTGCACATACAAAATTACTCCCGCGACGTTACCTTTCCTTCCATTAATGAGATATTACCTGAGAGAGTTCAATGAATGAATTAATTACGGAATAGAAAAAGAAATTGGACGCCAGTGCACCGTGAAAAATCTGGCCGAGAAAGTGAAAGACGGCGCAGCGGGCGAGAGGATTTGAAAGTTGAAAGATAATCGTGAGTCCAGAGTCCTCGCGGGTGGAAGTCTTGGGACTGAGAAGTTTGAAGTAATCAAGAGAGAGAAGAGAATTACCTTTAGCCAGCGTCGATGGCGCGTTGAATGCACCGGTTCTCGTAGGATCACCGAAGTTAAGCAAAGTCTAGCGAGGTGAAGAATTCGTGATGCTGGCATTCTGGCCCAAACCAGGCTCCGTGAGGTTAATGTGGATAGCAGGTTTGTGAGTTTTCTGCGAATGGAGGGTAACACCCCCGTCTTCATATGACTATGCAGTTGAAAGCGACGTTAAACCCAAAAAAAAAGAGAATGACTTAGATGCGGCAGTAGTCACAATTTGGGTTCACTCTGATCATTTTTTTGATATCTTTAACTTTTTTGAAACCGGCCCCAATTTACCGGTATTGTAGGGGGACCCGATTGGACTAACTTTTTTATTATTCATCCTAGATGGGGGTTGTGACATATCAAATTAAATGATTTTGAAGTGCAGATCACGAATTTAGCATTGATTTTTAGTTATCTGTTACCGTTCAGTCACCAGTGGCGGAATTCGACTCCTTTTTGGGAGATAAGGAAAGTCGTGTGATGTTTACACCAGATTTTTTTTAACTGTATTATCTACACAAACCAAATTTGAACTGCATATGACCATGCAGTTGCAAGCGACATTCTTCTTCTTCTTCTTTTACTCTGTCTTATCCCTATCAAGCGGGGTCGACGTTGTTCAACCTCGCGTTAAACCCAAATTAAAAATAAAGAACTACATTTAGCATGCAATTACTGACACCTGCAGATTTTTGACATCAAATCTACAGAAATACAGTGGGTTTCTCTATTTTTCTTGTAGATGTAAAACACAATATTTACAGTATAAAATGAAGGGAGAAAAAATAGATTGAAAAAAATATGTATAGAAAAACGCTTGCATACGAGTATGCAACCATTGGGACATTTTCATCTTTACTATTCAAGGTCTAAAACTTAACTGACCAAATTTCGTATTGTGCGCATGACACATACTTTTTCTCTTCTCTCTTTTTATAATTTAATATTTCGTTATTGTGCGCATGACACATACTTTTTCTCTTCTCTCTTTTTATAATTTAATATTTCGTTACATAATTTCGTCACATAATTTCGTTACATAATTTCGTTACATAATTTTGGTTATGTGCCAGAGCAAAGACATGAAAATGTCAAAAATAAATAAAAAATAACAGAAGATGATAAAGGTAATATCCTATCTAAAGGGCGGGGTTATTGCCTGCGGCAATCTCTTCCATCCAACGCTTTCTGCTTTTGAGAATAACCTCTTGTAATTTGTCATTCTCTTCGTGAGCTGCACCACGACTGTGGACAATCATGTCAGCGTTGATTATGAAGTTGTGAACTCTGCAGTTGCAAAAGTTAGCGTGCAGACTTGCGAAGAGTGTCATCGTGTCGGCATGACCCGTCACCCCCGTGATGGAAAGAATCGTGTCTGACAGTGATGAGACTCATGACCAGGAGATGTAATGTTTAGTGCTTTTCTTTATGGCGTAGCTTTACCTACTCTATATCATACCACAATACCAATTGTTACGTAGAACTAACTTTACTTTTGTTTGAAGTTGAGGATCTAAATTCAAAGCATTTGGGATAGTTCAAGTGCTTTTAATTCGTTCAACTCATGACCAGGAGATGTAATGCTTAGTGCTTTTCTTTATGGCGTAGCTTTACCTACTCTATATCATACCACAATACCAATTGTTACGTAGAACTAACTTTTGTTAGAAGTTGAGGATCTAAATTCAAAGCACTTGGGGTAGTTCAAGTGCTTTTTCTTCTTTTTTAATGGCGTAGCTTTTACCTATTCTATAATACCACAACACCAATTGCTACGTAGAACCAACTATTGTTTTGTTGTTGTTGTTGTTTTTTTTTAACCGACCTCAGTAGCTTGATCGATAAGGCGGCGGACTTGTAACCTGGAGGTCGGTGGTTTAAGTCCCGGTTTCAGCGTAGATTTAGTAAATCGAGTTTGAGTAGTTGTGATATCACAAAAGTGATTAACACAAATATGATAACTTAGTTTTTTTTGAAGCCCACAAAAATACCTGAAGCAATTCTATCATTTCCACCTCTTTTTGTCAAATCTGATATTTGAATCTCATAAATATTCTTCAGGAACCGACGAAGACAAGACAACAGCATACGTCTAGTCCCCTCAATACGTTTCCAAGAAGCGCTGATCTATCCTAGCTTATTTTTAGACACCATTATCAGAGACAAGATTCATTACTCAACGCCAACAGAACTTATCCTGAACCCTCTCACATTCTCCCAGGCAGAAGTGAAGATGTTCTCAATTGATAACGAGTCCTCTGACATTTGTTTCTGTGTAGTCATTCGGAACTTGTACATCTCCTTTGTTTGTTTTTATTGCTTGATTGTTTTCTGTTATCTTCTCGCTTGGATCAGTTGCTCTTTCTTCTCGCGATGCAACCAGCGTTGTTGCCATCAGCTCTCCCACAAGATACTGCATTTCCCTATCATGGAGAATGTGGCTTTCATTACGTCAAGTTTGCTGCTAGTCGTGTGCTTTCCGGCGGTTTAAGATGATAAGATTTATGATTCTTTCTTCGACTGATGGCCCGTCAAACTGTGAGCACTTTATCATGCTCTTTAATGCATGTTGGGTGTAGTTTTTTCTACAGGTAGCTCAGTGGTAAAGGCGGCACTCTGTGAATTCAGAGGTCGCGGGTTCGAAACCCAGCCAAGACATGACAAGTTATCTTCCCATTTGGGATTTTGCCACATAATAATACGTCTCGGGCTTACTGCTGGAATAATGGGGCTTAATAGTCCTAATCGGACAGTATAAATAAGACGATATTATTATTATTTTCTGGGACATTCCGTTCCTCTACCTTCTTTATCATAATTGATTAAAGCGATGATTATGCGGATAAGTTTCGACTGGTACATCTTTTTAAAATATGTTCAAACGCAACTTAGGTATTATTGCAATTACATTAACTTGGATTTTGAGCGGTAAGGATAATTATATATAAAGGTTTACTATATCTTTACAAAGAACTTTAATTTTTTCCAAATGTAAGCTTAAATCTAATTTAGGTAAGTGTTGATTAAATAGCAACATAGCTGATATTGTTGGTGAGCTTAAACCTTCTGGAGCACACAAACTTTCCCTCAAATGGCACTTTTCGTTAAAGTAACACAAAACTTTGATCTAAATTGTTGATATGCTTATCCGTCAATAGTTCCTACTCTTGTTGTCATTCTTGCGAGAGTGTTGCCATCGTGTGCAAAATACAATAATGACACATTCCAACATTCTTTCCTTATACTGGGTCGTCCTTAACACGTTCGTTACCGAACGGTCATATGTGGATGTTTTTGTCTTTTTCTTTGGGACCGAAAACACACATGTGGTTGTTATCAAAATTTTAACGAGGGACCGGACATCCATATATTTATGGCCTTTTGGAGGTAGGTTGTTAGTATTAGAACAGATATAGGATCGATTCTTGTACAAATACGATGCCAAATATGCAACAACAAAAAAAACCTGGGGACCAAAATTTGGTCCCCAGGATGCAACAGCAACTTTACCGCCTGGTCCCTACGTAAAACTTGAAAAAATTGGCTTGGTAACGAACGTGTTAATTTTGCAAAAAGTTACAGGTATTTGAAGTATGTTTTTCATGAGAATACTTCGGCCGAACAGTTGAGTCTAGGAGAGATGGTTTATACCGTAAGTTTCACTCATTTACCTGCAACTGCCATTGGATTATTATAACTCCAAGACATGGGCGGTGGTATATGAGATAGTTTCAATCACTAAATTTTTCCAAGAGAGCACACCCTACTCTGAACAATAAAATTAAATCGGTGTCTCGAAAAAAGCATCTGTTACAAATTTGGAAATCGGTTTTTCTTGAGAAAAAAAAAATGATCTGGGAGTGCTTTAGATTAGAATATACCTTGTTTATACTGCCAAAGTAAGACTGAAAAGTTCCTTTACTACAACAGTTAAACAAGTCATATATATTTTATATATTAGATAGCTTCAAATTCTTTTTTAGAAAAAATGTTTACAAGACCCTGTCATGAAAACATTTTTCCAAAAAGAAATTTGAAGCTAAGTATTCTAAACGCCTCCCAGATCATTATTTTCACATGAAAATGGTTTCCAAACTTTGTAACATAGAGACACGCATTCAATTATTATTTCATGTTTACATTTTGTTTGTTCATTTCTAAGATCAAACAGAATTAGTGCTAAGTCTATGTCTGCATCTGAAATCTCCAAGACAGAGTTTCTTAAAACCGAACACAGTGTCAACGCTCTCTCTCACTTCTTGCATTTTATTTCTAATCATTGCACTTTACATTTTTCTTCGTTGATCTGTAAGATCTGTCAATTCTTTCTTATCTTTGTCATCTGCGGCTAATTCATCTGACAGTGACAATCTAGATAGCTTGGAGTTATAGAGATTGTAAGAGCAGGCGCGGCCAGGCAGGCGTGGCCAGGTAGGCGTGGCCAGTGCTAAGGAGCTGCGGAACTGCAGCACCTCCAGACGAAATAGAAAAAGAGAGAATTTTCTCAAGTCCTCGCTCGTACACAAGGGAAATTATCACAAATTTCTAGAATAACTTATGCACAATTATTATGATTGGTATTGTAAACAAACTCAAATTCTTTCAAGAGCGACTCTTTAAATCCCATTTTAATTTTTAGTCCGGTTTATGAGGCAGCACATAAAGAAAAATTTACAGACCGATTCAAGAAGATGAAATTTGGAGGAGTAGGAAAAACCGAGATATATCAACTCTTTACAATCAACCAGATATAGTGGCACAAGCTAGGAGTAGACGTTTGAGATGGATGAGACTTCATGAGACATGTTTGGAGAAAAGAAGATGAAAGTCAATTAAAGAAAATGATAGAAGAAACACCCGAGGGTTCAAGACCAAGAGGAAAGCCAAAACTGAGATGGTTGGATCAAGTAGAAAAGGATGTCAGAAAAATGGGAATCACAGTGGAGGGAGCGCAGGATCGGAGAGCATGGAGGCATATTGTAGACGAGGCCAAAAACCAACTAGGTTTGCAATGGCCATGGAGGTAAGGTATGTGGCAGCACCGCCAAAACATTTCCCCACCGGCCGCGCCTGCGTGGAGGGACAGAGAATGTAAGAACCACAAACGTCACAATCGAAGACTTTACTAGAGTTGACAATGCTGTGTAAATCAGAAACAATGACCAAATCTCTCGCCCGAATCCCATATCTGATCTGCATCAAGATGACGGACGATTCAGAAACACTGTCACTCTATTCTACATCAAAATGACAGTTGAGAAATCTTGTCACTCTATCGACTATCGAGTGGGGTGTCCTGCGATTGTTTCAATGATTTACTGTATTTCTTGTCTGTTTGGACTGGTACGGATCTCTCTACGAAGTATTTCAAATGAGTCAGACCGATTTGACTCTCTATTCTGTGGGTGTCTCTAGTGAACCAATCAGTCTAATCTGTGTGTGAATTATGGAGGATTATCTGTCTTGATTGAGTGTAAATGAAATCCCAGGTTGGACCAGGATGAGGGACTTGACAGGGATAGTCATTAGACTCATTAGTTTTCTTTTTGACTTTCTATTACCTATAACGTATAGAAAGTATTGTAATCGGTCACTTTTTTTACAAATTCAGCTAACAACATTTCTGGACGAATTAGGTTCTCCTGAATTTTTTAAAAATACTTCCTTTAGATAGGACATATGTTTATACATATATATTTTTCTTTTCTTCTTCCTTTTTATTATAATATTGTTTCCATATTTTTCAATGTTGAAATAATTGTTTGTGTTGTGCATTTGTCCATCTATATATAAAAAGTGTCGAATAATAATAATAATTAATATTACCTTTCATAGAAGTCCTAGTGACGACCCTGGATCTGAAAACTGAAACGCTGTAAGAACAATTAGTGCAGATTTCCATTGTTGAATATTGCTGTTGAGGTAGACCAGAGCCTGGGCAGACGGGAGCAGTTGGTTCTGCATTGCTGGTCATCCGGTCCTCGTGGTTTGTTTTGCTATTTCTACTCTGAGGTAGAGTTTGTAGAGTCGACTCCGAGATAGAGAGTTTTCTTTACACTTGAGGTAGATAGTGGTTTGTTTTGCTATTTCTACTCTGAGGTAGAGTTTGTAGAGTCGACTCCGAGATAGAGAGTTTTCTTTACACTTGAGGTAGATAGTGGTTTGTTTTGCTATTTCTACTCTGAGGTCGAGTTTGTAGAGTCGACTCCGAGATAGAGAGTTTTCTTTACACTTGAGGTAGATAGTAGTTTGTTTTTCTATGTCTACTCTGAGGTAGAGTTTGTAGAGTCGACTCCGAGATAGAGAATTTTCTTTACACTTGAGGTAGATAGTAGTTTGTTTTTCTATGTCTACTCTGAGGTAGAGTTTGTAGAGTCGACTCCGAGATAGAGAGTTTTCTTTACACTTGAGGTAGACAGTGGTTTGTTCACTGTGAGGTAGAGTTTTTAGAGTCGACTCCGAGTGAGAGAGTTTTCTTTACACTTGAGGTAGATAGTGGTTTGTTTTTCTATGTCTACTCTGAGGTAGAGTTTGTAGAGTCGACTCCGAGACAGAGAGTTTTCTTTACACTTGAGGTAGATAGTGGTTTGTTTTTCTATTTCTACTCTGAGGTCGAGTTTGTAGAGTCGACTCCGAGATAGAGAGTTTTCTTTACACTTGAGGTAGATAGTGGTTTGTTTTGCTATTTCTACTCTGAGGTAGAGTTTGTAGAGTCGACTCCGAGATAGAGAGTTTTCTTTACACTTGAGGTAGATGGTATCTACTCTAAAGGAGATGGTTCTACTCTAAAGGTGATGGAAGATCTGCAGACTGTGAAGTGTACAGGTGGAAAACCACTTTAAACTAACAGCGCTTGGATTATGTTGGATTTGAGAAAACGAAACTTGCTGGAAAACTGTGGTTTATCCATCGATCTGGTTACGCCACTGTTAATTTTTCAAGATCGATGTTTATTTTGCTATGAAAAGTCGAGAGAGGTCCAAAGCTCTGGTTTTGTAAAATGGTGAGTGGTAGAAATATTTCGCCACGCAGTTGAAAATTAGAGCAAGACATAAAAATGGCACTCAAAACAAAAATTGAAAGAAAAGAACTTTCAATTTCCTATTAAAGCGGTAGTTATAAGAAAGTTCTCTATTCAGTATAAACAGAAAAGTGAGAAGTTGTACTAGATATACTTGAATATCATAACATACCTGGACAGTAGGGTGGGCCGAAAAAAAAAATCTCAAAAATTGGACACAGCTGAGTCAAAAGTGGTTGTCAAACGAGCTGAAAATAATAGCTGTGAAGTTTCAGATCGAAATTTCATCATCTTGAGGTTCCACACTCCATTTGAAAATTTTACCCTCGAAAAACCTTGAAAAATCTCTATTTGTCCAAATTTATTTTAGTTTTAGTTAATATTTTGCTTTCAATAAACCAATAATAAGTGATCATGGGATTGCGTCAAATAAATAGTCCACAGAAATTAACAAATGAAAAGTTAAATATTTTTTAATAATTGCTGCCTACCAGAATATGCACAAAACCTCTTAAAAAAATATAATCACCGCAACACTATCTAACCCACAAAAAGTGGGTGATGAAGCACTCTTCAAAACATTACCTTTAAATAAATTTCGCCCACACGTTCCAAAGATGGGGCAGGCGGCAGAATTACTGCGGGTAATTTTCTTAGGTATTATGACCCACCGAAAATCGAAGGCTCCCCAGTCCCCACATTAATCACTACTACACCATATTACACTGATACCAACCAGACCACTACACTGATTATTAATGGGTACGACAAACAACAAGCAAGTTTGCTCTTCACATTCAACTTGAAACCCAGTAATTCACAAGGATACCAAAAGAGATGCGAAAATGGGATTCACAGTGAAATACCATGAATCACAGGGTTCAATCGTCAAAATGGCCGAACGCCCTGGGTCGAAAACATTCCCTTGTCACACGAAAATGTTTCAATGTCCTTTAAAAAAAATCTCACGATAAGCATATTAAATTATAACATTTTTTCAATAAAAAATTATGAGAGATTGACATTTTTCAGGAAAATTTCCTTTGATACCAAAAAAATTGAGTGTGGAACCTCAAGATAGTGGAACTATGACCTGTAACTACACCAATTTAAGTGCTTGCCTATTTGGCAACTATTCCTCACTCAGCCTAGCTCAATTGCTTAAAAAAAAAAAAATTTGTCCAGTTTCGGCCCACCCTACTGGACAGCTGTTTCGAGCTTATTAAAATTAGTAATAAAAATGATTCCATGACATTGAAATAAGCCTAGATACCTTCCTTGCCCTGATCTCCATCTCCAATTATTATTAGTTTAAAAAGGAAATAAGCCAACGTCGATGGCACGTTGAATACACCAGTTCTCGTTCTGTCATGAAAGTTAATTAACGTCCAGCGAGGTTAGGAGTTGGATGGGTGACCATTAATATGCTGGCTAATTCCGGCCCCACTCAGGCTTGATGAGGATTATTTGAGTAGGTAGCGGGTTTGTGAGTTTCCAGCAAATGGAGAGTAACACCTCTGTCGTGAAATGACAATGCAGTTAAAAGCGACGTTTTTTTAATTGGTAAGCAAGGTCATTCCATGCAGCCATACAAAATTATTTTATTATTTTACATTTAAAAATAAAATAAAATATGCATATAAATAATAGGTACCTACGTACATAATTGAAAGCGACGCTAAACTCAAAAAAGAAGAAGAAATATTTGGTCCGAGTTACACTGTCATAATCTTCAAGACACAGCAACCAGTTTGTTCTGGTTTTCTCTGGTGCAAGTCCCGTTGGTCTCCTCACCTCTTTCTTGCACCATGTTGACATTTTCCGTTTCCATGGATGTTATTTTAGTTCCAGATTATTTGGTCCAACTCTTCCACATTATCACTTTCTATTGCCTATAAGATCTAGAAAGTATTTTTTTGTTTGTTTTGTTTTTGGTCTCTGCGGGCAGTGCAATGACTACTAGCAACTCCCACTACTCGAGGTGCAATCTCTGGATTGTTTATTACGATGACTCTATCTACAGTCGTAAATAGTATCTTATCATTGTCCTCATCGTCATGAGCACTACCAGTAGTATCATGATTATCTTCATGCTGTTTTTTCATTATTATTTCATCTTTATCGTCATGAGCATTACCAGTATTATCTTCATGATTATTTTTTTCATTATTATTTCAAGTACCATTTCATTGCAAATCATTTCACCCAGGTACCTCTCTTGGCCGCGTAGACAAATCAACATTCTTCTCTGCGATTACTTTTTCTTCTAGTATTATTACGATCGTTTGTTATTGTGCTCTGCTCTCTTTTTATAATGTCTCCGAGTCAGGGCTGGAATGCGATTTCTGTTGTGATCATTACAGCCAGCGCCGGTCGATGGCACGTTGAATACACCAGTTCGTATTCTGTCACCGAAGTTAAGCAACGTCCAGTGATGTTAAGAGTTGGATAGGTGACCATTCAAATTTGAACCCTCGTGATGTTGGCTATTTATACTGTCAGAATAGGACTTAAAAGACTGGTGCCTTTAAGAAAAACAGTATTTGGGAGTGTCAATGTTATTATTAGCATGTCAATGTCAATGTTTATTGCTGTGTATTAGCAATCTACCAAAGGTAGACAGTCCCTATTGTATTGTATGTATGTATTCTTTTTTAGTAAATGAAAATATCTTCATGTTTAGGATGAGATCTGAAGTCAGAGTACATATCTTCACACCACCATTCCAGCCCATTCCAGAAAAACTCTCCACTTTCATAATCTCCAAATCTCCCTTTCAACTGTCACACAACACACTCTTGATTGTTTAATTTGAACGCCATAAGCAATCAGAGTGCGTTTCGTGACTTTAAAAGAGATTCTGGGATTTTTTTATACACTTGAGAGCAACAAAAGCGAATCAAACTTTTTCCTCCACCAAATCTGCGATATCTTCGAAATTACTATTTCTATCGAGTCGTAAGATATCTCAAAATGCTTTAAATTTTGTTTTCTACAATTTCATAATTTGATTCTTAAAAAAACACCTACCAGAAGCCGTAAAATTCAAATTTTCCTACAGGGTGTCAAAAAAGAAGAAAAACATGATTTTTTTATGTTTAACAAAAGAAGTTATAACATGGGAAATCAACAAGATTCATTCGTAACAATGGTGAATCAGTATTTTTTGTTGTCTCCCCGAGCTTTAATCACAGCATTCATTCGATTTGGCATTGACTGGATCAAAATAACCACAATATCTTGGGGCAACCTCTACCATTCCTCGGTGAGGGCGATCCTGAGCTCTGCTACAGTCTGGGGAGCCGGTATTCTGCCTCAAACACTTCGTTTGAGTCGGTCTCAAAGATCCTCGATCGGGTTGAGGTCGGGACTAAGAGAGGGCTAGTCCAAAGTGTCAATATTCTCCTCATCCAGGAACTCCCGAATACAATTAGCCACATGTGGGCGGGCATTTTCGTGCCTGAGGAGGAACTGGTCGCCCATACTTTGAGCGAGAGGAACCACATGGGTCTGCAGGACTTCGAGAAGCTGGAATTCAACCAAAGAGAGCTTCAAATGGACCCAAACTCTCCAGAGAGCACAGGGAAAGGAGACTCAGATTCGCCATAGAACACGTGGATTGGATACCCCAGCAATGGCGCTCTGTTATCTTCACTGATGAATGCCGGGTGTGTTTGTTTGGTAATGACAGAATTAAAAGAGTCTATAAAAGAGCGAGAGAAAGGTATGCTGAGTGATGCATCACAGAAACTCTCAGTTTCGGCGGTGGTTCCTGTATGGTGCGGGGTAGGATTTCAACTGTAAGAAAGACTGAATTGGTTTTCACCACATGCGGTGCGGGAGGTGACCTGAACAGTCAGAGATACATTGATAACATCCTGCAGACCCATGTTGTTCCTCTCGCTCAAAGTATGGGCGACCAGTTCCTCCTCATGCACGACAATGCCCGCCCACATGCGGCTAACTGTATTCGGGAGTTCTTGGGTGAGGAGAATATTGACACTTTGGACTGGCCCTCTCTTAGTCCCGACCTCAACCCGATCGAGGATCTTTGAGACCGACTCAAACGAAGTGTTTGAGGCAGAATACCGGCTCCCCAGACTATAGCAGAGCTCAAGATCACCCTCACCGAAGAATGGTAGAGGTTGCCCCAAGGTATTGTGGTTATTTTGATCCAGTCAATGCCAAATCAGTAGAGTATAAAACATGGGTCTCATGCAATAACAACTAATGGCTGTAAAATCCAAACGGCTGAAGTTGGTTTGCTGAAATATATATTTTTGGAACCGCCTCGACGACCGGCATCTTTTGGTACCCCTTTCAGCCCCCTAGCTTAATTTCAGCCCCCCCTAGGGCAGTTTATGTGTTTTGTTGAATTTACGCAATAGTGGGAATCGAAGTGTTGACCTGTAGACTCTGAGAACTGATATTTCATTGTTATATTTGGGATTCGAACCATAGACCTGTGGATTTGCAGCCTTAGCGATTGACATTAAATTACAAAGACCAAGTGTGTGTCCAAGTTGAAGCGATATTATTTGTACAACAACAAAAAAAAACCCCGACATTTTTGGGATTCGAACCATAGACCTGTGAACTGTCGGCATAATATTATTTCGTCAAATGCTAATTTATTCATAGCTAGAAAAGCTAACTAAAGGTCTTTATCAGTTCTAACTTTGCAACTCAATTCTTCTTATCTATTGTTAACATGCAAACCGGCAGTTGCTATCAAATTTGACCCATGACCTCAGCCAGTGATCACGCCATATCAACGATTCTCTCTTGACTAGTAAACATATACAGGGTGATGCTAGACGTAATAAAAGAATTAGTCAAAATATACAGGATGGTTGTAGATCTTATTTATTCTTTTTATAGTGGGAATCGAAGTGTTGACCTGTAGACTCTGAGAACTGATATTTCATTGTTATATTTGGGATTCGAACCATAGACCTGTGGATTTGCAGCCTTAGCGATTGACATTAAATTACAAAGACCAAGTGTGTGTCCAAGTTGAAGCGATATTATTTGTACAACAACAAAAAAAACCTCCGACATTTTTAGGATTCGAACCATAGACCTGTGAACTGTCGGTATAATATTATTTCGTCAAATGCTAATTTATTCATAGCTAGAAAAGCTAACTAAAGGTCTTTATCAGTTCTAACTTTGCAACTCAATTCTTCTTATCTATTGTTAACATGCAAACCGGCAGTTGCTATCAAATTTGACCCATGACCTCAGCCAGTGATCACGCCATATCAACGATTCTCTTTTGACTAGTAAACATATACAGGGTGATGCTAGACGTAATAAAAGAATTCAATTTATTTTTTTCCCTCTCGATTTAATTAATTACATTACATTCTTTGAGTTCTTCTAAAATTGAATTTATTTCGTTTATGTGGGCTAGATAATTGCCTGCAGCTTGTGACCTTTTCAAGAGTAAAAGTCTCTCTACTAACTCATTGGGATCATTAAAGTAAACAAATTCCTTATTACGATTACTGTCAAACATAATATTTGGTAAACCCGATCCCTGAAATTGTTGTATTTTACTTGACAAAGGTTCAAGTTTAGTATCCTTTATAATTCTCACGTAATTTCTTTCATCCAGATTGGTATAGTTCTCTTGATTTGGTTGTTTGAGAAACAATAATTCCATAAGTCCGCGAGTGACTGGATAATTATTTTGACCAATACGTATGTGTTCGTTAGGTGTCTTAAAAAATGCAATTTCTTTTTTTCCTAGGAAATATTTTCCATCTTTTCTTTTGATACCGGTAACTTTATCGATTACGATGGCTTGATCATCTAATGCTTTTAAAAAACGATCTATCAAAGAAGCTTTTTTTGTTGTCTTTGAATTCATAGGTATGAAATAGGTTGCGCTTTGTGTCAAACTATTCTGAGTGTTATCGGCTTCAATGGTTGGTGGTGGTGGTGGTGATGTCTGCAGCATTGGTTCATTCATGGAATAATTTTGAGGTTGCTCCTGTTCAAGTGACGGAGATAATAGTGGTGGCGGTGGTGTTAACATTGTATTTCTTCGTTCCAGTAATGGTCCTCTTTTTAGGGCTTCCAAAGAAGGTTTTGGTGAGCTAGGCATTGATATACTTAATCTTGATGGTTTTAACTTCATTTTTAAAGGAGAGCCTGTTGTTGGACTTGGAAAAATCATTTGATTGTATCGTCTATCGAACAGTTTTCTATCGTAACCAGGACTCGACTGTTGATATGACGTTGAGGTGCCTGGAAGTTGTATGTCTGGCGTTTGAATAGTCGATTGTTCACCTAAGGACCATGTATCTAGTGGACTAGCATATCGTTCGGAATCAGACGTTTGACCATCTTCATCATTGTATCTTCTGATTCTCGATGGACTGTCAAATTTCTTCAAGAGTTCAGGTATTCGTCTGAGCGAAGATATTGGTTCTCTTTTGATTGATGGTACACCTGATGATGCTGCTGTTCTCTGTTCTTGTAATCTCTTCAGAAAGTTGATTTTTTTCTCTTTACTTTGGGCAATTTTAGTCAATGGTTCTGATACTGGTTTCAAGAAACTTTTAATACTGTTTGATTGTTCATCTTGTCCAATTTTAAGGGATAATGTTTTAGCTCGTATTTCTTTCTGCGCGTCACTAATTTTTTTTAGCGAGAATTTTCGCTTCACTCAGTTCTTTTGAAAGACTCATGTCTAATAAGTTCTACATTTGCAATCATTGTCTTATATATCTATGAAGTATTTATCCAAGCCACATCGAAACCGCCCAGACTTGCTGTCGGATTCTTTATCCAATACGAGAAATCCATGTTTCGATTTCCAACAATACTGACACATCTCTTTAAACTTTTCAAAAGACAAATCAGAAACATGATCGGAATAAATATGTTTCAAGTTGAGGGGATCTTGTTGAAAAATACATAGAAAGTTTGCATTATCTCGAATCAATTGTTTACCAATAGCTGAATAAGTTTGCGCTAGAAGAATGATGTCAACGAGGAAATGTCTACCTTGGGAAAAAAATTGTTTAATATTTTTTTGTTTCTCAAAAGCAATGTCGTCCATTACAAAAACAGTATTTTTCTTTGTTTCACACGGTTGAATCATATCTTCGTCGTTTGTAAATACTTTGAGTTGCACCTCTTTGATTCCATTCAAAATTTTCTCTAAAAATTGATATTTTGGTTGTTGAAATGATTTTGAGTACACATAAACGTTTTCAAAGCGCAATCCGTTTGGATGTAACAAGAGAGCCAGCAGAAGATTGGTCTTACCCGATCCGCTTGGACCGACAATTAAGGCTCGTACATTGTTTGGAAAAAAATTTCCATTTTTTTTTATTTTTTGATTTCACTTCGCTGACAAAGTCAAAATTTTCAACATTTAAATTTTCTTTACATTTTTTTGTTTTCATGATTACTGATTTTTTTTTCTTCTTTCTTTGTTTTCCTATATAAACCAATGTTTTCACAACAATCACTTTATTGTTAATGATTCGCAGACGTGGAAAAGGTCTCTTAAATAAGTTGATTGATAAGTTACCATTTGAACTTCACATTCCGTCGTACAGATTCTGTGGTCCAGGAACAAGATTGGATAAAAGAAAAGATCAAGAAGGAATTAATTCGTTGGATTCGGCCTGTAAAGAACACGATCTCAAATACGCTGACAAGAAAGCCGATCGTAAGCAAGCAGATTGGGAATTGGAAAACAAAGCTTGGCAGAGAGTGTTGGCCAGAGATTCAAACTTGCCGGAAAAAGCTGCTGCCTTGTTCGTGACTAACGCTATGAAAGTTAAAAGAAAAATGGGCGCTGGTCTACGTCGCAAAAAGAAGACAACAATGACTTTTCGAAAACTAACTAAAGCTGCTGCGCTAGGAATGAAATCTGCTGGAGAAAGTGATAATCTCAAGTTGATTAGTAAACACGCTCTGATGGCTGCACGTAAAGCTATCCGGGGGAATAAAGTAAACAAGAAAATTCCGAGAAGACTCAGAATAGCCAAGACAATGTCAGGTGGATTCTTGCCGGCTGCTATCCCCATACTTGCTGGTTTAAGTGCCCTCGGATCCATTGCTGGCGGTGTTAGTGGTATTGCAAAAGCAATCGCAGATTTCAAGGCTGCTGGTTCTTCGGGTGCTGTTACTCCTATTAAAAGTGGACAGGGGTTGTACATAAAACCATACTCAAACTATTTTAATGTCTTGTCAAAAAACTAAATGATTTGCCTCGGAGAGCGTTGACAAACATTGATATTTTGAAAAAGATTCGTGAAATCAATGTTCCACATTTTCGAGGCATCTACAGTTTGAATCAACTCCCGTCAAAACCAAGAACAAATGAAGTGATGATTATTAATCTTGACAAATCAAGTGGACCCGGCACTCATTGGGTAGCCATGTTGAAGAAAAATAACTCTGCCTTTTATTATGATAGTTTTGGCAACTTGCGTCCACCTGTAGAAATAAGAGTATACCTTAATGGGTGTAAAATTTTCTATAACTATGAGCGAGAACAGAAATACAGATCAGTTAATTGTGGACACTTGTGTTTGAAATATATTGTTCAGAAAACTATTGAATTATTTAACAAATAAATAAAAAAAACATGTCCAGCAGAATTTTTCATATAACTTCTAGACAATCTGAAATTGTGTGTTCAATATTTCCTCCTTTAAAAGTTTCAACAGATGCTGTTATTGGTTTGACACAATTTCAAACCTACAATAGTATTCCAAACATTGATCGGACAAACAATGTTTTCAGATATCAGGACGATAGTAAAGATTGGATTGACATTGAAATAGAAGAAGGAACGTACGAACTAATGGATATTGAAAGCTACTTGAAATCCAAGTTGGGTGAAAATGCGATATCTATTAAACCCAATGTAAACACTCTGAAATGTTTATTTTGGTGCAAGTATAATGTTGATTTCAAGGAGCGATCACTTGCCGATATGCTTGGACTCCCTAAAGAAATATACATTGCACACACTATGCTGACCTCAACAAATACTTTGAAAATTTCCAAAATAAATACAATAAAAATTGACGTAAACATAGTCAATGGTTCCTATCAAGACGGTGTGTCCAGTAATTGTTTGTATAAATATTTCCTGAATGTACCACCTGGTTTCCGGATCACAGAAGTTCCCAACAATGTTATATATTTACCACTCAATACAGATGAAATTGACAGATTGATTGTGAAGCTTGTTGACGAAAGACATAATTTAATAGACTTTCGAGGTGAAGAGATATCGTTAGAATTACATTTGAAAATATGATTGTGATGAAACGTGTGAAAAGCAATAAAAAGAGTGTGCCCACTCTCCTTAAGGTCATTCCAACAAGTGTTATACAAGTGAAAAGTAATAAAAAAAAAATAAAACTAAAGAAACTTACCAAAAGGAGTGTAAAAATTCTACAAAGCTTAGGCTATAGTGTGAAACAAAAATGAACATTGAAGACAATATTTTGAATTTGAACAATCGTGTGACTTACGATGAAAATATAATTCGTTATGAAAGTCATACGTATGGACCGTACACAAGTATCAGCTTGGACAGTACAGACAATATCATCATCAGTATTAACCAGGAAAGCTCATATCTGCTAATAAGTGAATCGGGAATCTACATTGAAGGAAAAATCGTAAAAGAAGATGGAACCAATCTGGAGGCTAATAAATCCATTCAGTTTGTAAACAATGGACTGTGTTTCCTGTTTGATGAGATTCGCTTGGAAATGAATAGTGTTGAAATCGATTCTAATAAAAATGTTGGCATCACATCCACTCTAAAAGCATATCCATCATACTCAAGCGATGAAATGAAAAAATATGAGACATCCGGACAGTCAGTTGAAATTACAACAAGTTATACCTTTAGTGGATATCTCAAACTGAAATATCTATTGGGTTTCGCTGAAAACTATGATAAAATTCTGCTCAATCAACGTCTGGACTTGATTTTAATGCGATCCAAGAGTTCCAAGGATGCTCTATTATCTACGGGTACCGCTGCTGTAACAGATGCAAAAGTTCAACTCACAAAAGTAGTATGGAAGGTACCACATGTTCAAGTCAGCGATCCCATACGTCTGGAGTTGCTCTCTCAGTACAAGAGAAACATTCCGATTGACATGAGCTTTAGAAAATGGAGTTTGAATTACTATCCGAATTTACCAGCAAGTAAAGAGATCAACTGGACAGTAAAGACAAGTAATGCGCAAAACAAACCTAGATTTATACTTTTAGGGTTCCAAACAGACCGGGACAACAGCTTGACAAAGGATCCATCTATGTTTGACCATGTAAAGCTTAAGAATATAAAAGTCTATCTCAACTCTGTTTGTTTCCCCTACGAGTCTTTAAATATTGACTTTGAACAGAAGAAGTACATTCCTCTTTATCTAATGTATTGTGATTTCCAAGAGAATTACTATCGAAAAATCAGTGAACCGTATCTTAGTTATAAAGATTATTTAGCAAAAGCCCCCATTGTGGTTATTGATTGTTCAAAACAGTCCGAACTATGGAAACACAGCTCTACAGTAGATATTCGCATTGAATACGAATTAGCTGCAAATGTTACTGAAAAAACAACCCTGTACGCTCTAATAATACATGATGCAGTTGTAAGACTTTATCCACTAACCAATACAATCCAGAAAATAATGTAGATTTTTTTTTTTTTTTTTTTGTTAACTAATACACCCCCCTGTATATGTTTACTAGTCAGAAGAAAATACACTTGAGATAAACTTGAGAGGTTGTTCAATTATATCACGTGGCTAGCAAGAGCACATTGCCCGATATCACGTTGTCTGTAAGCTCACATTGCCCGATATCACGTTGTCTGCAAGCTCACATTGCCCGATATCACGTTGTCTGCAAGCTCACATTGCTTGATATCAGACGCAGAGGCAGATAAGGCAATCATATATAAAGCTGGACTTGACAATAATGTTATTCATTCAAACACATAGTCAGTAATATTACCCTACAAGTAGAAAAATATTCAACTAAAAAAAAATTAAGTTTGTGAAACATTCAGTGTGTGTGTGTGTATAATTAAACCAACCATTTATTAATATTATTTTGTTCTTATTATTTTATGTGAAATGTGTAAATAATTATAAAGGAACATTATCCGAAAAAAAAAGTGTTTTTTTATTTTGAATATGAGTTCTATAATTATATTGAAGGTGTTAAATAATAAAAGACTATTAGAATTATTAATCAAGAAAAAGTTTAACGTAAGTGATAAAGACATTAAATTTGAAGAAGACAAAATAGTTTTTAAACCTAATTATAAAATTGGACAGATAAAAATCAAGGAAAAGTTAGAAGAAGCAGAGGGAGATTTCGAAATCATCAAGGTTACCTGGCCAAACTTGAATTGTCGGGAAGAAGAAGAGTTAACCAATCTGCTGAAGAAGAGAAACTAATCAACAATAGGAAGTGATTGTTGTATCGTGTCCACCATTCAATATCTTCAGCACGCACTCAAATATTCTTTATTTAATGGTATGTTATAGATTTTTTTTTTTAAATGTATATACAATCTTTATATTCATTATCATTAAACAGTATAAGTCATCAACTCTTTCAACAACATGAAGACCTTTTTTATTTAATTTTTGAGGATGTGCATGAAAAACATGCAGATCGACATTTTTACTCTGTAATAGATACATTTATGACCGAAAAAGGTTATAAAAATAAGATTACAGAAACAATTAAACAATTTCAAGTACCTCTAAATATACAAGAAGATATTTTTAAATTTTTTTATAATGATATAGTAAATATTGAGCGTTATGTGCTGGAATTTGTTCTAGAATATAGTCCAAAATGTGTTCAAGGTGAGCCTTGTCAACATATGAGAATATATTCTTTTGCAGAATCTCTTATAACCTCATATTAGTGAAAATATAACAATGTTTAATTGTGTTACAACACATGCACAGTATTTTCCAAAAGATTGTGATGATATCATGTGTGATATAATGGAGGAACTTGAAAGAGACGAAATTGAATTAGCCAACATGTATTCAAAAAAACATTGAAAGAGTTGAAAAATTTACATACTGTTTCTTTACCTATTGATTTTTTCTTTTTTTTTTTTTTTTTGTTTCTTTTTTATCAATATCCACTCAATTCATCAATTATTTTTACAAATGGATTCCTTGAGAAACATCATTCTATGTGAAATTTGTTTTATATATTTAAAAAATAATATTGAATTAATCATAGAAATAATTGATAGGGAATTACGTTTTTATGAAAATTTGAAATATAAAACTAAGACAACAGAAAAAAAAGATGCTTTGTTTTTAAAAATTGTGCAGAATATTCTTGAATTTGATATACCAAAAACATTAATTCATGAAATACAAAATAAATTAATGGATATTATAATAATAATTACACTTGAAGGGCATGGAATAGTATATTGTGACAATGTTCGGGAAAAATATGTTGAGACAATTAAACATATTTTGTCACATAATTCATCCAATTTATTTAAAAAATATATATTTTCAAATCAAATAAAAAAAATTGAACTTTCCTAAATTGAATATATACATTTGGAAAGAATATAATTGGAATGTTGGACAGATTTAAGATTGAGTGTAAATAATAATATCATTAATATTGTTTAATATAACTCATTAGTTAATTTTATTGGTATTGATATTATTTTTTAATAAAAAGAATCTTTTTCTCTCTACTGTCATTCTTTACCTTCTTTTTTTATTTTCTTAAGGTTCAATATGGATATTCCCAGAGTACGCATAGCCCTGTGTAATATATGTAATGAACATTATAGTTTTACAAGTGATGCTCAAAGGAAGGAACATTTTAACTCTGTACGGCATCAAAGAAACATTTTCAACAGCTACCCTGACAATGTTACATTACTAGAGTCTGCCTTTTCAAATAACATTAGAACATATTTTGTCAAAAATGTTATTTACAAAGACACAAATCAATTTCTTCAAGAGTTTGTGAAAGACAAAATAATGGAGTTGAAGGATGAGATTTTGAGAAATTATCAAAGTTTTAAATTTTCGGCTCGATTATTTGTTTTTTTCAAACAAATCACCAAAAAAGACGAAATTAAACTTGCTTTGTTCAAAACAAAAAACCTAATAGTGTGTGAAAGTGTAGACTTTCATAATGTATGGCAGGAGGCTGTACAGAGTTTACTGTCGGAAATGCTTGATTTCGAATTGAAAGGAAGCGGTTGGACAATGGAATCCATCGGAGGAGTTCAGCTTTCTTTCCTCAAATACCAACCAATTCGCTGTGGAACCTTTATTGAGACTCCGGATTTTCTTCAGAAAAAACGACAAACTGTATTTAATGTCAAAATCAACGACAACTATTGCTTTAAATATTCAATGTTGGTAAAGTTTATTTCCGATTGGAAAAAACGTAGATATAAGGAAAACTATAGAGATCTTGACAGTAAATACAATTGGTCGGGATTATCGTGGCCAGTTAAAATTGACGAGCTCGATATTTTCGAAGGTAACAATCCGGGTGTAGCAGTAAATGTTTACGTAGTCGATAGAAACAAAGTGATCCAACCGTTTCGCATTTCCAGAGTTGATAATGTCCACAGTTCGAATGATTTACTTTTGCTTAGAAATGGTGACGTTTCACACTTTACATATATAAATAATTTCAATGAATTAATGCGTCATACGCTACCAGCAACATTGGAAAATAAAAGTCGAATTAAATTTTTTGTCTGCAAAATCTGTCTATCCATTTTTCTCATTGAAAAACATTTTCATGAGCATCAATGTGATGGACAGCAAATCGCGGATAGATTACCTTTCACTCTCGACAGTGTTCCATTATTTCTACGGAGAAGTAAACATTTGAATACCTTTGAGCATGGACTTGATAGTTTTAAGAAATGTATTCAGCTCGCTATTGAAAATGTTCAAACTTTAAATTTTGACGGTATACTTGCTAATACAAGTTTAAAGCAAGTAACTTGTTTTGAAAAAAATAATTCCTTCATGTCCATCAATGTTCTTGGTGCTGAAGAAGAAGAAAAGAAAAAGAATGTTTTCATTCTGAAAGTTTGCAAAGAGGAGAAGCCAATCCATGTTGATTTAATATTAACATGTGATGAAAAAGGCTTGCATCATTATTCCCTCATAAAAAATTTCAACGGTTTTATAACCAGATTTCACTATAAAGAAAAAAAAAAAAACTATGTAACCCGGTTTTTCTGTAAAATGTGTTTTACCGCATTCGGAAATGAGGCGAGATTGGTGGAGCATAGAAATCTATGCGGTAAACAAACTCCTTGTGTTGCCATTATGCCGGAACCGGGTAAAAACATTTTAAAGTTTGAACATTTTCAGTTTGAACAAAAAATTCCTTTTATTATTTACACAGATTTCGAGTGCATTTTGAAAAAAGTTAGCTCATGTGAACCCTCATCAATTGATTCATACACTTTGACCACCCAACAACATATTCCTTTTTCTTTTTCCTACTATGTGATTGGACCCAATACAAACAAGTTGGTTACATACACGGCTAAAGATGAAAATGAGGATGTTGTTGAAATATTTTTCAAGATGTTGATTGAAGATGTGAAAAAAATTGATGAGTTTTACAAAGAGCAAGTTCCACTCAACCTTTCACCCGATGATTGGCGACGTTTCAATGAAACCACCGAGTGTGAACATTGCAAAAGACCTTTTTCAGATACATTGAAGAAAGTAAGGGACCATTACCACTATGGTGATGGAAGACTTCGAAAGGTCCTTTGCAATAAATGCAACTTGAAATTTAGAAACGAAAAATTTGTTCCTGTCGTAGCACACAACTTCTCAGGCTACGACAGTCATTTAATCATAAATGGTTTGAATTATGACGGTCAAAAAATCGATATAATTCCAAATTCAATGGAAAAATATGTTTCCTTTTCAAAAAAAGTTAGCGACAATCTCAGTGTTCGATTCATTGATTCATTTCGGTTTTTGTCGAGCAGTCTTGACAAATTGAGTAAAACACTACCCAAAGAAAAATTCATACACACAAGGAAACATATTCAGTCCGATATTGATTTCGAATTATTGACTAGGAAAGGAATTTTTTGTTACGAATATCTCGATAGTTATAGTAAACTGTTAGATAATAAGCTGCCGCCTCTTGATGAATTTTATTCCTCTCTAACAAATAGTTCGGTAACTCAGGAAGATTATGATCATGCTCAGAAAGTATGGACACATTTCAAGTGTTTAAACTTGAAAGAATATTCGGAAATTTATCTGAAAACTGACGTTCTTCTGTTGGCAGATATTTTCGAATCATTCCGAACTCTGTCCCTCGATATATACAGCTTAGATCCTGTGTGGTACTACTCCCTGCCTGGTCTTACAATGGACGCAATGCTTAAGAAAACAGAAGTTGAAATAGAACTTTTGTTGGACTATGACATGTACCTGTTTTTTGAACAAGCGGTTAGGGGTGGTATTTGCCAATGTATTCAAAAGTACGCCGAGGCAAACAATAAATATATGGGAAGCGATTTCATTTCAACTGAGAAATCCTCCTATCTCACCTATTTAGATGCCAATAACCTCTATGGCTACAGCATGATTCAGAAACTTCCTTTGAAAGATTTCAAGTGGTTGAGTCCACAAGAAATTGATAACATTACCGTTCTAGATCTTACTCCACAAGATGATGTAGGTTATTATTTCGAGGTAGATGTGGAATATCCCAAGGAATTGCATGATCTACACTCGAATTTACCTTTCCTCTGTGAGAGTAAGAAATCTCCATCGTCCAATGCTCACAAACTGCTCACCACTTTGGAGAATAAAAATAATTACGTTGTTCATTATTTAACCCTGAAACAGGCTCTTGAGCATGGCCTGAAACTTGTAAAAATTCATAGAGGAATAAAATTCACTCAAAGCAACTATTTAGCTCCATACATTAATCTGAATACAGAGCATCGAAAAAATGCAACCAATGATTTCGCCAAAGATTTCTTCAAATTGGCCAACAACGCCCTCTACGGGAAATTAATCGAAGGTGTGCGTAAAAGGATTAATGTACGGTTAGAAACAGAATGGAGGCTATCCAGAAAACGTATTTCAAGTCCATTTTTCGAAGATTTTAAAATATTGAAAGAAAATCTCGTTCTCTTTACAATGAAGAAGACGCAAATCCGATTTAACAAAGCAATCTTTGCAGGGGTTTGCGTCCTCGACCTCAGTAAGACCTTGATGTACCAATTTCATTACGATATTGTACAACCCAAATTCAATCCTGAGAATGTAAGGTTACTCTACATGGACACTGATTCATTTTTTTATCAAATTTTTACAAACGATTTATACGAGGACTTTTCGAGCCTTTCCGAACATTTAGATACAAGTGCATACCCGGCGAATCACCGATTATTTTCAATTCAAAATAAAAAGGTACTCGGAAAGTTCAAAGATGAATTGGATGGTAAAATTTTGAAAAAATTTGTGGGCATTGCGAGTAAACTTTATTCGTATCAAGTTCACGAGGGAAAAGTTGTAAAGAAGGCTAAGGGTGTTAAGAAACATGTCACAGAGCGTGAAATTAAGTTTGAAGATTTTGAAAGGTGTATGCGTGAAAACATACAACTTTACAAATCTTTTCACAACATAGTTTCAAAAAATCACTGTCTATCAACGATTAAGCAGAACAAACTTGTTCTGAATAATTATGATGATAAACGTGTTCTGATGACTGATAAAATTAACACCCTACCGTTTGGTCACTATAGCCTCCAGAACGAGTCTTCAGAAATGGATTTGGAATAAATGTATATTATTTTTTTTTACTTTGATTTAAGTTAAGTATAAAAACAATGCTCCCATGTATTTTCATATCTATTACTAGTTTATCACTCCAACAAGTGACATCAAATATATCGCTAAAGTAATTTTATTCTTTTTAAATAAATATGGAAAATACATTTATCGCTGACATTCAGTTTTTTCGTGGCAATGAAAAAGAAGTTATTGTGAAGAGTTTTTCATTCAGTAAACTTTTTGATAATGACTTTGTGCAACATTTTGTGTTCAAACCACCCTATGAATTTACCAAGTTAAATTTACTCCGTAGACGAGAAGCTGCTAATGTTACGCTAAATTATCATCATTTGAATTGGGATGATGGTTTCATTGATTATGATCAAGCAGTGAATATTATTCGATCATCTTTGTGTAACGCAACCGAAGTCATTGTCAAGGGTCTAGAAAAAGAAAAATATTTGAATTCTATTTTGTCCAGAAAATTATGCTACAACATTGAAAATTTAGATTGTCCCAACTTGAAATTATTGAAAGTTAACTTGTCTCTGCAAAACCCTCTTCCTCCAGTATCAAGTATAAATGTAATCGCCATGAAACATTGGTTCAGCGAATTATTGAAAAATACATTAACCTTGTCCAATGAAGCGATTGGAAAATTTCAAGAATATGGTTTCTTCTTGTTGAGACCGAGAGATTTATACTTTTTACCTGTAAATTTTTTCATTTACGCTCTTGGTCAAGATACTTTGGAAAATAATTCCTACCGACTAGCGCCTCATATTGTACAGAACCCTTATTTTAAGAAATATATTTGTAATGATAGTGGATACGACACTGTAAATTAATGTTTTCTCTCTTATTTGTTTTTTTCCATACCCAGTTATAAATGTATATTTTCTGATTTCTCATGCCTATTTCTATTATGTTTAGATAAATAAATAAAAACATGTATTTTATCACTCAAACTTTTTTGTACATATATGTGTATTTTCATAATAATAACAATATAGAAAAATTTAAAATTAAGTTACAATTAACTACATATAATATTTCTGTTTTCATTTTCATTTTTTTCTCCTCCTAATTCTGCAGTAGAAGAGAGGTGGTGGGAATCCATTGATTTTCCTCTGGACCAAAGCCTAAATATTTTACCAAAACCTTATTGCCTTTACGTTGGAGAACCTTTTCTACAAGATATACATCTGGGTATGAGGTTTTGAGTAGCTCTTGTTCGTAGAAACCACCAGATATTGGTTTCCCATGTAAATCTTCTAGGTGATATACCCTGGGAAAAGTACTGCCCACCTTGACCACTCTAAATACCTCATAACTCCAGTTGGCTTCGTAACCTTTTTGAAACAAATGTTTCACTTTGGAAATACGTACAAGATCACCTAGTTTAAATTTACTAGTCTTACTATTGGCTATAACTTGTTTGGGTTTATTCAAACGTAAAGCTATGAGACTCTGATTTTTCACGTTCACATCTTGAGGGGCCATTCCAATAGAACGATGCTTGGTGGCATTGTAGGTAGACACAAGAGTTGGCAAAATGTCCAACCATCTGTACGAGCCAAGGTAATTGAATTCAATCCACATTTTGCTTTTCAACGTTCGATTAAAACGCTCTACAATGGCAGCTTTCATGGGGGAAAATGTAGCGTAGTGATTAATGTTGTATTTTTGCATTAGTTCACGGAATGGACGACCAAAAAATTCTTTGCCAGCATCCGTTTGCAAGTGGGTTGGGATCATAGCGGGTTTAAGCTTTTCTAGAACATACTTTTCCATCTGTTTGGCAACTTCAGCACTTGTTTTGTTTTTCAATGGTGCACAAAAAGAAACCTTGGAGAAACAGTTGATACAGGTAAGTATGTATTTATATCCATTATTTTCTTTAGCATAAGGAATCATTTCCACCAAATCAGCTTGGTAAAGATCATGAATATTTCGAAGTAGAGTTCTCCGGTGGGGAAACAATTTTCTAGCCGGACGATGTAACTCCAAAACCAAATCACGTTTTGACATTATACTACTGGAGTGGGAAGAATAGACGCTTTTTCTTCAACTTCACCAATGGGTTTTTTCGGTGTTTTTGATATTACAAGAGGCTCCAATTTCTCATACAAGAGAGGTTCAAAAATGAGATTTTTAATTTTCAAACCTATACCACTGTCCAACTCTTCAACTATATTCAACTTGATGTAGTTTTCAATTGTCTCATTCGAGATCTTAATTTGTTCTTTTATAGAGGTTATTTCCACATTCATTTTCTCCATTATTTCGTTGCGAAGTTGAGTTATAACTTTTTCTAAAATGTCATCCGTGATTTCACCGCCTTCACTCCAACATGAAAGAAATGCTGACAATATTTTTTCAGTATTGATTCTAGTAAGTAAATTATTTCGCAACTGTTGTAAAAATTTCTTTTTATTCAACTCTTGAAGAAGGAAATTATTGAAATTCTCAGTAAACATAGTCGATAGTTCACTTCGAATTTTTGCTTTCTCTTCATCAACTTTTGTTTTAAATTCTGTTTCATGAACTGACAGCGATGATTTAATCATTTTAGTCACTTCAGTTTTCAAACTTTTTTCTTTTGCACTAACAATATCCTTGAAATCAGACTCATGACTTTTTCTATAGTTGTAAAATGTTGTTGCGTATAGAGCTTTTTTGTCTAAAGTATTCAGATCTTTTCTCAATGCGTCAGTCAAACTATGAAATTGCTTATAATGTGCATTTACTGTATTTTTTAGTTCCAAAAGAGGCGTAAACTTATTATCCAACTCCAGTATCCGTTTCGAAAGATCTTCTTTCACCTTGGCAAGGTCCACATTGATCTTCTGTTCTTTTACTCCAGCCTCAACAATGTAGTCATCAAATGTTTTTTTCAATGTAAATGTTGATTGAAAAATCTCATTATCCTGTTTTCTGTCTTGTTTCACTTCGTCTAATGCTGATTTCACGTCATTCACATTTTTATCATTGATTGTTTTGTATTCGGAAAAGGTTTTCTGTTTCAAATAAGTTTTACTTGCCACATCTATTGGTAGAAAATTATTCTTACTGACGTAAAGTGATAAATTGTCAAATGTTTTTCTTTCAACAAAGTAAGATATCAACTTCTGAACATGTGATTGACGAGGAAATTCTCTCATAAATTTCTTTACTTCCTTCTCAGTTTGACTTTCAATTTCATTTTTGGATTTTTTTTTCTCTTCAGGTTGTTGTTGTTCTTGAATGTTATGTCTTTTTAATGCTCGTCTTATGACATGATGGAGCTCACTCTCACCAAAATAGTTTACCGGATGATTCTTCATAACTAATTGTTTGATTCTGCATACAAACTATTTATATCCTCTCCTTGTGGGCACTTTGTAGGGGACACTTCTTTTGACGTTACTACTACTTGTTGTTGCTGTTGTAGTTTGAGGTTGCAAAACTCTCTCCTGCTCCAAGTTACTACTTGTTGTTGCTGTTGTAGTTTGAGGTTGTAAAACTCTCTCCTGCTCCAAGTTTGGCATTTCGAATAAAAATTCTTCCAAAACATTTCCTCCATTATCGACTGGTACAAAGTTATAGGTTGCTTCATTGACGGTATTTAGATCATTATTAGTTGGGATGGTGGGTTTTTTTTTCTTACCAATATAAGGTTTCTGGAAGAGCGGACGGATATCGATTCCATGGTGGGTTAGCCAATACATCAAATGAATTGGTATGTCTTGTTTTTGACATTGGCATCCATCAATTTTACAAACCATTATAGATATAAAAAAAACGAACTAAAATTCGCGAACCGCACTTGAGGTCACTAACTTTTCAACTGATTTCCAAGCTCAGACATTCAAAGTCACCTTGGATTTTCTTATCTTATCTGTTGTAACGGTTAATCATATAATACCGGGTGGATTAACACTATAAATACTGGTGAAACAAACCGACTAGGCCTTAAAACATGTTTCAACATGAGAATAGTAATGTTGCTACCCAGTTACTGCTGGCAGCTCGTGAGTACGGAATGTACTTGATCAGGAGATGTTTGATTTTTCAAAATGTTTCTTTCCTGGATCAGTATGATGTGCACAGTTGGGAATCAAAAGCAAGACATTTAAAGTTAACTTACGATGATTGTACTGAAATTTCATCATCCAATGTATTCAATTGCACAGAGTACTTGATGGGTAATAATTATTCCATTAATTTCCTGTCTGCCTTGGAAACATTATGTACAACCATTGAAAATAACTCAAAAGAAGGAGAAAGAAATTGGTTCATTCCAACTATAATCATCATATTATTGATGAGTGTTATTCTCCTTTTCATCATAATAAAAAGTAAAGTTATATGCAAAAAAGAATAAATAAATAAATAAGATCTACAACCATCCTGTATATTTTGACTAAATCCACCCAGTATGAAATGGCTGGGGTCAAACATCATATGACCTAAGCCTGTCTACCTGAGGAGATAAGAAGAATTGAGTTGCAAAGTTAGAACTGATAAAGACCTTTAGTTAGCTTTTCTAGCTATGAATAAATTAGCATTTGACGAAATAATATTATGCCGACAGTTCACAGGTCTATGGTTCGAATCCCAAAAATGTCGGGGTTTTTTTTTTTGTTGTTGTACAAATAATATCGCTTCAACTTGGACACTGAAATGAACACACACTTGGTCTTTGTAATTTAATGTCAATCGCTAAGGCTGCAAATCCACAGGTCTATGGTTCGAATCCCAAATATAACAATGAAATATCAGTTCTCAGAGTCTACAGGTCAACACTTCGATTCCCACTATTGCGTAAATTCACCAAAACACATAAACTGCCCTAGGGGGGGCTGAAATTAAGCTAGGGGGCTGAAAGTGGTACCAAAAGATGCCGGTCGTCGAGGCGGTTCCAAAAATATATACTTCAGCAAACCAACTTCAGCCGTTTGGATTTTACAGCCATTAGTTGTTATTGCATGAGACCCATGTTTTATACTCTACTCAAATCGAATGAATGCTGTGATTAGAGCTCGGGGAGACAACACAAAATACTGATTCACCATCGTTACGAATGAATCTTGTTGATTTCTCATGTTACAACTTCTTTTGTTAAACATAAAGAAATCATGTTTTTCTTCTTTTTTGACACCCTGTAGGAAAATTTGAATTTTACGGCTTCTGGTAGGTGTTTTTTTAAGAATCAAATTATGAAATTGTAGAAAACAAAATTTACAGCATTTTGAGATATCTTACGACTCGATAGAAATAGTAATTTCGAAGATATCGCAGATTTGGTGGAGGAAAAAGTTTGATTCGCTTTTGTTGCTCTCAAGTGTATATACAAATTTACGGGTTCAACCCATGTGTAAGAGATTTTGAGAGAAGAGAGTGTAAGAGATTTTAAGAGAAGAGAGTGTAAGAGATTTTGAGAAAAGAGAGTGTAAGAGATTTTGAGAGAAGAGAGTGCCTCAAACCTCTCGACCGGTCGCAGTCATTAGCCTCTTTTACAGAAGAGTTCACAACCCAAGATGACAACAGATATTCCTGAGCTTTTGTGGCTCCTCTTGAGTCTTTCACTCGCTCCTGAGTACTGAGTCGCTCACAAGACTCCAAGTGAGGCGACACGACTCCCATCACGGATCCATTGTTGCGACTCCTGGTGCAATTATTACAAGTATTTGATCATCATCTACGTATGTTTTTTTTTCTTCACAATCGTATGTAGATTGTGGCTCCTGGCACATAGTTCTGCTTGTACAAACAACTGTTGTTACTCTTTTTAATGTTCACTGACACCACAGGAGATGCTTTTGCAGATTGGAAACTTTACAACTTGATAAGTATCGTCTTTCACAGTTGCAAAAGTTGTGTGAGTTGCGTTTGTTTCTTCGCCTGATTTCTTCCCCTTCCTGTATTATTTCTCAGTCATACGGTTAATCTTTTTATTCTAATCCTTTTGTTTCGTCTAATTATTATTATTAAACACTTTATTAGATATAAGAAGACTTATGTATAGTACAAATAATTATTGTAACAATGAAAAAATGGAAACAATTTATACAATAAAAAGGAAAAAGAATAAAAAAATATATATAAACATATTTCCTAACTAAAGGGCGGGGTTCTTGCCTATGGCAATCTCTTCCACCCATCTCTCATCAGTTGATTAGACTAATTTATCTTATAAATTTTATTGTTTACCATGATTTCTCGGACATTTTTTAAGTCATTCCTTTTTGTTCTTCATCTCTTAATTATAATTATTATAAGATTGTCTTAATTATAAGATAGATAAATAATTATTTATCTATCTTCTTTTTTATATTTGCTTTTTGTCTACTTCTCTTCTTATTTGTGTTTTTGGTCAACTAACTTTTTGACTACTTCAATCTTACGTACTGCTATCTACGTATTCAGTCTAGTTATAATTCTTATCCTTATTATTATTAAACACTTTATTAGATATAAACAGACATAATTATGTACAGTACAACCTTGTTAAACTTGGATATAAGAGAACTCAAGGGACCGGAATTTTACAAGGAGATTTCCATAAAATGGTAATTAGGACCTGAAATTGTTCTCTAATATCGAGGTGTTCTTTATCTAGGTTTGACTAGGTACTTCCACTGAGCTAAGCGCACAATTAGCTAAGTGGTTAAGCACTCGCTTGCCATGGGGAAGGTCCGGGGTTCGATCCCCCGTGCCAACAAAAATTTGTATTCTTAATTTGGTTACAGTTGTTTCTATGTAAGGGATACCTTCCGGTGCGCTCGTGTTGACCCAGCACCTAATTGGGAAGTATTGTGTCACTTCTCGCCCATCAGAGGGGAAGCATACTACGGGATGGGCAGGCTACATCACAGACCACAAGCGTCTACAGTAGCTCCTGTTTCATGGCTACGATTTTTTTAAAAAATCTTCCACTTTGCTACAGTTTAGTCTCTTTTGGCACGGTTACTTTCCTTAGTTCTGTCTCGTCCCCTCCTTCTTTCCATTAACTTTTTTTTAAGTTCCTCATATTTGCCTCTGTGTATTTCGAATTTTGCGTTCTGTCACTTGACGCCTCCCGGGTGTATGACTCATGAAATATCTCTGTCCCTCTCTTACTCTCCCCTCCTGCTATATCACTCTCTCTCTCTCTCTTTCTATTTTATGTATTAGTGTCATGTAGTCCCCCTTCTTCATCGTGTGTTTTAATGTTTTTTTCCTTATTTTCTCTCTCTCTTTCTCCTTCTCTTTTTTTTTCTCGCGTGATGGCTGGCAATAGTGTTGATGGCTTCAGAAATATTTTCTTCCATATTTGGTGTGGGATTTTTTCTTCGTTTTATGAGGGATAAAGTGCGTGGGTGTTGTCAAAAGGGAATTTTTTTCAATCGAGGGGTGTGGTGCGCTAAAATACTTGACTCTACGAATTGCGAAAATAATTAACTTTTGTTTGTTGTAAAATCTTGAAAGATAATTTGAATTTTCAACGAACAAATTGTTGTTAATGGATCTGGAATACTTGTAATATGTTCAAGTTATTTCCAGTTCTTGTGTTAAACTATTGATAGCTTGAATCCGACCTCAGTAGCTTGATCGATAAGGCGGCGGACTTGTAACCTGGAGGTCGGTGGTTCAAATCCCGGTTTCAGCGTAGAATTAGTAAAGCGAGTTTGAGTAGTTGTGATATCACGAAAGTGATTAGCACAAATATGATAACTTAACTTTTAAACTATTGATATTTTCCCATTTCGTGATTTGATTTTCTGCTCAACAATTTTTGAAGTAAATAGTACCTAATAAATTATTCTTTTTCTTTGTTCACAGGTATGATTCCATTTCTATTCACTTATTGTCCATGTTCAATTGTTCATAGAGCTTTTGGTATGTTTTGATTCCTTTATTCCTTAATTTCGTTAGAAGTAATTAACATCAGAATTGTTTATTGAATAGGACTTACATTTCAGTTAATAATTATTACCAATAGACTTGTTTATTGATTGGTTCATGACTCTGGCGATGTTTTCTTGACTTTTTAAGAAACGGTTATCATGTCTTCAAAAAACTACTCTGTCATGCCGGCCAGTACTAAATAAAACGGAGTAACGTTTTCTATATGTATATGTACTTGATTTCTCACACTTTTTTTGAGACGAAATGAGTGTCTTAGTTTCATGTTTATAGTTTGTCTGTCTGTTTTTGACGCGATAACTCTATAACGGTTGCTTCAATTTTGATGAAACTTAGTAAGTATATTCATTGAGGTCCCGAAATTTGATGTAGTCGTAATTTCGTATACAGTCGAACCTGGATATAAGGGAAAGAGAACTCTTCTATCCAATTTCGACTGTTCTCTTATATCCAGACTTCTCTTATAAAGAGCTTATTTTAAATTATAAAGTAGTAAATTTGATCTCAAATTATACTCTTTGATCGCAAAATCTCTTATATCCAGGTTCGACTATCGTAAATATGAGCGAGCTCTACAGCTCATATAACTACTTAAATGGTTGGGTGGAAGAGATTGCCATAGGCAAAAACCCCGCCCTTTAGTTAGGACATATGTTTATATATACTTTTCTATTCATTATCCTTTTTTATTGTATATATTGTTACCATTTTTTCATTGTTATAATAATTATTTGTTTTGTACATTATGTCTTTTTATATCCAATAAAGTGTTTGATAATAATAATTACTACTTACTGTGTGTCCAAATCCCCTTTCCTTCAAAAAGCTCATCAAAGTCTACAAAATTTCCCACCACCACAACCACCGTCGTCAATTCATTTCTCGCGGGATTTTTTTCTCTCTGTCGCGGGATTTTTTTTCTCCCTCACTTTCATTTCTCCCGCACCACGCACTTTTTCCCTCGCGTTCACCAGTCACTATCAATTGAACCGTGTGTTACTCTGCGTTCCCGCTGGAGCCGAGAATTCCTCTCATCATTTTCCCCGAGTCCGTTGCGTTCACGTTTTGCTGAGAGCAGCAGCAGGTACCTTCTCTTCGTTGCCGGCAATCTCAGTATCAACTTTAAACTTTACCAGAAGCCTGGCCACCTATCCATCATCACCGCCAGTTATCACTTCTTCTGATTAGGCGTTTTGTTGTTGTTTAAATTTTTTTGAAAGTTTACAGGTGTTTTGCTTTTAAATGTTTTAATCCGTTTGGTAGAAGTTGTTTTTTTTCTTGTTCTTTTGATTTCTTTTAATGTTTTTCTTGTGCGGGTAGAAAGATTTTTTTAACAGTCACTAATTGCTTTGCGATTATTTTTTTTTCAAGTTACACTTACGGTCTCAGATTTAAGTGCTTTTTTATGGTCCTGAATGTTTTCATGTTGGATTCTGAAGAACAAATTGGCTTTTGTTCCGTCTCTGCAGTTTCTTGTGATAGTGTGGTATAGCTCCTAGCCTTACCAGAACGTTCTTTTTATGCCTTATCATTTCTTTTCAAGTTTCATCTCCGGTTGATTTTTAATGTGTCAGATTTCTGTGTAATACCTCTTTTTGTCTGTCTTTCCATTTGATTTCCCAAACTGTCATATCTCTTTCAACATTTTCCAAATTTTGTTTGAAATTCTTTACTTAATTTTTTTTGGGTGATTCTATTGATTTCTTTTCTTTTTTAATTTGGGTTTAACGTCGCTTTCAACTGCATGGTTATATCACACTTTCTTTTCTATTAGATAAAGTAAAAACTGACCTGACAATATTCAGGACCATAACTTTTAGACAACTTAGCCCGTTCCGAATATCAGTAATAATTCATGTTTAATCTTTAGTTTTCAGTGTTAAATTTTTGTTTAACTGTTGGAAAAACAACCAAATATTGTGTGTTCTTTATAAAAGAAATCGATATATAACTGTTCACATTGTGCCTGAAGATTCTTCAATAATTCGCCTGATTTTCTGGACTTAACGTTTGAAAGGTAAGAAGCGAGAGAGAAAACAATTTTGCTGTGTGCGTGTTTTTTTTAGAGCGCACGAATAGCTCAGTGGTTAAGCACTCGCTGGCCATGTGGAAGGTCCCGGGTTCGAACCGCCGCGCCGACAAAAATTTGTATTCAAAATTCGGTTACAGTTGTTTTTAACGGTCCGGATTCGTCAAAAAAAAAAAAAAAAATCGGTCAGAATAAAAAGAGATGACAATAAGAAGGAACGAAAAAGAGATGAAAAATAATTGTATTTACATAGGTTTTATTATTAGGACATATTATGTATGTACCCACAAGTAATTATAAACATTGAAAACAAAATTTAGAACAATATAAACAATTAAGAAAAGAAAAGATAAACAACATAGATAAAATATAATACATACAGATGTCCATAGTGAAGTGCGAAAGAAAAGAAGAAAAAAAACATTGGTATAGGTAGTTTTTTTAAAAAAAAGGGAATTAAGAAATAAGGGAAAATAAAATGTGAAGAGGAAGAAAAAAGAAAAAAATTGAGGGCGAAGGGGGAGAAAAGGATCGAAGGCGCCAGTGAGACTCAATACAAGCTTTCTAATGGGATTACAATGGGGGTTTTGGAAAAACTAATTATACTCTTGCCATAAATCCTCATCAGAATAGTCCGAGACAAATTGGAAAGCCATGGCCTTCCTTTTTCTAACCCTCTCAAGTATCTATAGTCTTCTGTCTCAATACTTTAGTCTTCCGTCTCAATACTTTAGTCTTCTGTCTCAACTATCTATAGTCTTCTGTCTCAATACTTTACAATTTTCCTCTCCTCTCTTTCTCTTTGTCTCTCCTTCACAGTCTCTATATCTCTCTTCTTCTCTTTCTTATATTCCCTTATCCTTTACTCTTTCTTTCTTCTGTCTAGGACAACAACTCTCCAATCCCTATCTCTCTCTCTCTCTGTTCCTCCTTCACAGTCTCTCTCTCTCTCTCTTATCCTCTTCCTAATATTTCCTCACCTTCTCCTTTTGTCTTACATCACACCTTCTGTCTAGGAAAAAAAAACATCTATTTAACTCTCTCTCTCAACTTCATTATTGTGTTACCACTCTATATCTCTTGAGACACCAACGCCCTGTCTGGCTCCATATTGAAAAAAAAAAACAATGGTTGAAAGCAAATACCTGAACAAATAAATAGATCTCAATTTATTTGCTTACTCCATGAGAAATCTTATTGTAAAAATAAGAATATATATTTTAAAAAATAAATCACAAATAAAACACCTCATTAACCAATATGGCTTGATGGCAACGAGCCCACAATATACTCGCTGCATTTCCCATTGTAAAAATGGCACTAACCCGTAAATTTGTGAAAAATATAAATAAATAGTACGTATGTTCTTAAATTCTAATTTGTCATATTTCCCTCCCCCCCCTCTCTCTCCTGTCTCCCTCTCCCCCTCTTCCTTCCTCTCTCTCACTCTCTTACTCTATCTCTTCCTCTTTCTTCCTCTTTAATCATTTTCATTTCCTTTACTTTCTTTTTCTCCCCCCAAACCAACTTTTTCTTCCTCCCCCACTCCTCCATTCCTCCTTCTCCCTAACGTGGTCTATATTGAACTCATTTACTCGTTGGTACTGTGTCGACCCCCCCACCTCTTATTAATTTGATTAAATTCATGAACCCACTCAGCCTTGATGGAATGCTGTACAAGTTACGACTCGGCTATCTCCAATCTCAGAGGGGGGTGGAAAGGGGGGGGGGTGAAAGTTTTGTCCTGATTGAGAGCTTTCCATTATCTACCTCTTTCTCTCTCTATCTCTTTCCCCTACCTCCCCCCTCCTCTCTCACTCTCATCATGTCAACACAATATTCTCTGTACTCGCTCGTAGGATTGAATCGAGATTTTTGCCCTCATGCCTTTTAGAGGAAGAGACAATGAGAAAGCGGGGGGAAGAGAGAGAGAGAGAACGAGAGAAAAAGAGGGAGACAAAGAGAGAGAGAGAGAGAGAGAGAAAGAAAGAAAGAAAGAAATAGAGGGGGGTATGAGGGTCCAATATGATGGAAGATACAATCTTAGTAGGATAAATGTTTGCACTGAATTTGGTTCCAATGGAGTGGAAATGGTCCATGTTGTGCTGCTTGATATCCTTCAGGGTGAGGGGGGGGGGGCTAAAAGTTAGAATGCCTAAATGTTAGAGAGAGAGAGAGACACACAGAAGGGGGAAGGGGGGTTTAAGTCCGTTGGAGAGGCTAGAACTTGACCATGATAACCCCCTGCTCTCCTTGAGGACAATTCAGGGAGGGGTAGAAGAGAGGTGTACTGAAACAAGTGGAGGAGCAAAGTTCAGGGATAGGAGAGGAGATGGAAGGGGGAGAGGGGGGGAGGGGAGGGGTTAATGACCCGTGCAGAGCTCGGAAAAATCTCTGCCGGTTAATGAGATTAACTTACCCGCTTTTGTTTGGCCGATGAAATTGAACTTTTCGGGAGGCAAAGTTTGGAGATGGAATTTTCTGTGAGATGAATTTTAGCTTTTTTCCAAGGCTCCTGAATTAGAGTTGATCAGAGGGCTGGACCGAAATATTATACAACACAATACATAAAGCTTTCAAGCTTAGAGCAAACAAGTTTGAAGATTCAAGATATTTCCTCACTGGATATCATACATATTACATACCTTTTTAGTTGAAGATGACGCCATCCTATGTGGAAATATCGTGAAAATAATAAATGGACATCTGTAGCCCGTTCCACAAAACACTCTCCACTTTCACTATCCCCATTTCTCCCTTTCAATCGTCATACAATAGATTCTCATTGATTATTGCGGTCAAAATAACCAATCAGACTGTGTTGTGTGACAGTTGAAAGGGAGATTATGAGAGTGGAGAGTGTTTCTGGAACGGACTACTGGTAAATTGTAGAGATTAGTCTACTTCAGACCTTCAAGACTGATGCATTTAAGAAAATTAATGAAAATTTCAGTCTTACCTCGGCAGTATAAACAAGGTATATTCTATTCTATTCTATTCTATTCTAAAAAAAAATTTGGAAATTCATAATTCAAAACTTGTCCTTACTCTTACTTCTCCTCCTCCTCCTCCTCTTCCTTCTTCTCCTCTTCCTCCTCCTCAACAATAGAGTTCAATCTTTATCAATGTCATCAATAGGAGCTAAGAGAATGTTACCCTCCACATTACTTATCAATCAGGGCTGATTCATCGTCCTGTCATCACCCCCTGAATCTGTAACTTATCCTCCTAATCACTCATTTCCTGCAGGACCTGTCACTCAATTCCGATTCCTGGATTGGGTAAGGAGTAAGATACTTCCTCAAAGATACTTTCTCCTTCAAAGTGAACGTTGTTAATCTTCTGCAACTGCTCGAAAATGAAGGGTACAAATCTTCGACTATTTATCTTGGGCTGATGTATAAACAAGACGTTGCCTTTGAACTAATTTCTCAGGACTATTGTTTACTTGATTGAGAAGAATTGATTGTTTTTATTACATATTAAGTTCTCTTTTAGTATAGACGTATATGTACGAGTATGTGCAAATAATAATGACAAAGAAATAGACAAAAATGCAATCAATACAAGCAATGAAAAGAAGAAAAAAATTCACATATACGAGGGGGGACCCAAAAGTAACGGGAATTAGGTGGTGGGGGGAACACGGAGGGGGGGGATTGGGTTCTCCAGTGATTCTATTTCAAGCGGCTACTCTCCCAAGTAAGTGTGCAAAGTTCATTTGCTGTGAGTGCATTCGTTCGTCCGTGAAAATTTTTCTAGTGAAACGACTTTTTTCGTTTCAGCGAAAACGTGAAATGGCAACTTGAAATGGCTCAGTGCGGAGAGCAATGAGTGGCTGTAAAAATTTCGGGGTCATAGCCGTAGCACCATGATTCATTTTCAATTATAACCTTGAGAAAAAAATCTGGGTCTTCATCCAACTGATTTTGCAGCTCCAGACAGGCCTGAAGTCGCGACGCTCCTTATTTTGATCGTCGGAGAGAGAGCGAGGAACAAATTTGGCTGCAATCCTCTTCATGATCAAATCTTCAGTTAGAATCCTCTGAATTGAACTCCATGACAATCCAAACATATCACAAAGTTGATCCATGGTTCAGCCAGGTCTTCACTGACAAGAATGTTGATTTGTTCAATGTTTTCGTCCCTTCTTAAAGCCATTTCACGTTTTCGCCGAAACGAAAAAAAAAAAAAAAAAATTCGTTCGAATGCACTCACAGCAAATGAACTTTGCACACTTACTTGGGAGAGTAGTTGCTTGAAATAGAATCACTGGAGAACCCGATCCCTCCCTCCGTGTTCAACCCACCACCTAATTCCCGTTACTTTTGGGTCCCCCCTCGTATAGCAGATAAAGCGATGGTAATCCGTGTTATTATGACACAATTTTTAGTGGGTATCATCGACATTACGAGAACTAATGACAATGCATCATATCTCCAAGCAACCAATAAAAAAGCATCAAATTCCAAATCAATCTCGTTCTACCACCACTGGTCGTTGTCCACTCTACAATTTCCTACCTCAATTGTACTCACAAAACTTGGGTTGGCCTCGACATCTAAAGTACACAGCCAAAAAATTACGACTCCGCCGGGATTCGAACCCGGGTCAGCTGGAGTGCAAAGCGCGTGTGCTACCTCTTGGCCAAAAAGGGTTCCTATTATTATTATAATACAACACTTTATTAGATTTAAGTGGACATTATGTACAATACAAATAGTTATTTTAACAATGAAAAAAATGGAAACAATACAATAAAAATGAAAAAGAATAGAAGATATATAAAAACATGTCCTAACTAAAGGGGTTATTGTCTATGGCAATCTCTTCCACTTATCCTATCTTACGCTGTCAAGTCTCAAAGAAGCAAAGACGTAACCATGCATAGGGTGGAATCGAAACTCAATCATCTCTCTGATAATCACTGTTTATCCAATGTTTCATCCCTCCGGTTATTGACTTTTCGGATACTCTTAGATTCGTTTCATCTTTCTCTCTGCCTAATCCCTCTCGTCTTCATCTTGTCCTGCGTCTCTCCTATCACCTCATTATCATAGGTTCCAAATATAGAGATATAGATGGGGGAGGGGTTGTGTAAACAAGGAAGAGGGTGTGAGGCATGGGGGGTGAGGATTACATGATAGGGCGCCGCGCCCTGCTTTCAGATTGCTGAAGTGGTGAGAGGCAGAGATTGTGTCATGAATCAATACGTGTATGCTGTTGCTTCAGCTGTTTTCTATCTTACTTATCATTCTTTTCTTTCCCACATTGTCTTTATTTTATTTTTTGGGGATATAATGTAATTTCATGAAATAGGCACAGATACCTATATCACGGTGGCGAGAGGAATATATGGACGCCCAGATGCAATGTCTAGGTTCCGTTTATGTCCATCTTTTTTTCTGGATTGTCTATTCACTATTGTATGAATTTCTTTCTTCCGGTCAGCATCTTTTCTTTCTCTACAGTGTTCTCTGTCTGTTCGTTCTTCTATCTTTCCTCTGTTTTGCAGACTGCAGCTTCCTTCTTTCTTCACCACATTGCTCAAGCATCTTCCACATTGAATCATCTTTCCATTACTTGAACTCCTCGCTTTGTATATTCTGTCCAAGTTTTCTTGCTGTTCTTGTGTATGCTCTTTTCCTATCTCGACTTCAACTTGTACTTGTACATTTTCAATTAATTTTTACTCTCCAATATTCATCAATGGACCACCACACAAATACCACATTGGTACCGTAAAAATATTAAAACTAGGTGATGAGATGAGCTCAAAAAAGTGGCAGAAATAGGATGGCAAACCGAAGAATTGGAAGAGTTTTGAGGAGACTTTTGTTCGACTAATAATGGTTGTTATGATTCACGAATTATCGATCTCTCTGTATGTCTTTATCTCATCTGTATGTTTTACATTATTTCTCTCAATTCTTCCATTATTTTAGATCTACTAACTCTGTTCCTGTGTTTTGCTTCATTTTCTCTTTTCTTTTTCATTTTCACTATTTCACTTTCTGATGATTTACTCTCTTACTTTTTTCTTCTCTTGTTCTTCTTCTGCAATTCTCATATTCCTCGTATATTTCTTTACTATTTCCATCAATTCATCTACTCTTTCAGACCTAACTAACTGTTCGTGTGTATTGATTTGCTTTTTATCTTTTCTCATTCAAACTCCTCTAATGATTTCCTTTCTACCAGTGTCTTCACTTCTTCTTCTGTTCTTTCAGTATCACCGTACAAATTCTATCTGTCTTTATTATTTCTCTCAATTAATCTATTCTAGCGAACTGTTCCTCTGTATTGATTTGCTTTTCTCTTTCTTGTTTCCTCACTTCTTATTCTGTTCTTTCATACTCCTCGTACAAATTCTTTCGGTCTTTATTATTTCTCTCCAATTATCTCTCAATATGTCTTCCGAGTCATCCGATTTTCCTACACTTCTCATTTCGTTTCTGCACTCTGTTTTTGTCAACCCATAGTCAGTCATGAATTTCTTCCTATTTACTGAGGCATGATTTATGTGAGATTCTTGAACAATAGATACCCTCCCCCTACCTCTTATATCCCACGAGTAATTTATTCCGGGGGGGGTGGGGGGAGTTCAGTCTCAACTGCTCTGGTAGGATAATGAGTTTTGAAGAAGTTCAAGTTTATTCCTGGGTTCACATAAAGTTGGTTTGTCGACGCATCAGGCCACTTGACGCATAGTGTCCTGGTGTTTTTCTGTCATATCATGTAAAATTTCCTGGCACTGACCTTCCGGAAGGAGCATTTAAGCATTCTTATTGTTTGTGCCTAACTGGAACGTCCCACCAGGCCAACAGTTTATCAGACCCCTCTCGTTTTCACTCTCTGTCTCTCTCTCTCTCTCTCTCTCTCTCTCTCTCACTCTCTGTCTCTCTCTCTCTCTCTCCCTCCCTCCCTCCCTCCCTCCCTCCCTCTCTCTCTCTCTCTCTCTCCCTCTCCCCCTCCCCCCTCTCTCTCTCTCTCTCTCTCGTCAGCGACCTCAGTAGTTTGATCGATCAGACTTGTAACCTAGAGGTCGGTGGTTCAAGTAGTCCTGCAATTAGCGTAGATTTACTAAAGCGAGTTTGAGTAGTTGTGATATCGCGAAAGTGATGTACACAAATATGATAACAATAAAAGTCAAACATATCTTCGAATTTTGTGGCGACATATCCTGGTCAACAGACTGACTGTTGAACATGTGAAAACCAACGCCTGAGACCAAGTTGTATTTTAATATTGTAATAAATGGGAATACATCCCGTCAATTCTTGTTAAAAAAAAAAAAAAAATATGGATTCTGGTCGGCCGGCTGTATGTATTAACTACGATTATCAGGTACTGTTATCAGATCGCGCTCTTATGTTTCTCTGTTTTCGCAAGTCAGTGTGTTTATAAGTTTTGTTTTCCTTATCAGGTAATGTGCCAAAAAAGGTTATAACCTGATAGCCATATAATACTTATTAATAATGTTAAGAAGGTTCAATGTGATTTTTATTTGCCATGACATAATTAATTCTTTAAAAGCCATAACGTAAATAATTGAGCATGTTTTATTTCATTTTACTGTTACTGATAAAAAGCTATTCTCAGCTCTGCTAGCCGATAACAAGTATGCTAAACGATAACGATAAAGGGTTGGGTGGAAGAGATTTAGTTAAAACATCTGTATATATTTTATCTATGTTATTTATCTTTTTCTTGCTAATATTGTCGTCAATTTTGTATTTAATTTTATCATTATTTGTTTTTACATATGTGTGTCCTGTTAATAATGAATTTATTGGCTTTATTGGACTAGCGGTGACAATATCTCAGCCGAAAAAGAAAGCAATATTAAATTTATACATTTCTCCAATTGATAACAAAGAAATCTAGTGTCTTATGAGTCCTAGCATTCACAATATTAACAATATTGGGTGTTATCTCATCCTGAGAGGAAACCAATATTTGTTTATTGTTTGTATTTCACCTGAGACCTGAGAAACATGATAATGATGTCTGATTAGTACACGCTTTCCCCCTAACCGGTAGATCTGGTGACAAGGCGGAGGTGAGATCCTGCATGATGGTTACAATGTATAATAATACTTATTATTTACTAGCAAGACATACATACAAACAAATATTGGTTACAAAAAAATTGCTCCTTTTTTTTCGAAATGAACGAGGCTCTTATGGTTGTCTTTGCCTTATCTATTTTTCGGAATACAAGTTTTCCCGGTTAAGCCATTTTTGAGTTACTCTTAATAATAATAACACTCTTTAGTGGAAGGTAACTACCAGGCGAGGATAATGCTCAAAGCATTCTCTACCACCTAACCCTCAGAGTCTTATGTAGCCATAAACTCAAATTAATGAGGAAAAATGCATGCATTGGGTGGGATTCGAACCAACGGATCCCTACACTACCTGTATTACCAGACTAGCGCTTTAACCACTTGACTACCAGTGTACGGTACATCAGTACGTGTATTTTACTCTTACGTGTATTATCAGTACGTGAGTCTACATGTAATAGTATATCCTCTGGGTTTCGCGTTTTATTCACAAGTAAGAAAAATAGGTAGATGCAGGTCTGTATCATGCTTTCCACTAACCGGTATATCTGGTGACAAGTTTGCTCTTGAACTATTGATGAGGTTAGCGTTAGAATCATGTTAATTGATACACATCGGTGGACGACTTGTGCTCTATCTGCTCTCTCGAGTCTTTGATGAGGGTATTGAGAGTACCGTACAGTTCTGTAGCTGGATCGATATGGCGGCGGACTCATAACCTGGAGGTCGGGGGTTCAGTTCCGGCGAGGAAGCGAGTTTGAGTAATTGTGACATTCACGATTGTGATTTAGAGAATATGTAGTAAGTGATTTACACAAATATGAGAACATGTAGTTAGTTTGAGGGCCTCATTCCAGAGTCACTTTCGAAATCTCCTTTTAAACCGTCACATTTTAAACCCTTTAAACCGGTATTTTCACTATTTAATAATGCTTCCTGGGCTTACTGCTGACATAATGGGACTTACTAATCCTAATCGGGCAGTATAAATAGTGCGATTCTATTATTGTAATTACTTTCTTCCATTCCATTTTGTAATTATTTTCTTCCATTTCATTTTGAACGTGGTTGATAGTTAGTTCACATAATTTCCCAGCATCATGCTTCCATATTGTTACCACCAAGTACATCAGATTTTTTTTTTTTTTACTGTTGCTTCTCTCGTTCTAGTAGTGCCTTTATTATGTTCAAGCTACTTTGTACGTGCTGTGCATACGGAACTCATCTAACTTGTTGGCTCTGTTATACCATGTGAAACTAATTAGGTTAATAGCTTTTTTACACACACTGTGCTGAACTCCTGGTATCCCCTGTGAATTTAATGAGAATAATAAATTTCTGAACACACTGTATTGTAGGTCATATGAACACCAAGTGTGATCGTAAAATTATAATAATGTATTCATAATTATACCCTCTGATAGAATGAGATAGAATTTACCATCATGCTTATGATGGTAAAATGTCTTGCATAAAAAAAAAAGAAAACAAACAAACATAAAAATGAGTAGGTAGGTATGATAATTTTGCTATTATTTTTAATTTTAAAATACTAAAAATAATTGCAAAAGAGTAAGAAGTGTTAAAATATCTTTCTTGCAGGTTTCTCCTCAGGAAGTCTGCGCTCTAGAAATATGGTTTTGTAGTTCTGCAAGAAAACACTAATTTCCTGCTGTAAAAAATCTTTTCCAAATACGTAGTACTAATTCGCCAATTTACCATCCACAGCACCATACCTGGTGTGGAGTTGTGGACGGATTTCCGGACTTAACCAATGCTTTTGATATGATTGGTATGTATCTTGTTATGCATAGGCACATTATTAACGGATCCAACCTAATTATTATGAATAGTAGCCTTGATGTTACGTATAGTTAGGTATATTACGCACTGATATATTCACATAGAGAGGCTGCTTATTGATGATGGGCTCTGCTCTGATAAGGTATGCATCAGGGCTGTCAGGTCTGACCAGAAGAATAACCTACATACGGATGTGTTCAAGATATTTTGTTTAGAAGCAGTCATATAGTTTGTGACTGTTAAAAATGGACTTCGAATTTTGATTTAACAAGAGAGAAAGCTTTCATTTTTTACCAGCAAGAAATAATCGAAACAGACAACAAATCATTACCTTACATTTTATTAAGAGATTAGGTTTGGCAATAAGTGATGTTATATAATTTATGTACTACAAGGATTTTTTAACTGATGAACCTAATAATAATAATAATAATAATAGATGAGTCAATCGGTGATTGCATTACCCTTCAAGTTCAGATGAATCGTCGTTCTTGTATAGAACTTTGCAATTTTATACACATATAAGTTGTTACCTGCTCTTGTATAATTCTTACAGTTTAGATCTAGGTACGTACTATAATTGTCATTAAACCAAAGTTCCACGAGGAAGTTCCTGTCATTCTGCGCGATCCTGATGGTTATTCCTGTTCATAATGAAATACTATGTACTATATGGATATATCCATATCTCTGTACAAATAAAAAACCAAAATATTATGTACATAAATTAAGATCTAGATAATGATTCTCAGGATGAGTCGAACTTGATCTGAGCACTGAGCATAGTACAACTATGCGTTTTTTCCTTCATTTTTATCTATTTTTACTTTCCTTATCCTATAATAAGGAAAGTATTGTATTCGTCGAAAATTTGACCTACCCAGTTTTTTCACATTTCTGGACGAATCAAAGCCTCAGGATACCAAAAAAGTTGTTTTCAGCCATTGGTCCGTGCGTCTGTCTGTCTGTCTGTGTGTGTGTGAACAGGATATCTCAAGAACGGTTAGAGCTAGAGACTTGAAATTTGGTATGGAAATTAATTTTATACACCAGACGAACCACGAAACTTTTGGTTGCAATCGGCCGCAAGCGCCGTTTCTATGAATTGGTTAAAGATACAAAAAAAGTTAGAGAACAACATTTTCTTAGATTAAAAAAATAATAGGGGTCTATTCTGATCATTTTTTTGATATATTGAACTTTTTCAAACTCGGCCCCAATTTACCGGTATTTTGGTGGGAACCCGCTTGGACTAACTTTTTTATTATTCATCCTAGATGGGGGTTGTGACATATCAAATCCAATGATTTTAAGGTGCTGATTACGATTTTGATGTTTATTTTTAGCTAAATGTTACCTTTGAGTCACCAGTGGCTTTTGGTCCCGTTTCCATTCCTAATATGATAAGGAAAGTCGTGTGATGTTTACACCAGATTTTTTTTTTTTTCATAGCTATTTGATTCAATGATTCAAATCTGTTGGCCCATTTAACATTCATATTTTGTATTCAACTACAATCTATGGAATGTTTGGATGTCGATGGTAAAAAATCCACGCTCCAAGAACCTCGGTCGAATTATCAGGATAATTTGAATATTATTTCGGAATGAAGATAGTTGTAATGTTCGGAGGTATGTAAACAAACTACTGCTTGTAAGAATTTAAGCATAGGTATTTGTGTGTTTATGGTTTCGGAACAGTAATTTGAGAATGGTTGCGGAATGAGAAGAAAAAGAACATTATGATGTATGGATGTACTTGGGTTTCATAATTTACTAAGGATTCACAAAAAAAATGAGGAAGAATGGTTTTACCAGTAGAAAATTTAATGTAAAAGAAAATCAGTAACAGTAATATCAATATGCATTGGTAAGCATTAACTTACTTCAAATTACTCGGCTGACGTAACAGACATATTGGTTGGAGCTCCAAAAAATGTACTTTATAAAAAAGTTATCATATTTGTGTTAATCATTTTCTAGATGACACCATTGCTCAATCTCGAACTTTTAAATTTTTACCAAACTTGGGACTTGAACCACCGACCTCCGGGTTACAAGTCCGCCGTTCTATCGATCAAAAAATGTATACATACAATTATTATTTTAGCCTGCTCGATACTATTAAATTAAGTGTCGATTGATTCAATTTTATCGAAAATACCAATGAGTATGAATGAAATATTACAAAGTTTTCTTTTTCTTTTTTTGTGTTTACTAAGTGAATAAGAAGTATTATTTTACTGAGTAGGCACCTACGTGTTATAAACTACGACGAGAGAATTTATAAATCTTCGCCCAGATAATGCACAGAGGAGCCGGGCCAAGATTAGATCATGAAGTAAACAATGCAGTATGATCTCCAGCCTCTTACTCATGTATCAAGTATAATATGGAGTCAAGCATAGCTCATTTTTAGAATTCTTAAGTAAGGTCCACAGTTCACCGATCTTCTAACCATATCATTACCGCAGTCTTACCTAGCGGTATAAAATGGAATGGAAGAAAGTCCTTCTGCCCGTCTAGAACTAAAGTCCCATTATTCCAGCAGTAAGTTAGCCCAAGACGTAAAAGTTTACCTGATTAACTTTATGTAATTTTCTAGGTATAAGATAAAAAGAGCTAACTATTTTATATGAATATGTTCCCGATTTCAGGAACTTCTAGAAGTTTAAAGTTATTTCTTAGCACTCTAAGTTCCTAGGAAATAGATCAGAAGTTCCTGAGAATTTAAAAATTCAAGTCAGGAACATACAGAAGTTCCTAAAATGTGGGAGTTCTTGCAACAAATATATCGATAAAAGCATATACAGTTAACAATATATCGATAAAAGCAAATACAGTTAACAATATGTATATCGATAAAAGCTATTCTTCATCATAGGGTGGCTTCATCGTGAACGATAGTAGCCAGTCATTGGAGGAATGACTTCGCACTTCTACCATTGTCTTTACAAGGAGGCCAATAATTGACAAGGGCCCCCAGAACCATGCCAAAGCTGTTCTACTCCATGTTTATAGTCCCCCAGCCAGACAAAAGCTTAATACAGTTAACAATATATCGATAGAAGCATAAATAGTTACCATAGATAGACAACTTCCTCCTTTGCTCCTAAAGTCTACGGCTTCTTCTAGAGACCCGAGTGTCCTGAGTGTACTCGTAAATTAATGACACCTCATCAATTCCTATTATATCTGTACCTGCCTCGTATCCTGATAACTGTAGAGTTGGTCCTTATTAGATACTGCCCGGAAGCAGCCTATCATTATTACTGTTAGTATCATATTTGAACTCCCTACGTCCTTGTATCGATGTCTAGAGACCCTTTAGTCCTGTAGTAAAAAAGATTCTAAACTATACACTGCTCCTCCATAGTGGTTGGCACCAATTAATCAGGTCTGTACCCTGTGGTATAAAGTTTTATAAACTACTTCATAATATAGTGGCCTTCACTTCATCAGTGGTCCATGCAGGCCCACGCATACATCATGGGATATGGGAGGTCCACTGGATTTCCAAACCTTATTCATTAGTTTTTATAGGCTAGACTAGATCTTATTAATTTGGTCCATAAGGCTTCTAGACCTCATTTATAACACTGCCACCCGAATAGGAGGTATCCTTATTACGGCCGGTTTTTTTGGGTACATGTGTACTATGTGTAGTGTTTTGTTCACGTGCTGTGGAGATCTTGATATCGTGATGATCTATGTGTGTGTCAGTTCTAAGTTAACTCCACAGAGATACAATACAATACTCTGTTTATCCTGCAAGAGTACGTTCAAAGATAGTGTGATTTTACAATCCTCACAGGGCTATCCATCAAATCAGTATTACCATTTTTTGGGTATTTTAAGCTAAGTGAGAAGTCGTTAAACATTTCTAGTTTTTTTTTTTTTTTTTTTTTCTTCATATAAGGGGGTTAATAGTAATAGTTGACCTGAGAGTTCTAACTTCACTTCTAGAAATCTAGACAAGTCTTCATTAACACTCACGTTTTTCCTCTTAAATTGTGTTGACCAAACTTTCCTTCCCAGTTCTGAAAACCCTCTCAAACCTTTTTTATTACTGAAGTGCCTTCAATACCTGAAAATTTACAATCTGTACCTTGTACAGTCGACTCATGACTGTACATTACTGTACAGTCTCGAAATTTTGCGGCGCTAGACACTTTAAAACTGCTCAGATATTCCCCATTATAACCTATTCCCAGTACAGCCGGGCTCTGGAGCACTCACTTCTCAAGCCACCCACCCTGCGGGCTTGACGGCACTTTTCTTTAACTTTCCAAACACGTTTTCCGAGCACGAAGGTAGAAGTTTAGTTGTTGCGAGACGCAAGTCTGGATTAGCATTTTGTTTTGCAGGAAGAGAACAAGGAGGGAAGTAGAGGCTGAGGAAAATGTCAGGGGGGTTTTCTTTCCCAAGAAGAGTAGGAAGGGGAATTTATTTAGGGGCAAAAAACTGGCTGGGAAAATTGCCGGCTTCTTCGAGCCCACTACCCCTGAATAGGGGGGTTTCTTACCAACAAAAGGGCAGGGGATTTACAAGACTGAAAAAAGGAGAAGGAGGAGGTAAAACGAGAAGAAAAATACGAGAAAAAACCCTCGTTTATCAGGGGGAGAAGGTGGGGTAGTTAAGTTCAAGTTGGGAATAATGATATTATTTCCTTTTCTCGAGTTTTTTTCCTCTGTAATCTTCCCGTTATGCTTGTGTACGAATTAGTTGTCCTGTCGGAATTTCTTTCAACTTGTTATGTTGCGTGAGAAAGCATTTTTGAAGTTTCAGAAAGTTTTATGATCGATCGAAGAGTTTTGGCTTGAGGAAAGTATTGCCAAGATCTTGAGCAAATGTTTGTAACAAAAAGTTTTCGGCATGGCATCATAACCTATAACATTTGTGTTGAACATTATGTCAGGTGTGGTTGATATCATGGCGGCTATAAATCAAAAGTGTCGATCCTTACAATCCTTACAAGATTTTGTGATGGCGAAGAAATTTCAGCAACAGTATTTCAATGAACTCATGTTTCAATCAAATTGTATGTACTATTGTATCTACCCGTAATTAAAAATATGCATTTCTCTTCATCTGTTCCCAGGTAAGCATCACCAGATAGAACTTGAGTGAAACGTTAGTCGGCAACACTGTATTGACTCTAGCACTTGTGGTAAGTTCCCTGTCATTAACTTTTTATATATATATATCTTTATTTGTATTATGATGTTACAATTTTTTTTTTTTTTTTTTTTTTGTGATAACAATTAAAAAACAACATGATTACTATAAATTTTGAAAAAAAAGAACATGAAAGATAAACATATAAAAATTTACAAAATTAGAAATAAATAAATGATACTCAATTACAATGAAAAAACAACTAATACATTTAAATACTAACTACTAAAGAGGGTTCTCTAGAATAAAGTTTCTTTCACTTGCTACAGTCATGTAGTATGAAAGAATATTATCCATCACAACATTTGAGGTGATAGATTTGAGATCAATCAAAAAATTATGAAGGCTGACAATTTCTGCACCCAGGTATCTTTTACGAACATTTTTGAAAACTGGACAGGAGCAAAAGAAATGCCATACAGTATCCATCAATTTTGAATTGCATATTGTACAAAAAAATTTTCCTTCAAATTTAGACTTCAAACTACCATAGGAAATAACAGCAAATTCGTCCCCTGATAGTCGCAGTTGACAGAAAAATCTTCTCTTATGCAGAGTTACCTCAGGGGATGTAAGCCAAACTGATGCCCCCAAACCTATGGGATGAGTGACCAGACATTTGAAAGTCGAACTGTAGAGCGACTCCTCCACTCTTTTGATGTCATTTGACCGCAATCTAGATACTAGTTCGTCTAGGATCTCTGGTATAATATTTTTGATAGTTTCTATATCCTGGTTTACCCACATATTGTCAAAACCAAGATCACTGATCACCCATTTTAACTGTTTGCACCAATTGTACCTTACATCCACAATCCTGTCAATATTATTACATTGCTTCAAGAGTTCTAAAAAGCAAATTTTTGGATAACGATCATTAGACATTGAGAGGATCTTGCACCACCAATTTAACATTTTTTGGAGAACTAATTTTTTCAACATAACAAGCCCTAACTCCATTCTGAGGTAATGACCGGGTGTTGATCGGGTGAGGTAAAGAATTGATTTGTAGAAGAAAGTTTGTACTCTTTCCAAGTCCTCCACGTACCTCCACGCCCATACTTCAGCACAATAGAGGGCAGTGGCCAGGACAACTGAATCAAAAAGTTTTTTCCAAACTTCCAAATCAGCTACTTTAGAACTCTTAACGATCTCAGATATCCTGGCTGTTGCCGCCTTGCCCTTAACATATGCGTGCTCGCTTGCAATACGAAACAACCCAGAACTGGAAAATTTTATTCCTAGGTACGTAAAGTCTTTTACAATTTCCAAATTTTCCCCATTATAGGAGAACTGACAACTCCTAGGGTACCCACCCTTTTTTCTAAAGATAACAATTTTTGTCTTGTCTACATTTACAGTCAAAGTGAACATATCACAATATTTCTTAAGAAGATTTAATTTTCTTTGTAAATCAATCTGTGAGGAACCAAACAAAACAAGGTCATCTGCATAGAATAGAACCACCAGATCAATATGACCGTCTACGTTTAAGCCAGTGGCACCGTTTGCTCTCAGGAATTCCTCAAAGTCAGAAACAAAAAGACTGAAAAGGAGTGGTGAAATCGTATCACCTTGCAAAATACCCTGCTGAACATTAATAGGCTTAGTTAGGGTGCGGTTATAATCAACCTGGCTAAGGACTTGTTCAAACTCATCTAGGACTGCTTCCTGACGTTCACCTTCTCTTGCTTTTGGCTTTGTTATTTTAACCTGAACTTTTGCATTGCTGTACAAATTTCGCAAAATATTTATGAATTTAACACTCACCCCAAGCTTGAAAAGTTTGTACCATAGAACATCATGAAGCAGTCCATCAAAAGCTTTACGGAAATCCACAAAGGCCGCAAAGACCTTTGATTTAGGCAGTCTAATGTTCAAGTGTACAACAGAGCTCAAAGTGAACACCAAGTCTGAGCAGCACCTACCCGCCCGAAACCCGCACTGGTTCTCTGGCAAGACACCTGCCTCCTCGCAGTAAGCTGTTAACCTGTTTGTTAGAATTTGAGTGAATAGCTTGCATATAACGTTTATTAATGAAATGCCACGATAATGGTCAATATTACTAACATCACCCTTCTTAAAGAGAAGGAACATGAGTATGTTTGACCAGCTCTGAGGAACAACTTCAGTTTGAATGATTTTATTAAAGAGTGCCACTACTCTGGCAGTTAACTGCTCTGGCATGTGCTTAAATAACTCATAAATGAGTAAATCCTCCCCACCAGCCTTATTGTTTTTACAATTCTTAAGGCAGAAATCAAACTCCTGGGTAGAAACATCCCCATCTAACATAATGTTAAATACACCTAAAGCGTTCTCCACCTGTAAAACCTCAACTTTAATGACATCACTAACAGGACTTTTCATGGAGAAAACCTCCCTGAAATGAGACTCAACCTCCCCAATATCCAGCTCAGGTGTTCTTTGCTTTCTAGAGCCATATCTTTTTATGGTTTTCCAGAACTGTGCCGAATTTTTAACATCACTTAGAGCAGATAACATATTTGTTTCAAATTTCACCCTTTTGTCTGTTAGAAGTTTTAAGTACCTTTTTTTTGCTTCGAGGAAGACCTCAACATAAGGTGAAGAAAAATTTACTCTTTTGGCTGCTCTCAAATGATGATTCATAAAGAATTTAGCACTATGACACTCCTGATCATACCAAAGTTTTTTAAATAAATTACCTTTGCATTTTGTACCATCTTTATAAAGGCTTAACTCTTTACAAACCAAAATTAACAAGTTTCTAATATAATGATATTCTTGCTCAGTGGTAAAATAGGAAACATCAACCATCAGGTTTAGAGACTCAAGAGCGCTGTAGTACTGCTCAGACTTAGCCTGGGACCAAATTATTTTTGGACCGTTTGAAATAAATGATACCTCATCTTTCAATAGATTACTTTTAAGACTAACAGTAATAGGTAAATGATCAGATGCCAAAAAGAAATCGGACACTTTGAAATCGGTAATAATACTGAGTGTACTCAAACTACACCAAACCAGGTCCACACAGCTCTGCCCTCGGTGCCCCACGTAAGTGTAACTAGCAGGAGAATCATTAACTGACCTACCATTTAAAACCACACACCCAATATCCTGCATGACACCCACAATGTGACGACCGGAAGCATTGCAAGTGACGTCCCTGGTAAGGCGCTCGTGGTACAGAGAAGAACCCTCAAACCATTCTTCATCTCCTTGGTTTAGTGACCCGATACGCGCATTCATATCACCCCCATAGATTTGCTTGCAAGGGTGAGAGTCTCCGATTTCTTCTAAAGCAATTTGTAAGTTCTGAAAAATGGGGAGAGGTGTATTAGGGGGAAGATATATGTTCCCAAACACCAAGTCTAGTTCTTTAACATACATAAACAGCCAGTATTCATTAGAAAGTACCAGATTGACATTAAAGCTCTTTTTGTATATGCAAACTAAACCCCCTTTAAACCTTCCGAGATTTCCAACTCTTGTTGCTTGAACAGATAAAAAGTTGTATGTATCACCTAAAACTGAATTCAGATGGAAATCCCTTACCCAGGTCTCAGATAAGAAAATAAATTCAAATTCTAATAACTCATTACTACTCAAGAGCAAATTTAACTTCTTTGGTCCGTTAACGTTCAGCCACAGGACGTTCAAGTTTCTTTTTTCCTTATCAAATTTGTTTGTTATCAATATTTCTTCATCCTTGTTTACATGTGTAAAGTTAGCATTAATTAAGTTTCCTTGCGTTTTGATCTGTTGGGGTGGTTGCCGTGGTTGCTATGTTTCCTCTTCGGTCCTTTTTTCCTCCTTGCCGTCGTCTTGTTTATTCGACTCTGTTGCAGCTTGTGAACTTCCTGCATGGGTGATACTTGGTGACTGTGGCTGTTTGGTGGTGAGTTTGTCAACAAGTTTAGCTACTTCTGGTCCCAGGATATTAGCTCCTACTGAATTCGATCGTTGCCTTCCTAGACTTGAGTTGAAGAATTTGTTGATCGTGGTCTGTTTCGATGTTGTTGGTGGTTGTTTTTTAGGTTTTCTTCCTGTTTTCTCCTGGACTTCATCTGATGGAGATCTCGATCTTTTCATGTTAGGAGTATTTTTATTACCTCGCGTCTGTGCATCTTCTTTCATTTCCACATCTTCGTCTTCTCCCGTGTCTTCGTTTTCATTCTTCTTTGTTTGATCCTCTTCGTTGGACCAGAGAACACCATCCACCCAGAGTTTGTCCTGTCTCAGGTATACCTGTGTTTTTCCTCCCTCTTTCAAGGACTTCATTACTTTCTTTAGCTCTTTTCGTTTTTCTACCACTTCCTTGCAGAAATCTTCATCTATATAAATGTTTGTATTTTTCAAGTTTTTTCTCTTTGACAAAGTTTCAATTTTCTTTCTACTAGTAGTGAATTTTACAAGGATGGGCCCGTCGTCCTTGTTTGCATTTAGCTTCAGAATAGAGTCAATATCCTCATCTTTACAGCTGACTCCCATTATGTTTCTCAGCATGTTGAAAACTGCCTTCTCCCTTTCCTGCCAATCCTTGAGAGCTCCCAATCCATAGATAATGATGTTCTTCCGTTTCCGGTCCTGCAGAATCTGAGTTTCACATTTCCTCATTTTTGCTTCTAGGTCTTCATCTTTTTGTTCCAAGTTGCTTAGGGTTGTTTTCATCTCTTGTGTCACTTCATTCACTTTCTCTTGAATTCTTGAATCCATCGTGTTAACAATATCTGTTTTCAGCAGAGAAAATGCCTCATTAATCTTCGACATTTCGGTTTCCATTGTGCCTCTAATTTCAGATTGAATAGTTTCCTTTATCGCTGAAATTATCTCTTCGTTTGTCATTTTGTCACAGCGTTTTTGGACTTTGATACTGAAGAGGAATTGAGTGACGAATACAGAGTTGATTTTCGCTGCCGTTGTTTTATTGCCGTCTTGAGAAATTTGGTCTTATCAAGATCCGTTTACAAGATTCTGTTATTTCCTATATGCACAGATTTTTACACTTAGTAGAACAGATTGCTCGGGTTTAGAGCCGCACTATTTCTTTGCTTCTTTTTACTATTACGATAACCTCCTTGGAGTTTCGATTTATTTGAAAAAGAGTTTTAACTGTCACTTTTACTATTGCGATTTCTGTCGTTATATTGCAATATGCACCACTGTTCGCGTTTTTCGCTAGTAGCCCGAGTCGGTTTTATTATTTTAGACACATTGTGAAAGTTCTCTAATTGTTAAAACACTACTTAATTTATTGATTTAAAGAGCACCACATTCACTCGCTTTGTTTGTTTACATATAAAATTTGAATATCAATCATTAACTTTTTGAATATCAATAGTTCAATACTCAAAAAATATACTTTTAAAAAAACCAAGTATTGGTAGTCGCATGGATCCTCGATCTTTGCATCTGCTCCCACCAAATGCTTACACTTTCCTCATTTATTTGAATATGTTGATCACATACTTATAAGACTGAAGATAACTCGTAAGGTGACAGAAAACGCTTTGAGCATTAAAACTCACCTCGTGGTGACCTTTCATTATAGCCTCCTAATTAAAAATGTTGTGACAAAAAAGGGAAATAGATTTGAAAAGGTTAAAGTTCAAAGTGAAATACTATAATTGATCTGTTTAGCAGAAGAATTTGTATTGAGCAAATCTCAACTTAGTAAAATGAAAAGTTATCATATTTGTGTTAATCACTTTCGTGATATCACAACTACTCAAACTCGCTTTACTAAATCCACGCTGAATCTGGGACTTGAACCTTGACCTCCAGGTTACAAGTCCACCGCCTTATCGATCAAGCTACTGAGGTCGGTAACTAAGTAAGAGTGCTTAATAAGGGGAAAAAATTAAACACCGTAATTGACTTGGCAGAAAAAATGGTATATTTTGTATTCAAGTTGTAAAATACTAAAATTGTTCTCTTCTCGTGGTAGTTTAGACAAGACGTTGATGAAAGCTAATCCACAATATCCACATGAATAATTCTGAGATAGCTCAAGTATTAAACATTCTGAGAGTTAATTTTACTTTTTTTGCGTGTGCAAAAAACTTCGTATTAACTAAAATTCTTCAAGTTGTTGGTTTGCTGCCGTGTTTGTTCTTAGTTGCAGTTTTTTTTTTCTCTCTCTACAATTCCGCTCAAAGTGTTGGACTCATTAGCATCATTAGCGGATTATTCGCCGGTTTGCTCTTTACCTTGTGCCAGTCATTGGCTTCTGACATTTGCTTTTCCTCTGACGGCGCAGTTGAGTCGGATAAGTTGGAGAGAGCTGCTGCGTATGTGGTTAACATTTGGCTTTCATCGGAACATTTAGAATCAGGAGTAGCTGCTGGAAGTTGCATTTGTTGGTGGAAAATATGAGCGCACTAGATTGGTTATTGCGTTCAAATTAATTTAAAAACAAATAAATTATTATTATTATAAATTAACCAATCGAATGCGTTGTGTGACAGTTGAAAGGCAGGTTATGAGAGTTGAGAGAGGGCTACACGAGACATATGCAAGACTTATAGAGCAGCATGTGTGTAAGGATAAGAACAATTCTGAAACAATTAGCATAATTTTTATGTAGTTACATCCATTGAATTGTAGAAGTAATATATTTATTCGTAGTTCTTATTACAAGACTTTTTTTGGAAGAGTAACACTGGCACTGTTCGCCCTCTGAATGGTAACCTTTTCATCCCAAAAGTATTCTTTCTAGCTTTTTTACAAAAAGAAATTATTCATACTGAGGACAATTGAGCGCTGCTAACGAATCTATATTCTTATTCAGAAAAATAAAAACTTAATCAGCTAGAAGCTATAAAAGAAGAGCTTACTGAGGACAATGTAAAAGCTAACAAGCTAGCCTAGAAGTATTAACGACATTTGAAAAGCTATGATCGTATTACAACTCGAAACAAAACTTACTATCTTTCCTTAGCACTATCACCACCAATAAAAGAACCGTAAATCAAGAGCTCAAAGGAAAGTAGCTTGAACCAAACTAATGAAGCTGGAGCTGAAGCTACCAGAAGTTAAAGCATCCCATAAAATAACCGTAAGTCCATTGTAAAAGTTTAAGAGACCTGCAACAGACCTGGTCCATCGGATAAATAAATCAGGCGCACTTTTATTCAAACCTAATCATATTCACACAGCGTTCATTATCTATAACGACCATAACTCATTCAACACTAAAGAGTCGATAAGTTAAATTTAATGAACTAAAATTGACTGCAAGAGTCTCTTCGAAACTTTAAGTACTGTGAGGTTGTTTCAAATGTTAAAGAGGACAGTAGCATTACTGATGCAAATACTTTAGAAGATAATCAGGTTGATACAGGGTTTTATATGATGATATACGAGTATGCCATCATTATTTAGTACTTTATGGGTACGCTTAGCAGTTGTGGGGATTTTGCCTGTCAAGGCTATTAAAAGTAATAGGACACTTCATAAAACAATACGGCACGAAATACGATGTGACTATAAAATATTTGCATGTAATACTCTGGACTTGGTCTACATAATTCAGTAGGTCAAATAAAGAATAGTACTTGGAAGGGTTTGTGGAGTTGATACGACCCACTAGTTAAAAACACTTGGAAAATTCATAATGGTCTGGTCTGTGAACATGTATATTTTAAAACCTCGTCAAATCTCCGAAAAGTAAAAAGATTTAGAATCATTATTATATAGTTATAATCAGTTATAAATCATGCTTATCCTAATACAACTTCTCACTTTTCTCTTTTGATGCAGATATACACATAGACGCATTTAGAATTTGACGCATAACTTTAGACGCGCTTTGCAGGTGCATTAAGAATTGGAAGCGCATGCTTTAGAAAAGCCTCACCAGCAGCATCCATCATCATTACTATACAATCTATACAGTATACATACCTTGATGTGTGGCATCGTGGTCTCAGCTTCTCAAAGCCTCCGACATTGACCATACTGCACAACTGTGCGGCAATTAAAGTATCTTCATCCTCAGCGTCTCTAATTATGAGCAATTCAATTTCATTCATTTCTTCGTACTTCCTATCTAAATCTGCAAGTGAGATTCGTTTTTATCTGTTCCACAACTCCAGTTGTTTCGTGTTACTCGCGTTCTATTTCCTCTTTTTTTTATGATCCGGGTATTTTTTATCTCGGCGAATCTGGTCAGTCATTTGCTCCATGCAATCCTCTTTAATGTGTGCTGGATTTGCAGCGACTGCATTATCATCTTGGTCAATTTATGGATTGTTCCATGCGTTCTCTAATGCCCGTGTGTGCTGTGTTGTCATTATGTTGCTCACATGTGCTGTTGTTTCCGTGGTACAGTTTCAGCTGTTGTTGTGTGCTCTCGACGGATGTATGATCTATTAAAATCTAGATCACACGAGATGATTCTGATATGGAGTACATGGTATGATTAGCAAACTACATATATTATGTTGAGAGTGAATTTAGATTACTATCTGTGAGGATAAAAATAACATCCGTTGCTAGAAGACTTGAGAAGTGAACAAAAAGAAAATTGAGTGCTGTGTCAGACTCAATTGCATTTTTCTCAGATTTTTCTGTATTCTGGTTCTTCTTCTCCTTCTTTTACTCTGTCTTATCCCGCTCAAGCAGGGTCGACTTTGTTCAACCTCATGGCTGAGGTTGGTTGGTTTTGGCACATTTTTTACGGCTCACGCCAACGATTCTATTTGATTTAACGTCCTGAATTAGGACGGGGGTTTTACTCTCCATTCGCTATTTCTTTCACCTTTTCATGTCTTTTTTTTTTTTAAATTGAGCCTTTATTCTTAGTTGTCTCTGAAAGTTATGCTGGACATTTTACATTATATGTTTGTGTTTCACGGCACATTTATTTTTCTTTTGAACATCTGAATTCCCACTGTGTGGTCAAACATTACTCAGAGTGTCTGATGCGTTTTCCCCATGTGCATTACTCACAGTAGTTGGCAATAATATTCGCGATGGCAAGAGGTTACGCAATATTGCAGCATTGTGCAATATTTGATGTAAAGAAAGTGCGAGGTGAACTCGTAGAATATCCACACATAGATACAGAGATACATAGTAGACAATAATAATATCGCCTTATTACTTCCCAGAATTTTCTAATATTAGAAATCGGAAGTATTGTGATCGTTTTTGTAATTAAAAAAAAAAAAAAAAATTGCTCCGATTTTTTTATATTTTGTTTCCGATTAGGACTAATGAGTCCCATTATACCAGGCCTAGTTGGAGGGACAAAATATAAACACGAAAGATAGAGAGTTAGATTAAATACCAGTTCTCCCAGGGAAATATAAAAATTCTAAATAGAGGGAGAAAGATATTACACAATAGTTTTAATAGGGGATCAGAAAAATACAAAAGGGGCAATCGGGGAACAGACATCGGTGGATTAGGGAAGGTATATCTAGGGGAGGAATAGACTCATAGAGAGAGGAAAGGGGGAATAGGCTCATTGAAATAGGAAAGGGAAGCCTTACTGGGAAATCCCCCTTATTAATTCTCTATTTGGAAACGTGCACCCTTCTAATATTAGATAGATGTGTATCAGTCTCATTTCTATGACATCATAGGACTATCCCTCCCTGTACATATAATTAACCTCCTCTCTCTCTCTATCTCTCTCTCTCTCTCCCTCCCTCTCCCTCCCCCTCCCTCTCTCCCACTATCTTAATATAATTATATACAGTGTGGCCCTAGAGTTATGTTCGCCCCAAATAATGCCCCATGTTCAAAATACTGAAAAAATGAAAAAAAATACATGTTTCTTTACTTTTGGTCGCGGTTATATTGATATTCAAGGGAACGCAACAGTGAATATTGAAAAATATGCAGTATTTTAAAGAGAATAAAAAGATTGAACAAACAATAGGGCTTCTTATTTAAACACCGAAAGTTCTTATGAACACAAATCAACTTCTGGTACACCCTGTATAAAATAAAAATAATTTTAATATAACCGTTATACTAAAAATAAAGAAATATGTGCGCGTTTTTTTTCTCAGTATTTTAAACAGACACGAAATAATTTCGGGTGAACTCCCAGGGCCACCCTGTATATTCCACCTATGTAAGTTCTCTAGTCTCTATCATTTTCTCTCTCAATCCCTATTTTCCGACCCCCGCCCCTGGTCATAGCTATAATTTGCATCTACAATTTTTCTTTGACAAATGATCTAGACCAGCGGTTCCCAACCTTTTTAGCTTGGGGGCCCAATAATATTTTTAAAACAATTTTGCAATCCACTCCGATTTTATTTGCACTATTTTAATATTATTTCTTGTGTTTCGGCCAGCATCCGCGGCCCAGTAGCGAGCTGCCCGCGACCCGCAAGTGGGCAGCGGTCCACCGATTGGGAACCGCTGATCTAGACATAATTATAATCATGACCCGTTAAAAATTACTTTTCCGCACACACGCGGGTGGAAAATATTTGCAAGCTTTTCTACCGGATGTGTTGGGCTGGGGGGAATCGGAAGTACATGCATGGTTTAAAGCAGCTGTAGGAATATACTTATTCTGAATCTAGATAAGATGCCCCAAAAGACAAACATAAATAAATTGATCTAGAACAACTGTAATAAATTTTGAAGAAAATAAAAACACTGCTTTTTTAAAAGTTTAACACTGCTTTGCACTCAAAAAAACCACTCCGGTGTGGTCAAAAAAGAATTGAAAAAAGAAAGCTCTAGAATATTGAACTTTAGCTAAGTCTCTGAGAACATTTGAAATTGAACATAAAATTTTAGCACCCATTTCGCCACCCAACCCCCCCTCCCCCCCCCCCCCCCCCCCTTTCCCTCTCTCTCGCCTCTATCCACCCCCCATCTTTCTATACTTACTTTTATTGCTGTGTATTTTCCCCTTTCATATTTTTATGATTATGTATTATTGCACCCCAAGTTTTGTATACATGTGTAATGTCCAGCACTCGAATTTTTGGTACGTCTGAGCTAGGAGGTACAAGTCAGGATTAAGTTATCATATTTGTGTTCATCATTTTCGTCGTATCACAAACAATCAAACTGGCTTTACTAAATCTACGCTAAAACAAAAACTTGAACCACCGACCTTCAGGTTACAAGTGCGCTGCCTTATGAATCAGCTACTGAGGTCGGTAATAGTAGGTTCAATATAGGTATAATGAAGGTGCATGTGTACCTTTTGTGTGTGAGGAGGGGTGTTGTTGTAGCCAGCTTGGCTACAGCTGGAGGGAGGAATGATGGTCTCCAGCCAACTTTATTTTCAAAGTTGGCTCGTCCTGAACCACATATTTTCTGTGCGATCAACCATCATGAGGACTTGGACTTTTTCTTATTAAGTCATTTTATTATTAATATTATTAAACATATTTGATCAAGTTTTATTTACATTGAATATAATTATACAAATATACATACATAGAATTTGACATTATTAAAACAAAACTTGATCAAGGGCGGTGCTACTGCCCACGGCATTTTCTTCCACCACCCTGGGGAACCTGCAAGGTAGCCTGGCTTCCAAGGGTTGGCCAGTCAATTCTCTGTTTATATTCCTCTAGCGAGACACTGGTCTTCTCCCTGTTCAAAGACCCCTATGAGGGGAATAGGTAGGTGTTACACAGCTTTCGTATGTGGAAGAATGTCCTCCAGGTTATGTCTTAATCCTCCCATGCAGCGGAGCGGCGGGGGTACATTGTTTAGTAAGCTTTTTATGTCTTTCACGCATGACCCGGGCCTGGGGCTTTTCAATATGGATTTAGCGTTATGTTTGATTTCAGCGTGTTGTTATACTCCGATGTCATTTTGTGTATTGTTTGTGAGGAGATTCTCTATCTTTTCTCAGGCGTGTTTTATTTGTCTGTTAGTCAAGTGGTTAACGCGCTAGTCTAGTAATCCAGGTAGCGTAGTTCGAATCCCACCCAATGCATGAATTTTTCCTCATTAATTTGAGTTTGTGACCACATAATAATAAGACTCTGAGGGTTAGGTGGTAGAAAATGCTTTGAGCATTAACCTCGCCTGGTGGTTACCTTCCACTAAAGAGTAATATTATTATTATTTGTCTTTGTGTGTGACTGTCTGTGTCTAAGGCCCGAATTATGAAAAAGGATTTGTTAATCTTACACCAGAAACCATCAGAAGGTTTATGAACAGGAACTGTCACCTGAGCAATGTGTAACACAGTTAAGCAACGTCCATCGAGTTGAAGACTTCGTGATGATGGCACTTCGGCCCAACTTAATATAGGTAGCAGGGTAACAACCCCGTCATGTTATGACCATGCAATTGAAAGCGACGTTAAAAAAATAATAAAATAAAGTGATAAGTAAAAATCATATACATATTATGTATTTTCATTTTATTCGATTGAATGTTGGTGTTTGAAAAACGCTATTAGCTTTTGCAATAATCAGAATTTATTCATGTTAAGAACAACCAATAATTTATTTTTGGAAATGTTTGAGCCCTATGTATAATACTGTTTTTCTTCTAATTTCATGTTGATACATATATTCTGATGTTCTGTATTTTATCTGTCATGTACATAATGTGATGCTTGTATTGTTGTGCATAGTTTTTTTACTGTACGCAATGTTGCATCGTAAAAAAATGTACATATTATATGCCACGATGCTGGAATTGGCAAGGCGGATAGCGGTAATAAAAGCATTCCTCTCCTGCTAATAAACAAGATCCTGCCAGCTCACATACCTAACATACATATGTATAACAAATTGTAAATACTATACTATGTACTCATTACAATATACAACACATACGATGTAACCATGTAGAAGTTTAGTGAACATAACTATCATAAACCTGCAATTCATCAAACATTTCAAACAATATTTCATCTCGTAAAAGTGGTTGTTAAATATGATACGTCAGAACCAAATTCAAAGATAGAATACAGCTGCTTAACGATACAGCAGAAAATAAATGGTATCACTCATGATGAATATGGTAATACCAATAATAACACTCTTTAGTGGAAGGTAAACACCAGGCGAGCTAATGCTCAAAGCATTTTCTATCACCTGACCCTCAGAATAATAGTACATTATTCTGTGGTCTCGAACTGAAATTAATCAGGAAAAAATCATGCACTGGGTAACATTCGAACCAACGGACCCCTTTGCTGCCTAGATTACCAGACTAGCGCGATAACCACTTGACTACCATTGCACGGTTCTCAAGTGGTTAAGGCGCTAGTCTGGTAAGAACTCTACAGTTGAGATTGCAAAATGTTGTAAATCAACATGACATTTTTGTACTCTAACTGATGCGATTTGAACCAACGAACCCCTACGCTACCTAGATTACCAGACTAGTGCGCTAATAACTTGACTACCAGTGCACTGTTATGATGCAGGAATGTATCAATAATGAACCACATGTAAACTAGCCGAAAGAGACCCTATTACAACATTAGCTCTTTAAGGTTCCAGCACTATAGTGGGTGCTAGAGGTACAATTCCAGGCTTCTTTGAAAGTTTTAAAAAAACATTCAACCTTTCCCAATCGATGGTGAAAGACATCACAATGGCAGCCATTCCAGGTTCAAGTCGCATCATCCACAACCATTTGTACAAACCTTGAATCATCCCTAGAAGCAAAAAAAAAAAAATGTTAAAGTTTGTCAGTACTGTGTCTCACGACAAGCATCACAGTGATGTCAGTTTGTAGTAAATATATTTACTATTTCTCTCTCTCTCAATGTGAAGTGATTGTAAAATAAATCAGACAAAATCCATGCATCGGGTAACAATCTGCACTCACAAGTGAACTTGGAATCACGAATTGAGACAACAAAGAAACAAAATCCTTGACTAGCTGAGCAGTTAGAATCACAAGTTTAATTCAGGAAGCCAAGTGAGTTCAAATCATGATTAAAATAATTCTGATCATATTAGTAATAATCATTTGTCTTGATCTCAATATTTCTGTAAAGAAATGTTAAATTTTATAAAGTTCATTGAGCAAATTCAGTTAATTAACTATTTTAAAGTGAATTGCATATTTGTCAGTAATTTAACTTTTCTTGATCAACTTTTTTTCGTCTACAACAGATTATCACAATTGTGTTAATCATATTGTTTGGTTAAAAACTCTCATTTTTTATGTATAAACTCTTAGAACACCCTAACACGGAACAAGGAACTTTAACAAAGATGAAAAACATGTTCAGCAGGATTAGTAACAATGGACAGATCATCCGACAACACTGCGCCAGATCTAATCTCGCAGACATCAGAGATATCAAGATGTTACAAGTTACAATTAGAATCGCGGTGAGGCTGAAATTCAAGACGTTACAATTACTATCGAGGTCAGCATGGATCACGCCACGGAAAGTTCACTTGAGAACTACTCAGTACTCTCTGGTCTCCATTGTCTTGTGATACGTCTACTACTTTGTCTAATACATCTCTTATAGTCTTGACATTGGACTTGGGCATACTCATTACCGACGTATGGACAGGTTCACATAGCTAACTCATGTTGTGTTCTTCTCTCTCTCATTGAATGACCTACAGTTGTGAGGTGTTCTAATTGTTAGATCAAAAGTTGAGCGATGATTGTATTTTATTGCTGTTCTTTTTCTCCTTTAACATTTTAACCTTTTTAATGGATTGATATTGTAATATTACTCTTTAGTGGTAGTGAACCACTTGGCAAAGTTATTGCTTAATGCATTTTCTACCATCTAACATTTATTATTCTTCTTTTGCAACTTCGCAGAACTGTTTGTGATTAATCCAGAAGAAGATGTTTTTGGTGGATGTGGCGCCTTTATTTACCAAGTCCTCTTCAGCTTTTGTAAATTTTTATCAAAGTTTCAAAGAAACCATCAGCCTTTTGTTCCTAACGAATGAAGGTTCGTTATACTTAGCTGAAAAACTACCGTCCAATGGTGGTATGATAGAATGGATATGAAAAACACCTGTATGTCCTTCACCTGGAAAACTGCTTATGGACTTGGCAACACGGTAGTTCTCCTAGGAAGTGGCAACACTGTAATGTTCTACTCGTGAGTAGCGAGGACGGTGTCTCAACCGGTGCGTGAACAAGCCGCAGCCTAATGACAGTCGACGTGATACTCTTGGTGATGATGATCATGATGAAAGATGGTTGTGGTATTTTGACGATGACTTTGATGGCGATGAGATGATGCCACCAGTAATAACAAAAGTTTGGTAATAGTAATGAAAATATCATAGGTAGTAACGATGTTGATGTTAATGACGATGTTGATAAAAATGATAGTAACACTTAATGAGATGGTCATAGTGACTATGATGACAGTCAAAACAGAAGTAATGATGTTATTCTTGTTATTGTTGGTAGTTGTGGTAGTTCCGTGGTTGTTTTGGTAGCAATAATGACAATAGTGATAGTATTAAAACTAATCATAGTATTCCAACATCGCGGTCTACCAATAACGATGTTGAGCAATGATGTTTTGTCTGTGGAAATGCTACCGAGCATAGAAATTGTACTCGGAGCATTAAGAAGTACAAAATTTGTACCTAGACAGATACTGTGTTGTTTTGTCTGAAGATGACGATACAATATTATATCTAGCGTCTATAAGTTTTGTACTTGGCAAAGATAGATTGTAATGTTTTGACTGAACTTGAAAGTTGATGAGATTCGAACTATAGAAGCCTTGTTAAGATATGAATGAGGGTTTAGTGGTAGAAAATGCTCCGAGCATTATCCTCAACCTGGTATTCCACTAAAGAGTATTATTTCTCCATGATTTTGATTTAGTGGTGGGTTTTGGCGGTTACGTTATTAGACGGATTGAAATGAAATAACACCAGCATCACCTAAAGTACTGTCAAGTTTGATGAATAGGACCTTGTTGATATACTCGTAGACATTCATCATATACTCGCCGATACTGTCGTCTGCCAATCAGTACCAGTGAAAGGTTTTTACCTAATTATGGGAAGCAGCTGATTCATTAACATTAACTTTGTAGCTGTTTAAGGTCCAAATAAACTCTACCAAAGTTATGTTTTTGCTATTATTCCTTTTATTATTTTGTTTACAAATAAGGTTACACCCACAGCAAAGATGTTAAGTATTGCTTCTGTTTAGATTTAAATAAAATCACTTTTTGTCAGACAAACTAAATATGGATGTAAAATACATTATTGTTTTCATTGTATGACCAAATTGTAACGAGTTGAGTAGGTTTAGATTTATGGTCGTGTACGTGATGTATTCTGCGAACATGCCAATTCTACGGAATTAGAATTCGTACGTCCGAATTTGTCGTTTACTTTCTGAATGGTCCTACTAGTTCTTGTTGATTTTACTACTACGAGAAGTCATTGTAAGACACAACCTTTAGAACTTGATTGATGTACACAGTTTTCAGCAGAGTATGTAGACAATTTTGGTAACATGTTACAATATTTCTTGATTTAATGGGTCAACATGAAAAGGAGTTGATTTCTGGTGCAGCTATGACCAACGCTGTTATTTTGTACATTCTGTTTCAATTCTTTAGAATAACAGCTGAAACCAACCGCGGCAGTTCTACTAACTAATTCTATGGCAGTATATTTTTTGTGTTTCCAACTCATTTACTTACGTGACTGAAACTTACTAAAAACTATAAGCAAAACCCTCGTTTTGTAAAAAAAAAAAAACCTTCACAAACAATTCTACCTGAGTAAGTACTATATTCAACAATACCACAATATTTACAAAAAGACGAATAACAAGAAGTCTGATGCAATTAGTGTCTTATGACTTCCTTCGTAACCTTGGCAACCAAATTATGAAGTGAAGGAAACTCATCATCATCATCAAGGAGACTCGTCAGATCTAAGATTTAGTCCTTCCTGAAGAACTGAGAGGCTCCCATCATCTAGATATGTACTGGATCTATTTTTAATCCCTAATTCTGTTCTTCTTTGTCTTCTCAAATTCATCTACTTTGAGTTTCTGGTTTTGATTTGAGTCTTCTATTTCCTTTTGGGTGTATTCATTTTGATCATCGTCTTCTCTTTCTTTGTCTAATTTCATCATCCATCGCTGTTTCCACTATTTAGATCTCTTCCTACCAGACACCTCTTCTATCTCGTTAACATCTCTTCGGTTCCTTATGTATACTCTCCTTATGTTCTTCATGGTAATTAAGTTGGTTATTAGTGCTGATATTCACACATGATTGTAAAGATAAAAGTTTGCTACGTTTTACTTTAGCAATTTGAACGGTCTTTGATTTTGGCTCGTTAACCACGGTTTGCGATTTTCTCGAATCGAAAGTTCATCAAACTTCTCTGATCTTGAGTAGATTACTCTTCTTTTTTTCTTTCTTAAAGCTACTCAGGTACTTGATAATAAAAGAAATCTACTATCGATCATGTTCATTAACAACTTTGTTGTGATTTTTATTTTTAGTTGCATCTTTCACCGCGGAATTCAATATCGAAGCATCTCTAGTGCTGACGTTGCAAAGTATAGGATGTCATGAAACTGGATCCGTCATCCGGCAGGATCTGGCTGGTCAATGTTTTGCTGTCTGTGCAATATGACACGATGTCCATTAACAGCTTGACACGCAGATGTGCAACGCCACACAGATAGGACCTTTTCGAAATGTTAGAATGTGTAACATGAAACACAATGTACGTTACGTGAGTGATAGATAGCCTTGTAAATGCAATATGACACAGTGCACCTTTCCAAAATGACGGAGTAGTGTGTGCAGTATGGCATACAAGCCTTGTCTCACCTTTTCAGAGTGACCTATCAGTATGTGCTGAAACACTATCTATTGTTTACCAATTGTCAAGTATGGTGGTGGACTCAGGATCTTGTGTACCTGTCGTCTGTCGTGCTGTAGTGCCAGTGTTATGGTAATGGGATACTTGAGTAGCGGTTTCGTTAAGTAGTCAGTGTTTCTCAGCGTGCGATTTGCAATGTAGAATGGCGAAGTTAAGGTATATACATATTTCTGTTGTTTTCTCCCTTTTTCCTTCCCTATATCTATAAAGCAAAGCAATTTTTTGGACAGTTTATCCTTGTATATGGTCACCAAGAGATCCCCAAAATACTAGCATATATTCGGAGTAGAACAACTTACATATTGTACGTACAGTATTCCCTTGTGAAAATTATGTCACCTAACATGACATGTTTTCCTATTACACTTGCCTGCTATTTGACTGAACCAAGTTGTGACGTCACATGATTTGTTGTGTGTGTGACAAGTGTTCAGTCAAGTGTTATTCCTGAATTGCACAGGAGTTTACTAATAACTAATGATCTGAGTGCTATAGTAGAGAACATTCAAGAACAATGAGTACACATGCTAGTAAACCACTACAGAATACGAATGACAGTTAAAAGCCTGTCTTACTACCGATTTTTTCGGAGTTTCAGCTATATCTACCACCTGCAGGTTGCATACCTATAACTATCCATCCCTGCACCACTGTACCATGTTGGGTCTTCTAATTCAGGTATTATGGTTTTGCCAAAACTAAAATATGTATATTTCTCTTCATTGCTTGAAAGTTGTGATATTTTCGACATGTGGCTGGTATATCTCTGATCTAGGTCTGCTTTTGACCGATTAATCCAGCATTGAGATGGAATATTGAAATCAATATTGATAGCTGGATGTAAATTAATATTCCATTCCATGCTCTGTAATTAGACTTATTAGTAATTATATTAATTAGAATTGCATGTAACTTGCATCAATGGCATTGGTTATCAGTGTTATCATCACAGGTTCGTTAACACCTATCAATGAGGTTTCTATATCATTGATATGTTTAATATATCTAGAACCACCTGATATATCACCCGTATTACCGCATGATATGTTGCTTCATAACCAGCATTACCATCATTACCTGCACGTAGTTTTGCAACTTATGTTGCTCCAAATTCAGCGTCTGTACTTGATAACAAGATTCTGCGAATTTTAGGGTTCTAAAAAAAAAACCGATAATTTATTGAACTTTTTTTCAATGACACGAATTACTTACCTTTTTTTCATCAATGACATTCACATAAATACTACTCTAATTTGTAGATACCACTAAAGAAAAAGAACTATTCATTGGGCAATCATAGCATGAAAAGAATCTGATATTTGTCCAGTATGCCCTCACTACATTAGCTCTCTCCATTTTTATGTACGATTATTACTTCGTTACTCATTGGATCATCCAGCTCACTCTTTTTTTCCATTATACAACCACTTCTTAGTTCAAGCAAATAAATCTGTGGTCTCCGAAAATACTTCATTTGGAGCTATTGATCTGTCCATTTCTTCTCTGACCTTCTCAATGTTGCCCATAGCATGTCTAGCACCGGTTGGGCTAACCTCTATAATGAATAGGAATGATAAACACCTCTGATTGGTTTGACCTTGTCTGTGTTAGCTCCGACGTCTCTTTGAGAATCAGCATCAGGATTGCGAATATTCAACTGATTGATGATGTCATGATTTCAAACAAAATTTTAAATGTTGACGCTGATGATGTGTTTAAGGGTTGGGTGGAAGAGAGTACCACAACCAATAACCCCGCCCTTTAGTTAGAACACTAATATAATTCTCTACTTGATCACAACTCTACTAAGGTACTATTGTTGTCTCTATGTCGAAAACATTGGGGTGAAAGTTACTATTGCCTTTCAATAGTCAACGCTTCTACTCTTAAATATCTAACAAATCTAACAAAATAACAAACAAAATCTAACAAAAACGCCATACAAGGGCAATATATTTTTGGAGCTGCGAAATTGTCGGGCTCAAGTGACAACATAAATAGTTGTAAATTTGTAAATAACATGAGTCATTGCATCATGATAGTCATGTTAGAAGAAATATTTCTGTTAATGATTCTCGATAGAAGTGTTGCCAAAAACGCATATGTTGCATTGTTTTTATTGATATGAGCATTCCATAGATATGAGTCATGAGCATGATAAGTTGCATTTTCCTCTAATGACTATGCAAGAGAGAAATGAAGACAGGTGTTGAATGAATGCATGGTAATGACTGAATGGATATTGACACATTGAATGAATTGAATCTTAGCTTCTTCAAAATCTTCAATTTTGTAGACAGGTGTTGAATGAATTCATGGTAATAACTGAATCACTGAATGGATATTGAATGAATAGAATGTTAGCTTCTTCATAATCATCATGTAGCATTGGTAGAGTACATTTGATTTTTTTCAGAATTTTCATGTAATATGTCGATGATGATTGAATTGATTGACTATAGTCTTCAGCGCAGAATTAACCGTTCTCTTTGCAACAGCATTTGAATCAAAGGCTCCTACATTATGTATGTATTTAACAAAGGTTTTTTTTCCAATATGAAGTTAATGGTGTTTCTCTAATTTTCCTAAAGACATATTCAATAAAAGAATTTCACTGACATGTTTATCTGTCTCAACACATTGTGCATATATAATTTTTTAAATGACTTTCTTTTCCATGTACTATATTTGTATTTTATTTATCAGACATTCAAAAAATGTAAGGAAGGTTTGGAAATTGTACAGTGTACTCAAATCATACACGTACATTATTATGTACACCTTTTATCCTTATCTTAGAACCTCTGTGTGTACCCTCTATCATATTCATAAAAGTACCCATCCCAGGACTGCGTCCCAATTCATCCACTTTCTTTGCTCTGCCAAACTCTCGAAACAATCATTTTCTTAAATCACCCATTTTAAAGCAATGAATCACTTTAATAATTTAGATACAAAACCTGATATCTTTTAAACATTTCAGTTATTGTTATATTATAATTCATTACAATTATAAATATAGTGTTGAAATAAAAAATATTTCTTAGAACTCTTGGAAATAAACATCCTGTTATTATCGACCTTACTAACACCATAGGCACCTTACCAGCTTACCTTATCACTTCACTTACACTTACACCATGCGGCATAACAGCATGCGGCATGCGACGGTGGCCTACCTCTTCACGTGCTGCATACTCAGCATGCTGCATGCAGCACGCGATGAAATAAATTACTATAGACTGCCTGTACGACTGCCATTCGTTATGGGCAAACCACTTCCTCTTGATTTCTATACATCTCGACTTTTCATCTGCACTAAAGAATAGCAATGGTCTTTCAAAGAAGAAATTCCACATACATACTCTCTAGCTCTTTATTAAAGAACTAGGGTTTTATATACAATTTTATATATAAATTGTATATATAAAATATTCTAATCATTGTAAATAGTACAAAAAAAAAAATAGTAAAATACTTCACTCACTAATTGAAAGAGTTCAACAGAATTATACACTTTGTGCTTGAAATTAAGGATATGCATTTTGTTTTCTTTGTTCCCAGGTAAGCAACCTGAGAGGAAACTATATCTGACAGCATCCCTGTGTCAGCACTAGTGGTAAGTTGGACTTGAACAAGCATGATGGCATGGATAATCAGAACTATTACCTGCTGATGAAAGCAAATAAGCTCGAAACAGCTGTCCAGGTATGTTCTGATATTCATATACATGTAGTGCAACTTCTCACTTTTCTGTTTATAATACTGATTACTTGAATTTGCTCAATGACCTTTATAAAATTTCTTTACTGAAACATTGAGATTATTAAGATATTGAGATTATTAAGATGATATCTTCACATATGCTGGGAAGTAATCTTGCCGCAAAGCTTTGACAGTTTCTGTTTGTCATACCGGCGCGGCCCTTGTTGACACATTATGAATGTCTGGATTTATGTTGGTATCAATGTATGTATGAGGCACTCTAATGGTTAGTGTGACGATGTTGTTGATGACTTGGTCATTAAATAGCACAGGACTAGCACCACGCATAGTCCTGTGTGGTCCTGTGAGACCTGCCTTTATGTTCAACCCACCGTCAGTGAAATTCTCTGGTTCTTCGTGTTTAACTGATAGTCAAGTGGTTAACGCGCTAGTCTGGACAGGTAGTGTAGGGATCCGTTGGTCGAATCTTACCTAGTGCATGATTTTGCCCTCATTGATTTGAGAATATTTCCACATAATAATAAGACTCTGAGAGTTAGGTGGTAGAAAATGCTTCGAGCATTAACCTCGCCTGGTGGTTACCTTCCTTCCACTAAAGAGTATTATTATTATACATTTATATTTTTGTTTGTTCATGTATCCTTCCTTATCCCCCCCCCCCCCCCCCCATCATAATATATTGGGCCCTCTTCCGTAGCCCTTTCCCTCTCTCTCTCCCCCTTTTCTCTTTTTTATTGGTTTCTCCCTCCACAACCCCGCAAAGGGATATCAAACTTTTGAAATGTAAACAACCGCATGATGAATGGAATTTATTGAGAAAGTTTTATGACAAATGATACCAAGTTACAAAGTTTAGAAGAAAAAAAATGGTTATAAAATCCTCCCCGAATACACCCATTATTGCAGAAGCGAATCCACAAATTTCCAGTGTAGGTCAATATTAATAATAATACTTTTTAGTGGAAGGAAACCACCAGGCAAGCTTTATGCTCAAAGCATTTTCTGCCACCTAACCTTCAGAGTCTTATTATCATGTGGTCACAAACTCAAATGAGAGAGGAAAATTTATGCACTAAGTGGGATTCGAACCAACGGATCCCTACGCTATCTGGATTACCAGACTAGCGCGTTAACCACTTGACTACCAGTGCATGGATAATGTAACTAATATTTATGTCTTAAGTTGAGGATTAGTTGGACTTCCAGTATTGAATCACCCCATGAAATTCATGAATGTATCTCTCTGGGCCCCACCCCGCCACTGGCTTAAAGTGGCTGAGTAATAAAACAATATAGAATAATTGCTCAGTTTCATTGAAACAGCATAGAATAATTGCTCAGTTTCATTGAAACAATATAGAATTAATGCTCAGTTTCATTGAAACAATACAGAATAATTGCAGAGTACCCCTATCAGGCTCATCACATTCGCGAAATTCACAATTGACAACAATAACACTTCATTTTCTTCCTCCTAACTTCAATATTAATTGTACCAATCCTTTCTTCTCACTCTCGGTCTTTCTTTTAATTTGGGTTTAACGTCGCTTTCAACTTCATGATCATATCACGATGAGGGTGTTACCCTCTCTTCATAGGCATCTCACAAACCTGCTACCCATATTAACCTCACCCAGCCTGGGTTGGACCGGAATTCCAGCATCACGAAGTCTTAACCACGCTGCACCTTGCTTAACTTCGGTAATCCTACGAAAACCGGTGCATTCATCGCGCCAACGACGTTGACTTCTCTGTCTTTAGTTTGTGTTTTATTTTTGTAACCGTCACTTGTCATTCCTTCTCATACTCTCTCCTGGTCTTACAAGTTGGGCTGTTGATTTTTTTCAGCAAACTTGTTACTACTTTCCCTCCCTCTCCATTTCCCAACTTTCTTCTCTTCCAACTCAGACTTTGGTGGCCCGAAATCCCTTTTCATCACACCATCTCTTTACACTTGTTTCACTTTCCCCCAATTTTCGCATGTTAGGCTCTTGTTTCACCTATCTCCTCTCTCCCTGCCTCTCTTCTTTCCCAGTCAGACTGTTTTTCAAACGCTCTCCTGTCTCTCTTTCCCTCCCCTGTCGGTCTGTTTTTTCAACCATCTCCTGTCATGTGTTATCGAGATATATCCAGACTCATCTGGGGGGCGGGTTGGTGTGAAACATTCTCTCAACAATATTATGATTGTGTCTGACAGTTTTTATTTCAATTCCAAATTGTTGTGGTGTGGGAGCCCGGAGACATTGTCCTGGAATTAATGAAAAGTGTCATCGTAAATATTAATTAATTCATCATAACCAACATCCTCATTGTCATCAGCATCAACTTTTTTTCTCCATCTCATCATCAGCATTAGCATCATCAACATAATGGTCTTCTCTTCATTTTCCTCCTCCTCTTCCTTCTTCTCCTCCTCTTTCCTCTCCTCCTCCTCCACGCCATCATTATGTACATCTTTCTGTGTTTGAGTGTTTCCTACTATCGTTATCATTAATAAGCGCAATGTCTAATGTTCTTATTTCAGCATGAGTGTCATTTATTCTGCCATTATCTTGACCACTTTCGCCATCGTATTTGCCACGATCATCATGTTTTACAGTATTTTCAATTGTCATAATCATCCTACTGACTGCTCTGAAAACCACCTCCTTACATTTCTTAATTTTTCGAGAGTATCTAATTTACTGTGGATGAATTTGAGCAGAGCATTATGTTAGACCACCCGTTCTAAAGAGGATGTCCTATTACGCCAACAGTTTCCTATCCTTCTGTTTAAAGGATCATTGAGCGGTGCAGGACAACAGTAACTCCTTAAGTTATGCACAGGAGAATCATTTCAAGACCGGAATAATATTTATAATTGCTGTTTTATTTTTTGCTAGTCTTCATTGTAACCATACATGGCATCCACTTCCGTACTATCAAGTTATGATTAAACCTCGGCCATATTGAACTGTAACGTATGTGCGTTCATTGATTATTATGAAGAGACTCTAGACGAAATAGGAAAACCAAAAGATGTCATTGACCTTACGGTCAAATTGTGTTCTTTACCGACCTCATTAGCTTGATCAATCCTTCCACCCCATGACACACTCATGGACACGTAAAGTATTAGCTTGATCGATAAGGCGGCGACTTGTAACCTGGAGGTCGGTGGTTCAAGTCCCGGTTTCAGCGTAGATCAAGTAACGCGAGATTGAGAGCTTTTGGGACACTCTGTCCCATGTTTATGGGACACCCTGTCACTGTGAACATTCCAGACGACCGTAAATGGCACCCGAAATAAACGGTTGAATTCAACTTAATTACCATCTAAACTGATGATATTTAGTCGCATGGAGATGATGTTGACGATGATGGGAGCTCACTAAAAATTCTAAAAACCCACATACTCACTAAAATTCCTTTATTCAATTAACATTAATCGGTTAACACGGCCATATGCTTCCCCGGGTAGACTACAGGCTAATGTGTTTGTCTGAGTGGAAAGTATTTTACACATCTATGATGCTTTTGAAGAGACTATGAATAGTGAGTTGAATAATGTGTTTAACAACTTTCGTTAACATACAAATTACTTTGAAATATTCATATTTCTTACACCTCATTTTTGAAGCTTAAACTTGATTAGATAAAGAAGCTAACTTTTCCACACACAAAGGGCCCAATGTGGCTGAGGTGTATGGGCAACCCAAACCTATAAGAAGACTTGGCTTTTTGAAATGAAATAGGTACCTAAAAAAATCAATAGGGAATGGATAAGGATTATTTGTTGATGAATTCTTCTTTGAGTATTCAACTTGTATTATTTGAGACAAAATAAAATACGTATAAACACTCGGTGTGTTCCATTTCAGCCCACACTAGGATCAACGGGTTAACGCCTGGTGATTCATTAATTAGAATCCTCATTTAGTTTCATTTAACCTTGATGTTTCCTTCTGTCCTTCAGTGAGGAGAAGGATAATTGTCCTGGTAATAGTGCGATGGGGACTGTAATGACATTACCGGTCATAGTGCGTTCAATGGGGGTTATGTCAGTAATGATATTCTAACGATCCAGATGAAGGTGTGGCAGTTGGTTGATTAGAAAGTGGAGACTCATCTGCTCCGTGTGCATCTTCTAGGGAGTTTTCCTGGTGATAACAATAATAAAAAAATAATGTGTTTTATTTGTGTCATTCTATCACAATTTTGTAATACAATAATAATACTCTTTAGTAAAAGGTAACCACCAGGCGAAGTTAATGCTCAAAGCATTTTCTACCACCTAACCCTCAGAGTCTTATTATTATGTGGTCACAAACTCAAATTAATGAGGAAAAGTTCATGCACTGGGTGGGATTCGAACCAACACATCCCTACGCTACCTGGATTACCAGACCAGCGCGTTAACCACTTGACCACCAGTGCACGGTTCTTTAGTCGGCATCGCAGAATATTAGGACTTTCTCGAATCTTTAATATCCCAAAATCTCATTTTTAATATTATTCCACCAGTGGTCATTGCTCATAAAAGCAGGTACTCATTTTTCCTCACAAGGTATGAGTAGACCCCGAACATCCAAAATACAGAGCAGAAAAAATCCTTTTCACCTGTTTTGGGCACACTTCCAAGAGAAGAAGTGCTCAATTATGTGTATTATATCTTCTTTCTTTTTTGAAGAGTTTACGGATCAAGTTCCATTTGTACAAAATAATAACCTTACAATTAAATTAAATAAAATAATCAAATAAAAGTTCCATTTGTACAAAATAATAACCTCACAATTAAATTAAATAAAAATAATCAAATAAAAGTTCCATTTGTACAAAATAATAACCTTACAATTAAATTAAATGAAAATAATCTTAAAATTATAAATCTTATAATAAAATGTATTTAAAAGTTATTAAAAAAATCTAGTAAATCTATTATTCTACTCACTATCTAACTGTAGGAGATACTTTCCAACTGTTAGAAAAGACATTCTCCTGACGTTGAATGCTTGGAGATTATCATGTGTTTCTAAGTCGACGTGTACCTATCCGCTCACTTTTCATCTCGGTAATTCTCTTTCTCTATTCCCATTTAATATCCTTGTGTTTAATTACGAGAAACAATCTTAAATCTCCCGATGCTGTAAATAAGCTTTGATTAATACTGTCGATTAATTCTTTATCAGATTTCTAAGAAAGCGATTACCAAAGACAGGAGAGCGATTAACTCTTTGTGTCCAACAGAAGATTTGTTTAAGGCGATTACTTACTTGGTGTAGGGTTTTGAAAGCTTATGCACTGGTAGTCAAGTGGTTAACGCGCTAGACTGGTAATCCCGGTAGCGTAGGGATCCGTTGGTTCGAATCCCACCCAGTGCAAGAATTTTTCCTCATTAATTTGAGTTTTTGACCACATATTAATAAGACACTGAGGGTTAGGTGGTAGACAATGCTTTGAACATTAACCATGCCTGGTGGTTACCTTCTACTAAAGAATGTTTTTTTATTACTATGCAAAGCAATATTTTCCAGTGAATTGTGCTTACATGAAAGACTATTTTGTCTTTCTGAAGGAATAGTTACTTGGATTTTTACCCATATGAAACATTAATAATAATAACACTGTTTATTGGAAAGTAACCACCACCAGGCGAGGTTAATGCTTAAAGCATTTTCTACCACCTAACCTCAGTCTTAATATTATTATGTGGTTTCAAACTCAAATAAATGAGGAAAATATCATGCATTGGGTGGGATTTGACTAGTTGACTACCCTTATTTATGGATACGAAATTTTTTCGACAATTTCGTATACTGAATCTTATCTCTGAGGAGGGCTAATTATTTTAAGTTGATGTTGGTTCCATTTTGGTCTTCATCTGTCCGGTAGCTCAGTAGTAAAGGCGGCACTCTGAGAATTCAGAGATTCCAGAGTTCATGGTTCGAAACCCGTGGGACATGACAAGTTATCATCCCATTTGGGATTTGTAACACCTAATAATATGTCTTGGGCTTACTGCTGGAATAATGGGGCTTTAATAGTCCTAATCGGGCATTATAAAGAATAAGGCAATATTATTATTATTCATTATGTTTTACTCTTGACCTTGCTATTTTCTTGCTCGTAAATGTATTAATGTTGTGGTACAATGTATAGACTACTAGCGGGCTGTCGCCTGCTTTGCGGGCCGAGGCATGGCCGTGAAAGCAAAAAGTTGCAAAGATTGCACATCTAGACTATAGACAAAGCTACCTACCAAATTTCAACTTCCTAGGACTTACCAGTTCGGAGAAACAGTGATGATCAGTCAGTCAGTGACTTTGACATTTCTATATTAAGATTGAGGAATGTTTTTAGATGTTCACTGTTTGTATTATGGCCTCTGTTAATATATTTTCAATTTGTATTACGCCTGTTGCCGAAAATTTCTTATTATTTTGAAAAAGGAAATTTTATTTCTGATGACTAACTAGAACATGTCATATCGTATGTGGGTAATGTATGTATGTGGTGTGTCTATGATGAGTATAAATTTATGAAGCACATATAATAATCATATGTAGATGATATATGTGTCATGTTTTAGATAAGTAAAATCATCTATTACGTGTTTATTGTGCACAGTATTACAATTAATTACATATTATTATTGAATTTTCAAGTTTTCAGTGTCGGACTCCTTGCGGCAGCTGATACATGGCAATGGTCATAGAATACATGAACTCAGTGAAACCAACAGCTAGCACACTTGGCGAACGTTGGAATGAACCATATTCCCAAACACTAGGAGGTATATGGTTAAGTCCAGATTTCAATCATCAGAGCTGTGTCAATCAGGGTGAGGGGATGAGGAAGAAAGTGCAGGGTTTTTGAATTTGAAGATGGGTCGGAGGGGAGACATATTACGGGATGGGCAGTTTCATGGCTACGAAATAAAAAAAGCTGTGTAACACTCATCTTAAAAAAAAAAAAAACAATTGTTCTTTCACCAATCCTATATTTACCAACTGACTCTGATCAGATATTAATAACCTATTTCAAAGAATTCATATCAGATAGATACAAGTCTAACTCAGTTATTCCGCGAAGTACTTCCGCGAAATGGCTCAACCATGATTCACAAGATGTAATTATCACTATAGTGGTGGTGTCGATGTTTCTATAACTCTACCTCTGTCTAGTCGTGGGAGACCCTGTATATTCTATTCATATACATGACACTGGCACTCAAGTGGTTAAGGCGCTAGTCTGGTAATCCAGGTAACGCAGGGATCCGTTTGTTCGAATCCCACCCAGTGCATGATTTTTTCTTAATTAATTTGAGTTTGTGACCACATAATAATAAGACTCTGAGGGTTAGGTGGTAGAACATGCTTTGAGCATTAATCTCGCCTGGTTATCATTGTTCATCTCTGTTAAGGACACCAATGGTTTGTCATGTTGTCTTTTTACCTAGCAAAATTGGTACCGTATCTATTTAACGTCCCCTTCGCGAGACATCTGAATATAGCTATATATTGCGGTTCTAGTTGTTGACCTAAATTCTAACCAAACAACAATAATTGTCTGTCTGATGCAATTGACTCGAATCGACATAGGAAAAACAAAGAGATCTAATTTCTTTGTTAGTAGTTGTTGATTTGATCGTAAAATGAGATTTGAACTAGAACAAGATTGGTGCAAATGGTAATAGTGCACAATATTGATAACATTAATCAAGTTTTTCAAGAAACAAGTCAAAATAATGTTAATAACAACAACTACAACTACCACAACATCACCTTTTTTAATCAATGTCATATAACTCCTCAACATAGGTAACCATCAACAACAACAAAGCTGAGGAACTTTGAACAGGGAGAAGACCAGTGTCTCGCTAGATTACTATAAAGAGATACGGGCTAGCCAACCCTAACAAGACCGGCTAGCTTGCAGTTTCCCAAGGGTTTAACGGCTTATAAAGAAAAAGCCCAAGTTCTCACGATGGTTGGTCGCATATTAAAATATATGGAACGAACCAACTTTTCTCCTGAGTTGGCTGGAGACCATCACTCCCCTCCCCCAGCTGGCTACAACAATAAAACTCAACAACAATCAGCATCATTTTCACAACCGCCATCTAAAACAACAAGAACAAACAAGATCAACAATAATAGAATCATAACATCAATTACATATCAATGATAGCATTCGTAGTAATGATAATGAGAGCTCGTGTATTTAATTGATCCATGTTAACTGCATTAATTATTAATTATTGCCAGCCAGGTAGACACGTTATTATCATGTTTAATCATTTCAATTACAGGATCGGATTCCTTCTGGCAGGGTTTTCTTTATGTCTGCCGCCGCCATGTTGGTTAAGGGGGCATTCACCTCCTGGCGGGTTGCTGCCTATTGGTTTTACATTGATGTTGGTTATTATTACTGGTAATTATCACATGAACAGTGATGGTTGAATTATTATTGATAGTTGCCGAGAAGATTGTGTCTAGTGGTCTGCATTGTAGCTTTATTATTTAATTGGTTTTCTATTATTCTTTCTTTTTTGACAGTTTTCCCAGTGTAACTCACTTGTAACATTCTTTTTTAAACGTTTGATATTGCATACTCGTACATTTTTTGATATTAGTGAGACTATCTGCAAATTCTCTTCTTCTTTTTTTCTTTTTTGTTCTAATAAATATGAGAATTCTATAATGAAATCAATAAACTCTTTTTTTCAAAGTATCAATCTTAATTATAAAATCTATTTACATTCATAATCAACAGGAATCCGAAACGGCTGGACCGCAAGACTCCCAATTTGGCACTAGAGTGTCATTTTGGTATTCAGATGCGCCAGCCACGCGATAGAACCTCAACAGCGAAAAAAAGCAGGATTTCAGCTAGAAATATAATCTATATCTATAAAAGAAAGCTGTCTGTATGTGTGTATGTATGTATGTATGTGTGTATGTATGTATGTGTGTATGTATGTTCTTTATACAAATCCACACCGTTTGACCGAGAAACCTGAAATTTTGCACATAGGTCCGCTTGGATCAGGAAATTCTTCTAGGCTAGATTATATCTCCCTGAGGTTAAGCTACAATGAGTAAGGATAAAAATGGATGGGTGACGCAAAAAAAAATGCACGTTTTTTGACATAAATGACATTTTTTCTCGAAATTTGTCGCGACGACCTATCAACTCAAAGCGAGAAAGTTTTAGGCAAGGGCTTGAGCTTTCAATTGACATATCGATCGCGAATTTCTGATGAGCCGTTCTTGAGCTACGCCGGGTAAGGTAAAAAAATGGATGGGTAACATGTAAAATATTCACGTTTTTTGACCTAAATGACATTTTTTCTCGAAATTTGAAGTGACGACCTATCAACTCAGAGCGAGAAAGTTTTAGGCAAGGGTTTAGGCTTTCATTTGACATATTGATCGCGAAATTCTGATGAGCCATTCTTGAGCTACGCCGGGGAAGGCCAGAAAATAGATGGGCGACAAAAAATATTCAGGTTTTTTTTCAAACCTAAATGACATTTTGTGTGTGTGTGTGTGGTGGTGTGTGTGTGGTGTATGGTGTGTGTGTGTGTGGTGTGTGTGTGTGGTGTGTGTGTGTGTATGGGTGTGTGTGTGTGTGGTGTGTGTGGTGTGTGTGTGTAGTGTGTGTGTGGTGTGTGTGTGTGTGTGTGGGTGTGTGTGGTGTGTGTGTGTGTGTGGTGTGTGTGTGTGTGTGTGGTGTGTGTGTGTGTGGTGTGTGGTGTGTGTGTGGTGTGTGTGGTGTGTGTGTGTGTGTGTGGTGTGTGTGTGGTGTGTGTGTTGTGTGTGTGTGTGTGTGTGTGGTGTGGTTGTGTGTGTGTGTGTGTGTGGTGTGTGGTGTGTGGTGTGTGTGTGGTGGGTGTGTGTGGTGTGTGTGTGTGGATGTGTGTGGTGTGGGTGGGTGTGTGTGTGCGTTGTGTGTGTTTGATGGGCTGGCGAAGCGGCGGGTGTAACCCGCTAGTACTTATTGAAAATCGACTTTATCAAGATGGAAATGCAAATGATGCACATCTATTGAATCCAACCCACTGGCAGTGTGGGACCAAGAAACCGATCGACAATTATTTCTGCTGTCTCTCCCAATAATAACCCCGGACCTTGACCATTCAAGAGTTCATTTCATACCTCACTTGAAGACATCCTGGAATTGCCGCAGAGTGCAATTATTTGCAATATTGCAGAATCTCACGGCGTCATTACAACATCAGGTGCAGACCTGGCCAGATGAACCTGGGAAACCTTAAGTAGCGAAGTTCAGCGTTACAGAAACTGATTTACCTGATGAACATTTATCTAAATTTAAGAATTAAAGTTATTTACATTTGAATTTATCTCAATGTACGTTGTCTATGTTTTAAGAATTTTTGTTGTGAGATTTCTGAGTTGAAACAGCAAAAAATCCTTTATTTAAAAAGAAATACTCCAGCATTCTTCCTCATACTACAGGGCAACAACACCGAGAAAATGCTAGCAACTAATTTTGGTATCATCTATGAAAATATCTTGCTGATATTGCACTCTTTCATACAAGGAGACAAAGACTTGATAAGGGCCCCCAAAACCAGTTTCCTCCCCATATCTCCTGGGAAAAGGCTCTCTAGATCACCGCCAGTGGGTGGAGAACGGCTGACGATTGAATCTGGTGAGGTCATAGACCTCAGCGGAAAACGATTTCCAATCCGAACTCAAGATATCTTGCATAACCAGGTGGAATATCCAGCTAACCGCAGATCCAAAACTCAAGAATCTCAACATGTATCTCATAGAAGTTTGTATTTTTGATTTCTAGATAACCATCTTGTTCGGATTCCTACTTATCCTCAACTCTCTTTATGTCTAGATTTATAGATACACAAGTTTATCTCAAAAATCGTAAATTCTAGGATACGAATAGCACTGATGGAATTAGAGACAAGATGAACTGTACCAGTAGATAGTTTTGAACACAGAAACGATGAAAATAGATTCCATGGAAATGATGATGACGTAAACCTCAAACTGAATATTCTGTGGCTGGAGATACCACCATAGCTATCATTAGGCAGATAGGTAAGAGCAATAAAAGTAATGATAAAAAAATGCGTTCTATGTTCGATCTCAGACTGTGCTGGTTTCAGATCAGTGCACATCTGTGCCCTGTTGCACTTGGTCATTGAGTCGGAGGCTTATGTTAAGATCAAGCTTTTATACATTGACTTTAAGGATTGTTGTAGGTTTCGTTTTTGTTAATATATTGATTCCAATGATATCTTGAAAGAGATACCTATCACCCCATTTCTCAAAAAATGTCTTGTATATTTTTTTTCGAGTTTTTTTTAGTAAATGTAGCAAACATTACCGAAAATCAAGATTTCAATCGCCAAATTTTTAGTGTTCTACTATCATTGGATTCCTGGATGTAGCAAATTAGAGCAGAAGCTTATGAACGACATGAACCAATTGCGGCAGCACATCCTCTAGAAATAAACAAAAACAGACACACAAAAATAGAGACTCTCCGTGTGTATAGATATACATATTACCATTGTTATAGACATGGAGCTGATAGAGAAAGTAAAGAAAGAGAGGAAAACATTCTGGTCTGAATTCCAATCCGGCGGAACAAATTGGCCAGAGAGAGAAAGAAGGAGGGGGAATTCCTCTCTAGTAATAGTACAACCATCCTGGCCAACACAACAGCTATCCTGAGCAGATACAATGTCCTGGGAAGACATTCTCCAGCAGAGAATTCCTCCTGAAGAATTCGTATTGTTATTAGCATAAGTCCTGTTTTATTATGATTCTTACGTTCAATTTTTATTACTATTTGGTGATCATCATCATCTACAACATCATAGACTTTTTTATTATTCTCTGCTCGAAACGCATCACTCAGGATTCTTGAGATCATCATCTTGGAAGGAATTTTCGCTGTCAGAAGTCTGCATGTAATTTATGTAAGAATCTGAAGTGTGGATGAGGTAGAATTAGAATATCTGTGTTTACCATCTCTTGCATATTTAGGGCTTTGGTGTGAGAATGAAAAAGAATTAGAATAAATTTCTGTATTTACTATCCACTTTTTATGATCTCTGATGCGAGTAAGTCCGCTTTAAATGCCCAAGTATGAGTGTGAAAATTGTTTATTCAATATTGTCTTGACTCACCATCTATATTTTACATACATAATTTAAATTGGAATGTGTGTCCATCTGCTCAACCATCATTAGGAGACATAGGTTCTTTAAATGGACTGGTACAAACCCAAAGCTTCTAAAGTAGTCCAAAGTCAACCTGCCGTTTCATGGCTCTTTACAAAGTCAAAGAAAGTGCATTTACTTTGTTGATAGTAAGTACCTTTTTTATGAACGTAATATTTTTTCTCAAGTTATATGAAGTTCTTGCAAATTATACTTGAAATTTCTTAAATTATCCGGTCATAAAAATACAGCCGTAAGAATTGTAAACACGTTTACTGCAGTAAAATCTGCTATGAAAAGGTCTTATTTGCAGTCTTTATTAATTTCTAATAAATTTACATATTTGTTTATGAACGATGTACTTGTGAGATTCTATTCAAACGTGGAATCCTCTCAACATTGGTCGGAAAGAGTGAAATTTTCTTCACATTGAAGGCATATCACGTAATTTATCTACAATATTTACAAATATAAACACTCAAATAAACGGGTGCAATGTACCCCCACAGTCCGTAGTGGTTCATTGTACAGCCATGGTCAATCTGTTGAAGAAGATAATTTTGAGCTCATTGATACTGACAAAAGTACGAAAACCATCAGTTTGTTTGGAAGAACATGCAGAACGTAGGAAGAGAACAAATTTAATATAAAAACGCAATTAAAACATCCTGTATACATCCATCACAAAAAAATTAGAGCGCTCTAGCTGTTGATATATGGCCTGGGAAACGAGTTATTCACAATAAAGCCCCTCAATTTAGCTTCTTGCCAGAAAGAGACCAAAACCCGATTAAATATTTTAATACAAAAAGAATGATTTCATTAATTAAAAATCAATCTCACTCTCATAAATTAAGCTGTCCACAACTTAATTTCTACTTCTCCAGTTAGTTTCCCCTAGAACAACTGCATTTCCCATGGAAGCCATAGCATCCAAGAAAATAAGTATAATCGATGAGTTACAACATTCCAAACGATTCTTCAACTGACCAGGACTACTTCAGCAACACTCCAAACATTCCCAACCTGTTTAACAATGACGAAGCGTCTCAAAGTCAACACAACCAGCATGAACAGAATGCAAGAACAAAGCGAGAACTCAACCAGACGGATCAAACCATTGAAAGAATTGAAAGAACAAACAAAACTCACAACAGTATCACTTGACCTGCCTGACTACCGGCAACCAGCAGTCAGGAGTTCAATTCAAACCCAACAAACCACTCTGAGCGCGACTGAAAGTTTACAATACAAGACCGGTCTGTCTAGAACATGTGAGATGACTCATAGCCCGTACTGTAACAGTCATTCACATTATCATGTAACTAAAGGGGACTCCCCCTGAGGCACTTGATATAATCGCCTGACCCATAAAGTGTAACTTTCTCGCACGCTCCTTCGCTCTTGGCTCTTGGAGGCCTTCCATAATTTGCCTGATGTAGGTACAATATGTTCTAGCTGTTAATCTTGCTATGACTCATCAAGCTCATGATGACTAGAGAGGTAGTCAAGGTTATTAGTGTGATTAGAATACGAGTGAATGGGGTTTTGGAAGTTTGACTGTCTAGTTCTTGTACAAGGACTTTTGTAGTTGTGAAAAGCATCTACATATTTGTAGAGATTTCGGAAATTGTTTGGTGAAAACTGGTGCAGAGTGCTATTACTTTTATTATTTATTTTAATTTAATCGTAATATTATTTTACAAATACAAATGAGAATTTAGCAAAATATGTACAAAACAGTGAAAATTTAACAAAATATTGTAAATATAGTCCTCACTATTATGCATTACGTTGTCTGGTCGTTATTCTTACTTCAAGGAAGTAAACTGATATTCTTCAATTTGTATGATCCTGAATTTTGTATGATTCTTCCAGTTGTACCTGGTCACAAGCGGTTTGTTTACCCTATCGTTGTCATCGGATTCCATTGCGCAAACACAACGGAGCCCCAGACCCTAGAGTAGCCCCGGTACCAGGCAGAATAATCTAACCATGTTATTAAATGTAAGAGGCCTCAACGGAGTCCGAAAGTCGTCTATTTCAAAGTGTAGGTACCGGGTTCTAGGGTGTAGGGTATAGGCCCAGGGTTCTCGTTCTGGCCGCCTACTATGACTGAGGTGTTTTTGTACGAGCGTGTAGTCCATCCCTGTATTAATGACTCACTTAGGCGGTTTCCAGGCCAGAATATCCTTCATGTAATCCTTCGCATGGTTTGCCAACTTTTCGAACGAAACTCAAAGTGAAAGGAGTTCAGAGACCGTTGCCCGCTTTGATTAATGACCTCTTGTTATCATTACTCGGATCGTTAAAATCATCATCATCCTCCTCATCATCATCATTAGCAACTGCGTTATTCTTATTAGTTCTTAGTTGGTTATCTACATCTTTCATCTGGTTTAGTAATATGTTCTTTCTGATTGAAACAACAAAGTGCTGATAGGTTAAATATGAATATGCCGAGATTTTGCCGACACATGCTTGTAGAAATCGCTTGGCGATAGAATTGTGTTAGAATCTTTATTATTATTTATTACTTTATTGGCAAACTACATAATCCATACTGATACTCAGGACAATAAATAAAAAGAGCTCAATAGAATATGTAGTGAACCGTGGCTTTCTCTTCCGCCGAACCCCAAATCTTGTATGTTTTTTGACATACAAGATTTCATTTTTAACACAAGAATCTAAAATCGAGATTTTTCTTCTACCAAATCAAATTTAACATGAGACTGCTGCCAGTGTGATGGAAAATTAAAAGATGGAAGTAATAAATTGACTCAATGACTTTTAATGACAACCAAAGCTATAGCTAAACATACCAAAGTTGGAACAAAGAAATTGGTTCACGCCAGTTCAAGTTCCGGTCGCGAATTACTTTTAATTGTTTATTTATTTCAAGTAGGAATGACATGTTGGTTTTAACCACCATGTTTTTTCAACATGATCCTGGAGTCTGGTAAGAATGTTACCAACGTGGTAAGAATGTTCACTCTGTTCCAAATAGAACTGTGTTTTTGTCTACGAGTTGTTACCTGTTTTTCTTCTCCTCAGTCTTCTCATTCTCCTTTTCTATTTAGAACAAATAGTTTGGAACATCTACTGCAGGTTACGTTGGCCAGAAACTAGACTTAGTAGACAATGGCATTGCCGATGTCCCAGACCAAACACTCGAGACTATTCTCAGCCACATAATGACCCGAAATGATGATACTCATGATGTTTACAATGATTCTACTCATGCTTACAATGACGATAATGATGCTTAATTTAAAGGTAATGGTACCAACAATTGCTTGATTCAAATAATACTTACAATGTTAGTTGAAATTCTAATAGTGATACTTCTAATGATGGTCAAAAATGTTGAAGTAATACTCATGACGATGCTCATTCCATTCTACGTGCAATCCTAGAAGACCACGACGTAAATAGTGAATTGGAAACTGAGGTTTTGTCGTACTCAGGGGTAAAATTTAGGAGGATACCAACAGGAGTTACCAGTTATAAGAGCTTCTTAGAAGTCGAGTAATGTAAACATTTTCCAAAAAATTCCTATGGTTACCTTGTAGGTATTATTGCCGGAATTTGTCTAAAATTTAATCTCAGAGATATAGGAGATTTGCTCGGAAACCGAGGAAAAGATATTGAAACTGATGCTGGTCTGCGACTTGCTGTCAATAAAATCCGACTTTGCTGTCAGTAAAATCCGCCCTTGGACTAGCACATTGAACCCACGTCTTCTGAATTGAGTAGCGGAGCTTGACGGTCCCCCTGTCTCTCCCGCCAGGGTACACTAATCAGCGCCTGTTCCCGTCATTACCTCGACTACTGATCTAATCTCGCCTCTCATTTGTACTAATTCTCTCGTCTGAGCATTTCGCAACATTGCAATATATTCTGCGTAGCAAACATTGCGAACATGTTCGCAGATCTGACGTTCCGTGAGAAATGTGAAAAATTCACAAATGAACGCCGGAACCCATTTTCTTATCTCTGGGGACCTTATCTGATTTTCTGTATGTTTGGAGAATCATCTCATGTTCTCTGATAGGCGAGCGCTGGTTGAAAGTTGTTGTCCAGTCAGCTTTTTTGAAGTTGTAAAAGAGATAAGTGTTTCACAGATTTGTGTATGTACATTGTACATGTATTGTATGTACGTCTGTACTAGAATTTATCTCTTTTCTGGGTTTACTGACTGAAGGATTTATCTCGTATCCATAACATAGTAGACATTTTACTACACTTGGTCTTTATGATAGATATCTCTCATTGCCTATCTCGTATTCGTCTTCCTCTGGTGGGGAAGAAGCAAGAGCATCCAAATTGAACAAATTATTGGAACTAACTACATACGAGTATTTGTTGAAAAAAAACAAATTGTTAGCTGAGTTGGAACTACATAGATGTTGTTGCCTGACATGGCTCTTGAGCTCAGCATGTGCTATTGTGCTAAACCCAGTGAGCATGTCAACCTTTCCATTTTTGACGGCAAGGCAAACTTTCCACCAATAACAACCAGGACAACTGTTGACATCTTATTGTGTTGATACCGTGGACCGATAGTTGTCCTTCTATGACAGAATACTTGATGCACTATAATTACACCATTTACGACACGACTTGTTTTTTTTTCACTTCTAAAGTAAAAGGACTTCGAGTCTCAATTCTGCAGGATAAACAGGATCTTTTGAAGGTAAGAAAAAAATCTTCATTAGAATCCTTTAATTGTATATACATATTGTATATATTTAACGGGACAAGCCCGATTTACATAGAAACAAGTATTACATGACAAATAAAATAGTATGTACAAAATAGTAAAATACAAATAAGGGACGAAAAACATAATTAAGTATAAAATTATTTGCTGAAATATGTGTCGCATGTAACGACATGATAAAGTATTGGCACTTCTGAATCTACGAGAATAATCTTTCAAAGACACCCAGGCTCTCCTAATCATGGCCTAACTTGTGGGATTTCCACCCTCTAAAAACGCACTTTCTCTAGTAGCTGATCGCACTTGGAAACCAAGAATATCATTACTTCAAAGTGCGGCGCTATAGGACCCCTACCGATTTTGTTGTAGGGAACTTCCGTCTCTCTCTCTCTCTCTCTCTCTCTCTCTTTTATATCTCTCACCATTCTCTCTATACACTCCCATTTCTCTTTACTCATCAACATTTCCTCTATTATATTCTCTATTGTGCCTATAACTCTAATCTCAAGTAGTTCTCGTCAGTCAACTGGAATGTTATTTGCACAGCTATCTTGTTGCAATGCAAATCTAATAAAATCTGTTATCAACCTAGTGCAAATACTAAATGTGCTAGAAATAAAATACCATCTCTTTTATTCTGTTTCCCTGTAGAATTCATCATCCTTTTGATAGTAGAATTCTAAAATAGTATATGATTTTATCATTGCTTTCGACTAGTATGTAGGTAATAATTTTATAAATCCAATTGATAAATTCTATTTTAGTGTATGATTCTATTTGTTCTCGAATGTCGATATTGCTGCTGGTGTGTAGTTCCTCATTTCAAAGGTCACGTGATCACAAAGGTCGAGTGGGAACGAAGCGTGAAATTAAACTTTAAATTGTTTTCGTATCATTTTATTTTATTAATCCAGAATGTGATTAACCTTTCTCTGCATGACTGCAAGCATTGAGTTCAAGCTTAACCCGTGAAATCTGTGGTCTCTCCTCTACCTCCGCTGTTACTACTACAAAGCCCGGCTCAGATATGACCTCTACAGTCATTGTTAATTGTGAAAGTTAAGGGATAGTGTCCACTAAGATTAACAAATCCTCTTTCATAATTCCGCACTTACAGTGACTTTTGGAGCTCATTTTAGCTTCATTTGAGCTATCAAGAAAATAGCAGGACTGCCTTGAACGTGACTTTATTGGTCAAACAGGCTTGGATTATTTTTATGATCTGATATAGTTGCTCCTGTAGAAGGTCTTTATAGACAACAGAGTTAGGGCCTACTTTCCATTAGGAGAACGCATTCACAAGCTTCCACAATGTTATTTCCTGTACAACCAAGGGTTAGTGCCCACGAGAAATTCCACGACTTTTCTCTTTCTCTCTAATTCTTCACTAATTCGCATTACATGGCGAATATTTTGCAATCTTGTTGACTCGCAAGGTATTTAGCGATTTTACAGTTCGCCTTTCCTCCTCTAGAATCAGCAAATTCTCTCTCGACACTCTCCTGGCGGGCTGTGGATTAGAGAGCTTTGCAAGCACCGGAACGAATTGGTTTTCACGAAAGAGAGACAGAAATATATTTGCAAAGTTACAAATCTGTTCGATTCAAATCCCACCACGAGAGAGAAAGGTAATGTGAGAGACCGTTAGAGAAAGATCCTGAGATGTTCAGCGAAATTGCAAATCTCATTAATAAAGCTTTTTATTGACTTCAACAAGGACTTTGATAGTGTTGAAAGCTATAATCGTGTTTCTCAAGGATGGGTACTTGGACCAATGAATCTTAATTTAAGTGTTGAGAATGAGAAGAAGCGATCCTTTCTCCTTGAGTAGTGTACAACATGAACTGAACACAACAACAATAATTTTATGAATATTAAGTTATTAAGCCTGGCAAAGAGAACAACTTTCAATTTACGAGATGACTTTCTTTTCAACTATCTAAGTTTTTGAACCGTGACATTACCATCTCATTCAATAGTGCCCTCTATAACGTCCGCAATTCCGCATGTCCTTTTATCATTTTTTTTAAATCTTCTTGTAATTCTACAAGAAGATTTTTCACTTAGATTACATATTTATATTGATTCATCGCATCGTAACTTTCATATCGAAAATGAAAAGTTTTAACAACGATGAGTTTTTTCCTACTTTTGAGTCCAATTTGATAAGAAAAAAAGAAAGGTCCAATCATTTGGTCAATTTGGTAAACAAGTCACATCTCTTTAACGTTTCTTTTACAATGAACTGACTCAACTGACCACATATTATGTACATTGATTTTGATTTGAAGACTGTTAAGTGTTTAGTTTGTATCTCCTGCACATGCGCAGTAACTATCCTGCATGTTCTCTGGACTGACCAAGTTGTCTATTATTATCTCGTTGGCTATGCATGAAGTGTAGGTGATTATCGCCTGTGACCGATGGGATGCCCAATCAATAGATCCATCACTTTATTATACCTCTCCGCTCCTTAGCCTGAAACCGACAGGGTGCAGCAGAAGTGGGTAGTAACAGTTTATTTATTTTATACCAATACTTTCTTATAAACCGATTAAGTCTCTTGAACATAAGATTTTATTAACAGTAAAACACATCTTCCATAGTAGCACAAACACATGGGTTGAACCCATAAAATTTGTAAAAAAGTAATAAATAAAAAAAAAGCACAAACTGGAAGTGTGCCCAACACACTAACCGCATTTCCGCGCTATATTGCAATGGACCGTCTTTATACTGAGAACGCCCTGAATTTGGTAGTGCCTTTTCAATCTGTAGAACTGAGTCAATCTTTTAAACTACACAATTTGATTCCAGTCTTGACGTCTCAATTTCTGTTCAACGTTGATTCCTATTGATTTAAGCGTGATTAAATCTCGTAGAAGCCCTTCAAAGCTTAGGAGAAGTACCTTTATATAAATGTTTCTTTATGTAGAAAATAAATCAATAAACTTAATAAAAAAATTTCAGTAAAATAAACTGCCCGAGGCAATCTAAGCTCAGCGATTTCATCACACCCTGTCATATATTTGACGTTGTCTCCTACATCGTCATCATCAATATCAATTTCACACATGTTATCAACCCGTCCTCCATTATCTTTCTCCACTTCTATTCTACTCCAATCTATTCTCTTCTATTTTAATCTATTCTATTCTCTCCTTGGAGGACACTCGGCCTGACAATCTTCCATTGTTTATCTCGTCCAGATCCCCCGGGCACAATTCACACATAACAATATACTCTGCTTGTGTTGACGCGTATGGCGGCATGTCACTTTGGTCAAGTGGTCCAGTCCGCAGACTCTTGATCCGATGGTCACTGGTTCGAATATGGATCTGTGCAGATTTTTTTTCCTGTCCTGTGATTTATAGATTTTTTTTTTTTCTCTTTTTATAACAATTTGTTGATGAATGTTGCCAAATGAATTTGATTTAGATTAATAGTCATTTCAAAATCGTAAGAGCCGGAACCAACTCAACCAACTGATTTTTAATAATTGATTTACAAGCCATTTTTGACCACATATTAATATTATTCAATGATTACATACCAAATACTACCGATACATCCGGGTCTTAAGAAAATTTTAGTAGAGCCGCCAGAATTGGACACAATGCAAATCCCATTTCATCAATTTGCAATTTGTTTCTTTTGAGCAAGAAGTAACGAGGTGCAGTGAGTTGCATTATGCATCTCGTGCCTTCTGGCTTTATTTTTTAATATTCCTTACAAAAAATAATAGCAACCAATTCAATATTCCGTAGTAAACCTTCTGGGTTTATTGAATAATAGGCTTCCGTGAGACGCACTTGGTGTTTTCAAAGCACTTGTATACTCCACAGGGGGTGGTCAAGTGCTCTTTCTTATCATTCTGAAGGTCATTGGTTCGATTGATATACCCGAAAAGGAATATTTTTACTATAGAATGTTCATTATTTCTTGTAAAATGCAGATTTTTCTTTCTTAAATAGCCTTAAAAAGGTAATTTATACTCAGTATCAGTGTAAACAGAAAATGGAGAAGTTGTACTAGATGTACATGAATATCAGAAAATACCTGGACAGCTGTTTCGAGCTTATTTTCTCTCATCAGCAAGTAATAGCCATCAACTAATCTCTCTATTTTAAACAGTATAATGGCACAGTATCTTTATAGACGCAATGTTTTATCCTTGAATTTCCATAAGGATCTCTTATTTCTATGTATTCTAATGTCTCCTTTAACCGACTTCAGTAACTTGAACGACAAAGCGGCGGACTTGTAATCTGGAGGTCGGTGGTTCAAGTCCAAAGTGAAGCAAATATTTAATGAAGCTAGTTTGAGTAGTTGTGATATCACGATTGCGATTAACACACATATTTATGATAACTTGAACTTTTTAGTGTTTCTTTTTTTTAATACTTTTGTTGGCAAAATACATAATACATACTTTAATACAGGACATGAAAAAATAATAATAATAATAAATAAATCATTTTGTTTTTCATATATTTTTTTTTTTTTTTAAAGAGGACCCATCCTAAGCCATTTTTATTTGAGAAGAACTTTTTTTTCAGCTTCTAAAATGAGAAGAACTCAATGGAAAATGTAGTGAACCAAGGGGCGAGATTACAGCCTGTGGCTTTCTCTTCCACTGAACCCCATGTTTATATTACCTACAAGGTATAAAAAGTATTTTTTTTAATATCTCCTTTATTATTCTATGTTGCAGGTAAGCCCCTGAGGAATCAGGACCCGCTGGGTGTACAGTCACACGTTACAACCTACAGGTGAAGTATTTGTTATTATCTGGCCTGGTTGCAGGGTTTTCAATGAAATACTAATAATAATAATGCTTTTTCTTTATGATATTATGTCACAAATTTAGTGGGTAGCGCAGAATCATAGGAATTTACCACTTTAATTTACAATATATTGTATTTTTTTGTCTATGATTCTGCCACTGGTCGCTGCTTCACATCAAAGCAGCTACTCATTTTTCCTCACGAGGTATGAGTGGACCCCGAACATCCAAGTACAGAGCAGAAACATTCCTACACCGCTGGGGATCGAACCCAGGTCACCATGTGTGCATTGCCCAGCGCGCTAACTCACCGATGACTACTTCAATGAAACACTATAAGGGGTATAAAAGAAATAAAAAATTAACCCTCGGTGACTACTTCAATGAAACATTATAAGGGGTAAAAAAAAAATTAACCCTTATAATAACACTGCGACCTAATATCTCTATTGTGATCTGGTGACTCTATTTAAGCTACTGAGGTTAGGCAGCAGCATCTATCACACTTCCACTCGAGAGGACTGAGTCCCACAGTTTGACAAGCGCTGTGGCATTTCCATAACGTCCTGCATAAATTGTCCCTCCTGCTTCTCACATCACTCTGACTCAGAATTTTCTTTCCTTCTTCAAACATTGGAACGTGAGCCCCATATTGAGTACTGTCAGGGCCGTAGAGAAAGGGGGGGCCAGAGGGGTTCTCTCAATTCTAGATACACTGAATGTTCTGAATACTCATATTGAGTACTGTCAGGGCCGTAGAGAAGGGGGGACCAGAGGGGTTCTCTCAAATTCTACAGGGTGGACCAAAAAAACGTTTACACCCGTTAATGGTAGATTACTGACGACATTTCTAGGACGGATCTGCAATCCGTTTTTTTCGGATTCGCCTTTACAACTGCACAAAGTGATTTTTTGCAACTTTCTGAAAAAGTCCGACTTTGGCTTATTCTTCAGGTCAGAACTTTTTTCCTGTTTAAGATGAGTTGATTTTGAACTTTTCTGCAGAAAGCCAACAAAATTTCGATGTTTCTAGCTACACTACTTTGTTTTTTACGGTTTGGTTTGGCATCTTTTTTGACACCTGAATAGAAAAAAAATTCTCATGTAAATTTTTTACACTTTGAAACACTCAAGATTTGCCCGAGCAAATTTTGGCACAGACATGGGCAAGTTTGATAAAAGTTGGCGGCCGCCCCGAGGATGCTAAAAAATAATTTTACGATTTTTTATCACGTGATCTACTGGGAAAACGAACGAGATAAGTCTCAAAAAATGATGTTCAAAATCTTAAAAGTGTTGACCGTGTAGGGTCGTCTTGTACTCAAAGAGTAATGAGCTATTTATGTCTGATAATTATTTTCCTTGGAATTAATTAAAGGCCAGTGAAATGAATGATTGTTTGTTTCTCGATGATAGTTTTCAAGCATATTTTTCTGCATTCTGTGAAATATTATCTTTTAACTTCTTGAGTTTTTAAGTACAAGTTACATAATTATTATTATTCGGATGCTGAAATGGCAGACATGCATTTAGCATATGGAGCTGCCAACAGGAACATTTGGAATCACGTGAAAAACATAGTTTACGAAATACCAGTGGAGACGCAAAAGTAGCAGAATCTGGTAGCAAGAATCCTGTTGGCATTCGATGACCTGACAGAAAAACCTGGAATCTTCCGCAACATTCAACGGAACATGATGAAGAGGTTTAACTTATGCATCCAGGAAGGTGGACGCCACTTCCAACAGCTCCTCTGAGGGAATTGAGAAGGGAGAGAGAGAGAGAGAGATTGAGAGAGATTGAGAGCGAAAGAGAGAGAGAGAGGCAAGAATGAGGATGTGAGAAATATTAGCTCGCAGGTAAGAAGGCTTGGTTCACAATAAGTGCTTACTAATCAAAACACAGTGGCATCACAATGCCAAAAACAGCAGATTACGGACAAATTTACTATCTCTGCAAAGCTATCAATAACTCCACTGTACAGTTCTTAGGTAGAACTAAGGTACTAAAGTCACCATTGGTTTCAAAAATTTGTGTGAGGTGAATCCATACTTCCATAGTGTGTACTATGGCTAAATAAAAAATGGCAACAGTCTTTTTTATTTTGTAGTCATGAATTTTTTGCTGGCTCTGGCGTTCGGACCGGGTGGACTAGCTTACCACTGAGCTAATCGTGCGCGTCTAATCGTTTCTCATTGAACATACTAACACAAAATGATTTTTTAATTTTTTTTTTTTTTCACTTTACTAGTTTAATAGTTTATTTTCTTTATAAAGAAACAATTATACAAAGGTACTTCTCCTAAGCTTTGAATAGCTTCTAAGAGCTCTTCAACTTTTTTTTTGTTTATATCATTTTGTTTTTGTTTATACCTTTTTGTTTATATCAAAATAGTATAAAACATAATAAAGACTGCAAAAGTTTATTAATTTTACAAAATATAATCTTGTTTTTTTCAAGACTTCTATTAAGAGTTGGCAATATTTAATTAGTATTGTTTATGTTAGAAGAACCTACCTACATATTTACCTGGATTTATTTCATAAACTCTATTTTCGTTTGGAAAGTTCGCTAGTTTTTTTTTTTTTTTTTTTTTTCTCTCTCGTAGGGAAGCATAATAAAAACCATCCTTACATTATCAAGGCAGTCTCTCAGGGGCTTACATGAATAATAATTATGTGTATTGTGATACCAATAGTATCTGATAGAACTCAATTTACAGATGGTATTACTCCCAAAAAAACCATAAGTTGTTGGTGTTACAACAGGTCAGATACAGGTATGAATAAAATATTCAACCAGATTTTTTTGATAATTAAAATAATATTGACCTTCGAGAATTGAACCTCGGTCATGCGACTAACACTCTTAGCACTACCACATCTAGCTAACACCACTGACAATCTGAGGGGCACGAAATTTATCATTTGAATTTTCTTAAACTGGCTGTTGAAGGAATGTGAGACCGCGGTATTCAAAAAAAGCAATGTAAACAAATTTTGTAAACAACACAAGACGCCCTTACACAGTCTACAACTAGAAAACTCTTAGGATTTTTGAAGAGTTTTTGGCAAACATCTAATAATTTTTCCCAGAAGATCACGTGATAAAAAATCGTAAAATTATTTTTTAGCATCCTCGGGGCGGCCGCCAACTTTTATCAAACTTGCCCATGTCTGTGCCAAAATTTGTTCGGACAAATGTCGAGTGTTTTATTTAGTAAAAAAGTTTTTTTGCGTGTTTTTTTTCTGTTCAGGTGTCAAAAAAGATGCCAAACCAAACCGTAAAAAACAAAGTAGTGTAGCTAGAAACATCGAAATTTTGTTGGCTTTCTGCAGAAATGTTCAAAATCAACTCATCTTCAACAGGAAAAAAGTTCTGACCTGAAGAATAAGCCAAAGTCGGACTTTTTCGGAAAGTTGCAAAAAATCACTTTGTGCAGTTACGAAAGCGAATCCGAAAAAAACGGATTGTAGATCCGGCCTGGAAATGTCGTCAGTAATCTACCATTAACGGGTGTAAACGTTTTTTTGGTCCACCCTGTAGATACTGAATTTGATACTCATATTGATATGTGGTGGGTCGGTTTATTCAATACACTAGTTTGAATATGGTACTGTCAGGGCCATAGAGAAAGTGGGACCAGAGGGGTTCTCTCAATTCTAGATACACTGATGTTCTGAATACTCATATTGAGTACTGTCAGGGCATAGAGAAAGGGGACCAGAGGGGTTCTCTCAATTCTAGATGCACTGAATGTCTGAATATGATACTGTCAGCATATATAATGACCAAGGTTTATTTAAGACAATGTTAATAATTTATTATATAAAGATTTATTATAAGACAATTATAATTATAAATATGGAAACAATAATTTTTAAAAAGGAAAAATAAGAAAAAACGAAAAAAAAAATATTTATATCCATATGTCCCAACTAAAGGGCGGACTTATTACCTTTGGCAATCTCTTCCACCCAACCCTCATTTCTTGAGCACGGCCCGCTAGTCCCGCCTCTGGCTTGACCTCTGATAAATATGGATGACCTTTGAGTAAATGCCACCCCCCCCGGCCCCTCTGTGACATGTCGGGACTTGTATGTAGGGGTTCTAGACACAGAGAGAGAGAAACGGAAGAAATTCCCGCATGATTGATGATGTTGTTTGGAAAAATGATTTTTCTTTTTTTTTTCACTTAAACTTTTTCCAAACCTACTTTGGACTTGACGGTTGAGACAGCATTGAGCAATTGAGCAAAAGCAAATTAAAAGCAAATGCCTTTTCTTCTACCTTTTCTTTCAGACCTTTTGCTGTCACTTTGAGCTTTAGCTCACGAGCAATTGCTTTCTTTATGGAAACGGCCCATGAAAGCAATTGCTGAAAACAGCGATTGCTTTTATACCCTCTGTTGTGAAAACAAAATATGACAACTTTTCCATTACCTTGTTAACGCACTAGTCTGGTAATCTAGGTAACATAGGGATCCATTGGTTCGAATTCCACCCAGTGGGTATGCTTCCAACTCCACCTCTGAAATATGTGTCCCATTATACTTACCAGCTTACCACATTACATGTGCTCCACTTCTCTCTCACACCCTCTGTCTCTCTCTCACTCTCTTTTTCATAATTATTTCTCCCATACTCATATTATATTTACCAGAATGTAAACCCCCCCCCCGCACCTTTTATATATTTGTTTTCCCCATATCTCACCCTAATTATACTTCTATGGAAAAATGGAATGATGGTAAAACATGGTAGGGACATTTTTAAAAATTTCAGGACAACATGATGTCACAAAAGGGGTTTCAATGAGAAATACACGTAACTTTTTCTACTTCTGTTAGCGTAATGGGACTCCCTGTTTCTAACCGACAGTCTAGTCTAAATAAAACACTATACTATACTAATATCAGGCGCGGCCGGTGCTGAGGGGTGCGGTACTGCAGCACCCCCAGACGAAAAGGAATTCCCCCAGCTCATACAAAATGAATATTATCAGACATTTCTAGAAAAATCAATGCTTAATTATTATGATTTGCATGGTAAACAAACTCAAACTCTTATAAGAGTATCCTATAGGATACTGAAAGAGCGACCCTATAAATTCCATTTTAGTCGGCTATTAGTGGCAGAACCCCCAAACATTTTCTTATACTAAAAACCGTGCACTGGTAGTCAAGTGGATAACGCGCTAATCTGGTAATCCAGGTAGCGTAGCGATCCGTTGGTTCGATTCCCACCCAGTGCATGAATTTTTCCTCATTAATTTATGTTTGTGACCACATAATAATAAGACTCTGAGGGTTATAGGTGGTAGAAAATGCTTTGAGCATTAACCTCGCCTGGTGGTTACTTTCCACTAGAGAGTATTTTTATTATTATACTTGAATATCCATGTAACAGAACAACGTTGAGGAAATCTTGCTCTCACTTCTCAATCTAGAGTCTTACTTCCTCATTTGCTTTCTTTCTTGTTCACTCCCCCCCCCTCCTCCTCCTCGCCTCTCCCCTCACCAATGTACTCTACTAAACCGAGGGAATAAAATATACATTAGAGGTATACTTAAGGTAAAGCGAGAAATTGTAACCTCTTAAAAATTCATTCCTTATTTCCATATATCTCCCTGTTTCTGTTCCCTCTCTCTCTCTCTCTCTCTCTCTCTCTCTCTCTCTCTCTCTCTCTCTCCCTCCCTCCCTCTCTCTCTCCCCCTCTCTCTCTTTCTCTCCCCCTCTCTCTCTTCTTCTGTCTTCCTTACTCTCTCCCTCTCTGTATATCTTCCCCAAACCCCTCCCCCTCCCTCTCCATCTGTCTCCTCTTCCTCCTCCTCCTCCTCAAAGTCTGAAATACCCTTCCTGCACTTTCAATTTTCAAACCCGAGATCGTTTTCTTCTATCTCAAAATGTGTGTTGGGATGTTTCGTAGCACTTTACAGGTGTATGCTTCAAAGGTCTCCATGTAAAAAAGAAAAAATATTAGGTACTTGAAATAGGAATATTTCCAACTTCAAATTGTTGGCAAATCAGGAAAAATAATAATATTGCCTTATTTATACTGCCCGATTAAGACTATTGAAGTCCCATTATTCCAGCAGTAAGCCCTAGACATATTATTTTGTGGTAAAAATCCCAAATGGGAGAATAAATTGTCATATCCCGGTTGTGTTTCGAACTCACGACATCTGGAATCTCTGGATTCACAGAGCCGCCTTTACCACTGAGCTAGCGGGACAGCTAAAAAGTCCCAATCTGAACGGAGAATTTTCTAAGAATTGATCTCTGAAAATACTTTCTTTTCAGTCAAGCAGAATCTCTAGAACATTTTTAATTACAACAAAATCTTTTTGCCTAATTCCAAAAAAAGGGGGAAAAATGCAACAAAGTAAATCAAAACAGTCCTAAAAGTAAAGTGGGTTTTTTTTTCTAAGTTGAATAGGGGTTCAGGTGAGTTTTAATAAAACTCGTCTCACAACCTTGGTTCCTGCTTGTCTCAAAAAAAGAGTGGCTCCCCCAACCATTGTTCCAAATTTCTAATAAAATACTTCTGCAATTACCATAAATTTCACCTCAGCATTTCACGGAATGAAACTTTGATGCTAACTCGGAGAAAATATTATCTCCCTTTTTCTTCCTCTCTCTCTCTCTCTCCTACTCATATTACCTTTCTCTCTCTTACTCATATTACCTTTCTCTAATATACTTTAGCTTACTCTCCCCCTTTTCCTCACCCTCTTTCCCCCCCCCCTCTCTATCTCTTTCTTCCTCTAACTCTCTTACTCTCTCCCTCTTCCTCGTCCTTTTTCCTTCTCACACTCTTTCTCCCCCCCCCTCTATCTCATTCTTACTCTCTCTCTCTATTTCTTTGTCTATTTCCCTCTTTTCTTTCTGCGGCCATTTGTCTCCCTATCTGAGTAACAAAAAGTGTGAGAAGGACAGAGAGATAGAGTAAATTCTTCCATTGCTTTTGCTATTTTTCTTTTCTCTGCCTTTTTCTCCCCCTCTCTCTTTTCTTCTATCTCTCTCCTTCTCTCCCCCTCTCTCTTTTCTTCTAACCCTCTCCTTCCCTCTCCCTCTCTCCTTTTTTCCTTCTCTCTCCTTTCTCTTTCACTCTTTTTTTACCTTCTCCTTCTCTGAGTTACTCAAAGGCGCTTACATTACATTGTAAGACAGAGAAAGAGAAGAGGGGCTCTGAATGTTTCCCTTGAAGTTTTCAAGTTGTTCTTACTGTAAGCGCTTTTGCGGCGGATTTCTTTAATTGATTTTAAAATGGGGCCGACAATACAAGGTTTCCACATATAGCGCTCTTCTTTCCCATTATTTCTTTCCTTTCCTGGAGTTTTAAAATGGGGCCGACACTACAATTTTTTTCTTCATATGAACAAAACCCTCAAAAAAGATTCCGTTAAGAACTTGTTAAGGATCTTTCGAAAACTGGTGTTCTTGACGACCTCAATGAAAAATATCTCCAAGGATTTTCCACCGGACAGGACAGGGTCCCAAAATAGTTATGGCTTTCCTCATTGAATAGCGAAAAAAACTCAAAAGAAAGAAATTTTCTTATCTTGAGCTTTTTTTGTTTCTAAAATCAACTGCTGTCTGAATTAATTTTTAGAGTTTTGTTTATATGAAGAACCTTTTCCGAGCGCAGTCTGTCATAACTCTTGAACGAACGGTTTTTATTTTTAAATTCTAAATGTAACTTTTAATATTAAAAAGAATGGGAAAATCTGACAAAAGCTACGTGTTCGCTTTTCTTATCTTGAGCTTTCTCTACTGACAGCCCATTCGTCTTCGTCAGAATTTTCCTTCCAAACCCCGCACCCGCCGCACAGAGAGGTATTTTTCAAATCTGGGGGACAAAAAGGTTTTTTCTGAAATCGACCCTGGGATGATTTAACTGATATGCACAGGTAGCTAAGACCCTAGTGCATTTTAATATAGCAAGTTTAATTATCTAGCTTTCATACTTTTAATACACGGTCACTCTGAAGTTGTCCGTATGTTTATTGCTTGTAGTAGGTCCCTAGTTGAGGAGTGAGACGTCAATCTTGATACCTTGGTTTCTTTGCTTTAAATATTTTTTTCGTCACAATAACGATGAAGGCTGTTGAAGTAGGTAAATATGCTCTTATTTCATAAGAGTTTAAGTTCATAGATCAAATACTTGATGCTCTACGATTAATTTAATAATGGCCCTTTTTCGAGGCAATTTTTTTCAAAATTTAAATTTCAAAGGTGTAAAAGTAGTAGTTCCCGGCTTTGTCCGGCTTTGATATGGGTATCACTGAATGGGTAATTTTTCTTGGTTTTAACGTAACTAAAAACTTGGGTGCGAATCGGTGCGATTTTTTTTTAAAGTGCCAAAAACTAAAGCAACCTCTGGATCAGAAAATTTCGAGTTTTACTATTCTTCAGTTTAGATGTAATCGTATAATGTTATATATTATTTTTTTAAATCTTAGATGCATCTGAGTATTCTGAGTGTCAACTCATCAGTAGAAGACACCTCTTTCAATAAGGTATTGAGTCTGGAGGGGTCAGATGGATGAGAAGCTTGATCAAATGGAAGAGTTTTTGCTGAATCTCGGACCATTCTTAGAAGATGAATTTATTAACTTAATTCAAAAGAGACATAAGACGTTTGAAATCAGATATGAAGACCCGATACGGAAACGCAAGTCGTAGACGAGATATAAGTCCATAATCAGAAGGACCCGGACGTCCGAAGAAGTTGTTCGCTGACATTTCTGAGAGGAACCTAAATATGTAATTAGGGGCTTGCATACCATGTTTAAGTTTAAAAATCTTCTTCTTTCGTTTGTTTTAACCAAATAATGATACTTGGTGCCTACTACCTACTACCGACTGAAATTATACTTAAATTAAAACCCACCTACATTTTTTTCCCCCGAAGGAAAACGAGATGTATCTTTACTGCTCAAAGACTTGACTTCCACTCCAAAACGAGCAACAAAAATAAAGAAAGCGTACATTTCTTCAAAGGGAAAGGTATCTCTGCTCAACTCGGACCCTCTGATGACAGGTATGCGACCTCACCGCAACAAATACTCTCAGCCCTTATCAAGAGAGATAATAGAGATGTTGTCTGCGTCTGATTATTTACCACTCCATGATTTCCACTCAGAAGAAGAAGAAGACTACGACGAATGATAGCTTGTATGTAAAATATGGTACCATGGTACCTATACATAAAATAAAATTCCATTTTTGCGTTTTGTATAAAATTGTTGTTGTTTTTTTTTTTTCTTCATCATCATCATCAACACCAACAAAAGAATAGTGATAAAAATACGCAAATATTCGGCCGCTCCAATACTGCCCCAAGTAGGTAGCAGCCTGCTAGAAGGGTAATTTGCTCAGAGGAATGCTAAAAAGTTTTTTTTAACCCCTATAGGGTTAAAAGAACTTTTTAGCATTATTGTGGGCTATTTTCACCAAAAAATAATTTTGTCCCCCCAGATTTGAAAAATACCTCTCTGTGCGCCGTCTAGAATTTTGCCGCCTGTATTAGTTCTGGCTCCTGCTGGCCTCAGTAGCTTGATCAATAAGGCGGCGGACTTGTAATCTGGAAGTTGGTGGTTCAAGTCCCGAATTCAGCATGGGTTTCAGTAAAGCGAGTTTGAGTAGTTGTGACATCACGAAAGTTAAGCTGGCCTCAGTAGCTTGATCGATAAGGTGGCGGCGGACTTGTAATCTGGAGGTCGGAGGTTCGAGTTCCGGTTTCAGCATGGGTTTCAGTAAAGCGAGTTTGAATAGTTGTGACATCACGAAAGTGACTAACACAAATATGGTAACTTACTTCTGGCTCCTGGGCATGTGTTGTTGTGTGGTTGGTGTGGAAAGAAAATAATTTAGGTAGACTAGAGAGAGAAGGGAGCTCTGAAGGAGAGAGAGAGAGAGAGAGAATTGAAAATATTTTCTTTGTGGTTTAACTGGTTTATAGATAGTTAGTATAGGCAACATCTACATCTAATAAGATAATGTTATCAAACTAGAGCGATTGGGGTAGCAACCTTTTTCTGCTACTAAGAGCAAATTTCTTAGGGTAGGAGCCTTTTTCTACTGCCTAGAGAAAAAGTGAGACAGAGATAAAGGTCTCAGAGGAACAGAGAAGGAACAAGGTAAGAGCGAGAAAGGGAGAGAGGCAAAGAGAGATAGAGGAACAGGAGTGTATAGAAGGGAGTAGGGAAAGATTACATAAAGACGAAGCTTCGGTAATAAAAAGAAATAAAATCCCCAAGGTGGTTCATAAACTTTCTTACCTTCCCCCTCTCTCTCTCTCTCTCTCTCTCTCTCTCTCTCTCTCTCTCTCTCTCTCCCTCTCTCTCTCTCCTTCTGTGACTAGGGTGTCAAATATTCCCTTCTCCTCTCTCCCTATCTCATTTTATTACTTACTTTCTCCTCCCTCCCTCTCTCTTTCTTTCTTTCTCCCTCCCTCCCCTTCTCTCTGTCTCTCCCTCCTATATTCTTACATTATTCTTACATATTTTCCTTACATCGGGTATCCAATGCCTTCTAATGTATGTAACTATGCACATACTATACATTGGTACATACATAATTATGTGTATCTCTCCATTTATCCCTCAAGAAGCAAACGTAATAAAAACAGGAAATAACACCTTTTTTTCTATTCCTCCCTATATTTCAGTATCTCTCTCTCTCTCTCTCTCTCTCTCTCTCTCTCTCTCTCTCCCTCTCTCTGTTCTCTCTCTCTGTTCTCTCTCTCTCCCTCTCTCTGTTCTCTCTCTCTCTCTCTCTCTCTCTCCCTCTCTCTCCTTCCTCTTTCTCTTATTTTATATCTCTCCCCTTCCCTCCTCTTTCAGACCTTCTATCTAAAATTTCCCTTGAATTTTACTGCCCATACTGCATATTTCTCTCTTCCTCTTTCTTATATGCATAGCCTTCCGATCTCTCTCCCTCTCTTTCTTACATGCATAGCCTTGCACTCTCTCTCTCTCTTCCTCTCTTTCTTATATGCATAGCCTTGCCCCCTCTCTCTCTCTCTCTCTCTCTCTTACATGCATAGCCTTGCCCCCCCTCTCTCTCTCTTTCTTACATGCATAGCCTTGCCCCCTCTCTCTCTCTCTCACTTTTACTCTGCATCTTTCCTTCTAGTTCTTACCTCGAAGGTAACATTTCTCGCTCCTCTCTCTCCCTTACACACACTCTCTCTCTCTTACTTTCTCTCTTTATCTCTCCCTCGAGTTCTTACCTTGAATTTTGAATGTAACATTCCTTAGAGGGAAAACTGCATTTATCTCTCTCTCTCTCTCTCTCTCTCTTTCTCTCTCTCTCTCTCTCTCTCTCTCTCTCCTATAGTTCTTACCTTTTGAAGGTAACATTCCTTGGAGGGAAAACTGCATCAGGCACTCACCTGCATAATTTAGATTCAATTAAACTTCACGCACAGAACTTTGGGGGAAAAAGAGCAACGTTTTATTCTCCTGTTTTCTTTCCCCCTGTTTTTTTTTCCAAGCCAGTTTTGAACCAGAAAGTACGGCTGAGCTTCCTGTGTATTTACTTTTCGATGATTTTTTTTCGAGGGATAAGGAAAGTCGTGTGACGTGTCACACCAGCTTACAGCGTCTCTTTTTCTCCTACCTACTCTCTCGTCAATTTCCTACTATCATTCTCTTTCACCCAACCTATCCTCTCCCATCTCTTTCTTTCTAATTTATTTTTTTTCTTATTTATTTTTCATTTTTTACTTTTTTAGCTTTTTTTAAAAAAAAAACATGGTTTTCTGTATATTAAATTGTAAAAAATACCTATATCCTATAAAATTTATAAGACCTGTTTGACTGCTTGAGTAAAGGGACTTTTCGTCTTATCTCTGCAGTATTATTTATTTATTTATTATTTTATTTAGTATAAACAAGGTATATTCTATTATATTCTTTCTCTCTCCTTTTCCCCACATCTCTCACTTTCAATCCTCTCTACTCGCTCTCCCCCCTTGATTTGGTATAAATTGGTACAGAAAAGTTGACCGGTTGGATTGTAATCATACATTTTTTTAATACATATTTCCTCGAGTTTTTAACGATATTGTACATACACATCAAGAACTAGATAAAATCCTGTATGTATTATGTTTGAGTGGGACCTTGTGTACTGCTTAGGAAAATAACATAAAGGTTCTAAATACTTTACTACTATATACTAAGGTTCTATACACTTTACTACTATACTATGTATAAAAATAATCTATTATATGTAGGTACACTTTAGTATGAAAAGGTTCTATATACTTTATTACTATGTATAAAAATAATCTATTATGTAGGTACACTTTAGTATGAAAAGGTACGACTGCAGGAACCACTTTACCTTGAGTTCTATGAATATGAAAGCTCCTCTCATGAGAGCATATTTTATTTGACCCAGATGAAAAGTCCTCGAGTTTTCCTGGGGATTTTAATAATATTTGAAAGCTCAGGAGAATATTGATGCTTGGAAAAAAGCGAGTACATACAGCTAGCGGATCGGGAAAATTTCTACACCTTTCTATGGAATATGGAATACATATGTGTTGGTCTTTTTTGGATATCACAAAAAAATGTTTTTAACTATTAATTTATAAAATATAAAAAATGCCTTCCAAGTCTGAGGAACGAGGCACTGTGCCCATCACAGATGCCGCATTTCCTCTCTGGGTACACAGAGAAATCCTCCGTTTTTTTTGAGAGTTGAAAGTTCAAGAAGTGATTTTTTTCCTTCGGGGAAAAATTGTCGAGAACTAATTTTCATAATTATTGTAAGAATAATATAACAATAACACTCTTTAGTGGAAGGTAAATCACTAGTCGAGGTTAACGCTCAAAGCATTTTCTACCACCTAACCCCTTAGAGTCTTATTATTATGCGGTAAAAGACTCAAACTAATGAGTAAATATTCATGCACTGGGTGGGTTTCGATCCACCGGATCCCTACGCTACCTGGATTGTCAGACTAGCGCGTTAACCACTTAACCACTGGGTCTCAAATTGGAAGCCAATAAATAAATAATCCAATAACAAAACGCAATAAACAAGCTAATTGAGCTTACCCCCTACCTTGGTCACAAGATGTAAGGCGAGTGCAATACACCCCCACAAGACACAATATTGACTTAATGAATATGGGGGAGAGGTTTTAGGAGGGGGTGGTTTATGGGGGGGAGGAGGGTGAGAAAGGAGGAATTTAAAGTGAGAGAGGTGGCGGAAAGGTGGGAGAGAGAGAGAGAGAGAGAGAGAGAGAGAGAGAGAGAGAGAGAGAGAGAGAGAGAGAGAGGATAAGTTAACGAGGGATAGGTTTGGTGGTAGATGAGAATGAAACAAAAAAATAGGTGAGAGAAACTAGGAGAAAGAGAAATAGAAAGTGGTGAGGGAGGGAGATCAGAGGGTGTGAGATGGGGGAGGAGAAAGAGAGAGGGAGAGATATAGAAAGTGGGGGGGGGGAGAAATAAAAAGGTGGGTGGTAGAGAGAGGGGGGGGGGAACACGTGGCCATACAATATCACCACAGGGACCTACAACCCCAGTGCTCCCCCAACATACATTAATATCTTCATACCTCCCTCCCCTCTCTCTCTCTCTCTCTCTCTCTCTCTCTCTCTCTCTCATTCTCTCTCTCTCTCACTCTCTCTCTCTCTTTCACACACACACACACACACACACACACACACACACACACACACACACACACACACACACACACACACACACACACACACACTCATAATTCAGTTTTTACAACTCAATTCGTGTCTGTTTGTTGCGTGATGCTATCTCGATTTTCTGTCATGAAACTTTTCCAAGTTTTAATCGCCCCCGGGGCCGGGGAGGCATGGATTTCATAAATTGGACAATGTCCTCGGTCGTAAATCTTCTCATCCCCCTCCACCTCCCCTTTCTCTGCATCTCTCCCCTCCCCTCCCCTCCCCTTCTTCCTCTGTCTCTGCCCCTCTCCCTCTTTGGAATAGCATTGGCTTAACAGAAACTTACCCCATTCTCGGAGACCTGACTTAAGTCGCCCTCAACAATCAGGTAGATTGGTTAAACCTGACTTAGTCGCCCTTACAATCAGGTAGATTGGTTAAACCTGACTTAAGTCGTCCTTAACTATCAGGTAGATTGGTTAAACCTGACTTAACTTACCCCAGTCAACAATCAGTTAGGTTGGTTAAACCTGACGTAATTTAACCCAGTCAACAATCAGGTAGATTAGTCAAAACCTGACTTAACTTAACCTCAACAATCAGGTAGATTGGTTGAACCTGACTTAAGTCGCCCTCAACAATCAGGTAGATTGGTTAAACCTGACTTAAGTCGCCCTCAACAATCAGGCAGATTGGTTAAACCTGACTTAAGTCGCCCTCAACAATCAGGTAGATTGGTTAAACCTGACTTAAGTCGCCCTCAACAATCATGTAGATTGGTTAAATCTGACTTAACTTACCCCAGTCAACAATCAGGTAGATTGTTTAAACCTAACTTAATTTACCCCAGTCAACAATAAGGTAGATTCGTTAAACCTGACTCAACTTACCCTCAATAATCAGGTAGATAGGTTAAACCTGACTGTCTATTGGGGGGCAAGATAGAGCAGGGCTATCGCCATATGTTGGGGTGTTAAAATCACGTAACGCGAAAAACTTGGTCGCGACGCTTTGCTTCGGTAGCAATAAGAGCATAAATATAATAAGGGCGGATGATTAAAAACACTGCAAGTTAAATTAGTAACAACTAAAGAGAGTAGAGTTTATTGATAAAAGCACAATTAATTTACACGTGTAACTTAGTAAATATGAAATTATACAAGTTGTAAGTTATGAGTTATTAAAGTGGACTGTATGATTTAGATAATGAAAGGGTCTGAGCTATGCCAAGCAACAATTATCACCGAAGAAGTATCTTGGTGATTTAAACTGTATAGCACTTTAGGCAGTCAGAAACTCAAGTATCAACTGGTTCCTGTTCGCGAGAGAACTTAGAGTAATTAAAAACACAGAATGAAAACTTGAGGGAAAAAGAACTGTGGTAAACAAAATAACACTTTGTACCAAAAAGGCCGAGTTGACAGTTAATGTACAACCGGGGGGCAACTGCTGTTGAGTTGGAGTTAGTTTTACAACTGCGAGTGAGTTGGAGTGTAAAGCACAACTACGAGTGACTTGACGACTTGTTAGTGGCCCTATGACTTGCTAGTGACTGCACTACTTGTTTGTGGCTTTACAACTGGTTGGTGACTGCACTACTTGTTTGTGGCTTTACAACTGACTTGAGACTTGAACTCAAGTCCTTTAAGAAGATTTCTTCCGAAGGGGAAATCGGCAGAAGTTTGTTCCGGCCTTTAGACCATAATCGGTAAAACCAATCAGAGTCAAGGAGGAGGTCCCAAAGGTTTAAATCTTGGGGATTCCCATGAGGGGAAGTTAGAGGAAAAATTGACTAATTATTATAGTCCGTCCCTGATATTCTATGATCGAGACGGTATGTCTAAATCGATTAGGTAAGATTCTTAAAACAATAGAAAATAGTAACTATAAAAGGTTATGAGGAAAAAATATGATTTATGAGGGTATGTCACCCAATGAACAATATTAGAGGCATTCATTCTCTGTGGCATACCGAGAAAAAGATTACAAGTAATAAATGTAAAATACCTACAAAAAGGATACCGGAAATCGGTAATAAATGAATGGGCTATCATAAAAATATAGAAAGCGATATTAGATCCTTAAGACAAAGGACTTTTGAGAGGAAAGATCACAAGAAATATTACATTAGGTAATATTATTTCGTGGAACTTAAAATGAATCTCGTGAGATATTATGTTTGGGAAAAAACCCAAATTGTGTTCGGTTGAAAGACTGAACACTGACTTTCTTTAGCCTGCGCAATAAGAAACCTGGCTTAACTCACCTTCAACAATCAGTAAAAGATAGGTGAATGACTTAAGGCCGGAATTATGAAACAGGATTAGTAAATCTATGCCGATCCTTAGATTTTATCAGCTGAACAATACGTATTTTCAAACAAGATGTTCCGTCACGAATCTCTTCCACCCAACCCTTTGATAATAATTATAGAAGTCCATTTCATAAATTGAAATAAAACATGACCAACGAAACCCTCAATCATAATTCTGTTGTGAGATTTGGTAACAATCCCCTGTTCCCTTTGAAGTTGCATAGGGAGGAGTGGGGAGTTATTTTAGGGGGAGATTGATGAGGGAGTTATTTTAGGGGAAGAGTGTTGAAATGTGAGTGGCCTCTAATTTAATTATAAGGATATTGTGTTTCATAATTAATGGGTGTGGATATTAGGGGGGGTGTAATTTTTATCTATATCAATATGCATACCATTGCATGTACGTATAGACCGTATAGTATATTGTGTGTTGTGGGGCGTTGATTGAATTGCATCGAGTCAGGTTTCAGCCGTTTCAGTTCTACAGTGTTGCTCACTGGTAGTCAAGTGGTTAACGCGCTGGTCTGGTATCCAGTGGCCTGTTCTAGAAACTCTCTGATTGGTTAATTAGAGTGCGTTGTATGGCAGTTAAAACCGAGATTCGGGGATTTGGAGAGTGGAAAGTGTTTCTGGAATGGGCTACAGGTAGCGTATGGATCCGTTTATGACATAATAACCCATAATACAAGATCTTTATCTCTTATCTCTCTCTTATCCCCCCAGACCAGAATCTCAAGCTCATCCCTGACTCCCTCATCCAGCTCTTTATCTCTTATCTCTCTCTTATCCCCCCAGACCAGAATCTCAAGCACATCCCCGACTCCCTCATCCAGCTCTTTATCTCTTATCCCCCAGACCAGAATCTCAAGCACATCCCCGACTCCCTCATCCAGCTCTTTATCTCTTATCTCTCTCTTATCCCCCAGACCAGAATCTCAAGCACATCCCCGACTCCCTGATCCAGCTCTTTATCTCTTATCTCTCTCTTATCCCCCAGACCAGAATCTCAAGCACATCCCCGACTCCCTGATCCAGCTCTTTATCTCTTATCTCTCTCTTATCCCCCAGACCAGAATCTCAAGCACATCCCCGACTCCCTCATCCAGCTCTTTATCTCTTATCTCTCTCTTATCCCCCAGACCAGAATCTCAAGCACATCCCCGACTCCCTCATCCAGCTCTTTATCTCTTATCTCTCTCTTATCCCCCAGACCAGAATCTCAAGCACATCCCCGACTCCCTCATCCAGCTCTTTATCTCTTATCTCTCTCTTATCCCCCAGACCAGAATCTCAAGCACATCCCCGACTCCCTGATCCAGCTCTTTATCTCTTATCTCTCTCTCTCTTATCCCCCAGACCAGAATCTCAAGCACATCCCCGACTCCCTCATCCAGCTCTTTATCTCTTATCTCTCTCTCTTATCCCCAGACCAGAATCTCAAGCACATCCCCGACTCCCTCATCCAGCTCTTTATCTCTTATCTCTCTCTTATCCCCCAGACCAGAATCTCAAGCACATCCCCGACTCCTCATCCAGCTCTTTATCTCTTATCTCTCTCTTATCCCCCAGACCAGAATCTCAAGCACATCCCCGACTCCCTGATCCAGCTCTTTATCTCTTATCTCTCTCTTATCCCCCAGACCAGAATCTCAAGCACATCCCCGACTCCCTCATCCAGCTCTTATCTCTTATCTCTCTCTTATCCCCCAGACCAGAATCTCAAGCACATCCCCGACTCCCTCATCCAGCTCTTTATCTCTTATCTCTCTCTTATCCCCCCAGACCAGAATCTCAAGCACATCCCCGACTCCCTCATCCAGCTCTTTATCTCTTATCTCTCTCTTATCCCCCAGACCAGAATCTCAAGCACATCCCCGACTCCCTGATCCAGCTCTTTATCTCTTATCTCTCTCTTATCTCCCCCAGACCAGAATCTCAGCACATCCCGACTCCCTCATCCAGCTCTTATCTCTTATCTGTCCCGGTAGCTCAGTGGTAAAGGCGGCAATCTGTGAATCAAAGACTCCAGAGGTTGTGGGTTCGAAACCCAGCTGGGACATGACATGTGTTATCCTCCCAATTGGGATTTTTTACCACATAATAATATGTCTTGGGCTTACTGCTGGAATAATGGGACTTTAATAGTCCTAATCTTCTTCTTCTTCTTTTACTCTGTCTCATCCCGCTTAATAGTCCTAATCGGGCAGTATAAATAAGGCGATATTATTATTATTATTGTTATTATGTTTAATCATCACTTTTATTATAAAGATTTCACTCATTTATTTGAGGTTTTTCACTCATTTATTTGAGGTATTTTATTATTATTTATTTATTATTATCATTATTATTATTTCCCAGACCAGAATCTCAAGCTCATCCCCGACTCCCTGATCCAGCTCGCCAAGGCCCGCGGCTCCAAGGACAACATCACCTGCCTCCTCGTGTTCCTGCGCCCGCCCGCCCTCGTGCCCGCCGCCACTGCTCTGCCCCGGCTCCGCGCCATGCAGTCGCCGCCGCCCCTGGCCCCCGCCCCCCCCTCGCCCCGCTACAACGGGGCAGGGGCGTACCGCGGCGGAGGAGAGGAGGACTTTGGCCCCGAGACGGATGTGGACGGGGAGGTGACGGGGAGGCATCACCTCCACCACCACGCGGAGGTGAAGAGCAAGACGCTGGGGAGTGGTGAGTGCCGTTACTTTCCTTACCCTATTTTTTTTTTTTTTTTTTTTTATCCTATGTCAATTGTATACTGTGTCTCACCCAGGCCTAGGTTTGACTTAAAAAAAAAAAAAAAAACGCAAAACCTGAGTTTACCTTTTATACCTTTGTTATTTTGGGGATTAAATTTTAGCAAAAAAAAATTGTCTACGTTCAGGCTGGCATGGTTCAACTTTAAAATCTTAAATGGAATAGTTTGTCGTGTGACATATTTTTTTGAAGGTGGCATTGAGATAAGTTCTTTTGAATCGGAAGTCGAAATACACCTGGATAGTGAGCTAATTAGTTTGTATCGGCAAGCAGTAGACGAAAAAGTCGGTAAAGTTTATGACATAGGTGAGCCATACACACATGCCATAGTTGCCATACAAAGGTGTGTCATACACCCTTTACAATATTCCAGAACGCGAAAACATTTCCAAACAAGTAGGGATTAAATGTAATGGTGCCTACGTGTGGTTATGAAAGTAAAAAAAAAGGTTTTGTCCATATAAAAGCTTGAAAAAAAAAAATGTTCATATACGGTAGGTATGTAGTACTTATGTACTCTATGTCGTACTTATGTACTCTATGTAGTTATGAAGCGACGATAGGAGAAGCCATTGAACTTTGAATGGAGCTTTTCCAGATTATTGTGGGGAAACAGGAATAGGAATT